>NEWO01000011.1:2103327-2124184 GCA_003013225.1 Phalaenopsis aphrodite | reverse complement strand
ATTTATTTTACTTGAACTCAATAAGAAAATATGGCATTGAGTTGAGAAACATGAACTATTTAATCATTTCGTATGCAGTTCTTGCAATTACGTTAGCCTTCAAATAGATTTCTTGGCAGACATTTATTTTACTTGTTAGGAAGCAAATGTGGTCAATAGGTCGCATGATTAACACATGAAGCATACGATGGGAACATTTATCTGACCTCTAAAATGCAACACAATATGCCTGCTCATTAGTCCATTGCCAGGAAGAACCTGCTCTCTCATAACTGATGCAGTAATGATTCAAAATGCATTCATGTATTGGTTTTTGTGTTTAAATACTTCATAATTTGTTAGTTTAGTTCCATTAACTATGAGTTCTTTAGGAACATTTTGAATGCCTATTAATGCTATGAGTTTAATATATATATATATATATGTAAGCCTCCAAATTCTACTGCAAGAGATTGATCTATGGGCTAGTTTCTTTCTGATGTGATACCATTCGACATATTCTTACATTGAATCTGTTATTTTGTTTGTGCAGGTATATTCTGATATATCCCCAGGGTTGTGATGTCTGCAATCACCTCTCCTTATTTCTATGTGTTGCTAATCATGACAAACTTCTTCCTGGTCTGTTTTCAGATGTTAGATTTTGTATTGTTAACATTATAATATGTAATTTCCTTTCAATTTGTTTATCAAATGGTAACAGGATGGAGTCATTTTGCACAGTTCACAATAGCTGTAGTAAACAAAGATCCAAAGAAATCAAAGTTCTCTGGTAAGTAGTAGAAAACTTTGCAAATGATGATGCTTGGTGTAACTTAGCATTCTTTGCATTTTGCTTATTATTTATACTTATGGTGGCATACATGCTTGCTAGATACGTTGCACCGTTTTTGGAAGAAAGAACATGATTGGGGTTGGAAAAAGTTTATGGAGATCAATAAGGTTTATGATGGATTTGTAAATGATGATACGCTATTGATTAAAGCTCAAGTTCAAGTAATTAGGTATTATTTCATATTTTTGTCAATGTACACTATTTTAGTTACTTTTGCCGTATGAGTTTTTGTTAAATCACGTGCATATCTGTTTCCATAGAGGTGCATAGACTTTGGGTTTGTTTGTGGAAATTTTTTCCACATTTTTTTGCATTTTCAGGCAGTTGTCATAGCTTTGTTTGGCTATATTTTTCTTGCTAATTTTCTTAGAAGTTTCTGTTGTGTGAAGTAGCTTTTTACAACCTGATTTATCAGTGTGGTAGCAATGCGAAAGTTCTTTAATATTCAAACGTAACATTTAAAAATATGGTTTTCCTACAACAATTCTATCATGATTTCTATAGTCATTCGCAGCCACCCCAAACAAACATTTTTGTTGCCTTCATCGTTATTTTTGTGGATGCTATCATTTTGCCACTGGTTTGGCTTAGAAGTGATTCTTATGGAGTTCATTAATTTATCAGCATTTTTACATTCTCAACTTTATGCTTGGATTTCCTTTAGTTTTTACATATTTAAGACTACAACAATCTGTAATTATATGATTAATTTTTTTATTTTAAGGTTTTCTTTATCCATATATAGAGTTTACATTGTATAGTGAAGGCTTACTGTAGTTTGGAATGACTCTTAGACACTCGAGGGCTTTGGCTGGCTGTGGAGAAGAGAAAAAAAGAATGGAACTCAGAAAAAGAATAGAAAAGGAGTGGTGGGGTAGGAGTATGAGATGCGGTACCTTTGATGACTTTTGGATTCTCATTCTAAATTACTAAGAGGATGGGAAAACATTAAAAAAATCCTAAAATAGTAGAGGTATTGGTTGAACATTTCAGTTGCCTTGATGTTTGTCATTCTTGAATCACTTTGGACATTAACTCTTAAGGGCCTTAAATAGAAAGGAACCCTTGGATACAAGCATAGAAGTTTCTAACAAAACCGACAATTTTGGAAGTGATCTTAAATCTTGAATAACAAAGGAAATGCCATTTAAGTCTCAAGAACCCGAATTCAAGTTATAACTTACAGTAAAACATAAAAAAACAAATGAAATGTGGTTGCCGATGTGATTGTGGAAGTTCTGACTTTGTTTTGGATGAAAGTGAAAAGTGAGTGGGGTAAAAAAAAATTGATCGAGATAGGAGCTACTCATTAAATGTCTTGATTATGCAATTGAAATGAGATTGAGCTAGACATTGGAGAGAATAGTTGTGAACGATGGGCAATGGATGCTCACTATGATCTTGGAAATCTTCCTTAGTTGAGATCTCCGACAAAAAAAACTACAACATTATAAGAATTGGTGGATCATTCTTGTACTTCATGATGTCTCAGTGACCATTCTTTGACTCTCTCTTTGATTTTAAGAAAGGTGGACAATTATTGTCATATAATAAGAGTTTGGTCACGTGCTCCTGATATTCTGAAGCCAATTTTATGTTGAACATGGATTTTTTATACTAGATTAAATGTTATATTTGGGCTAGCATCGACTTCTGTCTTAAAATTTTTTTTTTTTCTCTTTGTTTGGACTTGTGGAGTTTCTCGAGATTGAGGGATTTTTTTTCTCTTTGAAATTTTTAATTGTTACAATTTAGCATTATTGCAATACGGAATATTTTATTTTTTTGTAACTTAATTTTACTAGTCTTGAAATATGTTTGTAACCGACTAAATATGATTGATAATTCTTTTCCTTATGCTGATATATCACACATATTGATTTAAGTTTGGTCCTAAAAGTACTTTGACACAACCCATATGCATTTGCATTTTTTTCTTAAAGGGAGAAAGCAAATCGTCCCTTCCGTTGCCTCGACTGCCAATATAGGAGAGAACTTGTTCGAGTGTATTTATCAAATGTTGAGCAGATCTGTCGACGTTTTATTGAAGACAGAAAAAATAAACTTGGGAAGTTGATTGAAGATAAAATGAGATGGTCAAGGTAGATATGTTTGTCTAATGTTTTTTGTTTCTGATATGCGATCAACCTTACTTTATTACTTGTACTAAAAATTGAATTTTTATTTTATTGGCACATGAAAGTTTTGTTTAAGAACTAATATTTTCTTAAGAGTACAAGCTTTAGTTGACTCAACATTCTTCGGCTGCAGTTTTTGTGCCTTTTGGACAGGAATTGACCAAGCTTCACGGCGGCGGATGTCAAAGGACAAGTCAGATACCATATTAAGAGTAGTTGTCAAACACTTTTTTGTGGAGAAAGAAGTAACTTCTACCTTAGTTATGGATTCACTTCACAGTGGTTTAAAGGCTCTTGAACACCAAAGCAAGAACAAGAAAGGGAAACTGAAAGTAGAGACAGAGGGTTTATCTGATCCAATGGTTCGAGTTGAGAAAGATATGTTTATTCTTGATGATGATGTTGTACTATTACTCGAAAGAGTTGCATCAGAGCCCCTCCCCACAACTTCTTTGCCTCCTAAGGAGGACAAGGTTTCACTGAACCGTGCAAAAGTAAGATAAATGCTGCTATCATTTTAGCAAAATTTAGTAGCAAAATAGCTTCATCGAGCATAAAATATTGCTAACTTGCCCGTCTTAGAAAGTTGGTCGTCCCCTAATTTTTATGCTGACTGTTAACCGAGAAGAATCTTTTCACTTTTATTTTTTTTAAGATTTTCTGCCTTTCTTCTCTTTGAATGCATCAATAGTAATAATCTTTTTAATCTGTATGATTTGCATGCATGATTCTTATATTGCCATTCAAGGGCCTGTTGTTTTCTGTAATGTCTATAGCAGCTGCTCTGGGTTACCTAATTTTCTCGAATTTGTTCTTCTTAAAGGTTTAATTTAGTGGATTAGATTTAAATAAGAGTTAATCCTTATTAAAAACTTGGTTGATTTTAAGAGAGATACCCTTGTCTGGAGAACACGGTTTTGCTGGATGCAATGTAGAAATATATGTTTCTCATTTTTTTTAACTTTCCTCATATAACTTGTCACAAAGAGGATGAGCGCCAGGCTTGCAAATCTGAGGTGTACTAGTGCCACAAGGTTTTTTTTTTCTCTGATCTTTTTCTTCCTAAAAATTGCAGAACATGCATGCTATTACTAGGACAGAGTTGAGAAAGTAAGGAAATTTTTAAGTTAATCAATCAAAACTATGCAAGCCCTGATTTTGCTTAAAGGCGTTGGTCCCTTCTAAGAATTAAGCTTTACTGATGAATTCTATTAAATATTCCAAACATTAACTATCTTTCCTTCGTGAATCATTCTTGAATTTTAAATTGCTTAAAACAACATTGAAGGAGACTAGTAGACAAGAAAATCGACTAGAAGGGGGGGTGCAGAAGAGGAATGTTTCAGGCATTTGAAGTTTGAGACTAAGGATATTTTACTAGGTGATTTAAGAAACAACCAAACTTGGGAGGGGTGTCGAATGCTTTGTTTGAAAATTCTATGATTATGTTCTGCTTTGTTGTTTGTTATGGTCTTATGAAATACTGTTTCTTTTAGTATGGCAAAGACATAAATGATATTTTGGGTTTCTTTTGATAATGGAACATTAGGAGGTGGGTGGTTGTATGATATTGCTTATGCTGCTTAAAATTGTTAAATGGCTACATTTCTACTAGGTTTTCTTTTGCATCTGGAAAGAGCGAGGAGTCATGGACTTCATGAAGTGTTAAAGCTAATCCTGAAGACTTATAACCTTGTCATCATTTTATCCTCTACTTTCTTTCAGAAGATTAACTATTTACATTGGTAACGCAGTAGATCAGCAACATCTAGTGGCGTCTCTTTTTATATCAATCTTTCTCGTTTCAACATGAAGAAACTTTGTGGCAGACTTTTTATTTATGGCATTCATTTGTCACTTGAATATCCTTTTTTCCATTTGTGGTTGATGAATACTGAATTTCTGTTTGATATATAGGATGGGGGTTGTTGTGAAGAGTTCAATAAAGAGTCTATTGAACGTGATGAAAGACATCTTACAGATTTGGGTCAAAGGACAATAGAAATCTTTGTTGTTGCTCATATTTTCAGGTAATTTTTTTGTTGGTCCTATTATTTTTTTCCACAATTCACTTCCCATGTTAGTTTGTTTAAGACAATTTTTTTGTGGGTATATTATTAAGAGACTGGGCTATGTAAAAATATCTCAGGTGATTGTTGAAATGTAAAAGAAGCCACGTCTTTATATGCATATATATGATTTTGATGTTGCAACATTTTTATATCTGTATGTAGGAACAGGTATGTTAAATATGATTGAAGGAACTTTTGTCAGAATAAAGATAAATGGGAGAGTATTGAAGCAGAGGTTTAGAATGTCATGGATTTCGAGAATCAATTTCTTTTTATGATAGGGTGTTCTACCTAAAGAGGTTGTTTTTGTGCTTAGATAATTAGTGTATAGTCTTTGAGAGTAATTGAAGCACTTCATGATTTTTTGTTGACATTGAGGGCTATATGATTTGAGTAACATTGGAATTAATTTGGTGAGTATGAAGGTTTACTTATGTGAGCGTCTCTGATTCAAAATTCAATGTTTGTTGAAGCTGCTAAGGATATGTATGATAGATCAATGACTGACATTACATTAGAAGTTGTTTTGGATTAATCAATAGGTTACCTTTAGGATTGTAATTAACTTCTTATGATTCTATGTCGGCTATTCTTACAATAAATAATGAAAGCAATGCATGATTTTAGTAAGCAATATCTTTTTCTGAAATGATGAGAAAATAATAGAAGAGCATAACTTGATAATACAAGTTTGGTGATTCTGTAACCGATAATTATTGGTGAAAATGGGAGGATTGAGTGATGCATAGGAATGATAAAGTCAAAAATTCTTATCCTATTTTTCAAAAGAATAAGGGTAGTGAGGAGAAGAGATGATTGATGAAGTTAAAGATGGTTGTCTAAACTGTGAATCTCCTAGGAGTATCTTACGATAAGATTATACTTTGGATACTTATAAGAAAATTTTATAAAAAAGTTAGTGAAATGGCTATTTTTTATGGATTAGAGTTTTGGGCAAATGATGAATTCATTAATAGCTTTCTTATGCAGGAAAATGAGGTTATTATGATGGGTTTGTCGTAAAGTTAGAAAGGCCAAAATGAGGAATGGTATCATTAAAGATAAATTGGGAATAAATCATTGGAAGATGGAATTTTTTAAAATAGTTAGATGATTTTGGCATGTATAATGGAGCGTATAAGATGCTTCAATAGTGTAGATAAATAGAATTAATATGTAAGGATTAAATTTGCAAAAGGTTTATAACAACTATAACAATGATGAAGATGCAAAATAGAGGAACTCTTAATCCAACACTAAAAGGAAAGAATGAAGAAGGATGGTTTATTAAATTGATACAATGTTGGAATATGATATAATGGTAATGTTGGTGTTAATGCTCTCATATTTATGCATTTAAATATTTGATATTTGTACACACCTTTAGAAAATTGAAATTGTGTCCATCATGGTCAATAATTCATGCAAATACAGATAAAATTCCCAAAATAATAAGACATGCAAAATTGTGCTTATATGCAAGCGTGTGAGTGGGCTTGCATGCGTGGAACCTCTAGTGCATGCCTGCTTGCAAAAAAAAATGATATAATAATCTCTAAAAAAAAATAGTGGACAAATTTAGCATGTTGCCATATTTTGATAAAATTTCAATCAATTACATGCACCAGTGTGTCAATAAATAAAAAATTCGAATGATTATTGAAATCATCCAAAATGAAAACTCACGCCTCATACGGGTAGAGGAAACTCACTCTCACAAGTAGTTGATAATATCTGTGAAGTGCATACATTCAACTAACTAACAAAAATATCAGGAAAGTTTAAATTTTATTTTAAACTTGGCTCATTGGTGCGGCCTCTAGCATAAGTCCCTTGGGTCAGGGGTTCGAATCCTGTGGTGCGGGCTCTTCGAATCAAGCACACCGGGTTTTCAACCCATACGGGGTAATCGATATTTGGTGTTCTTCTCAAAATAACAATTGACTCTTTGGCTTCGGAGATAAATCAACATGGTATTGGATATTTCCCTTTTACTTTAGAAAGTTCTTCACGATTTGAGATCATTTAAGATATTTTTTCCCGTTCAAGCGAATAAAATACTTGAAATACCTAGATTACCCTTTCCCTTTAGAAGTGCTTTTTATGGATTTCTTTCATGCATGAGTAGGCATCGTTGGTTTTGTCTAGCACGTGTTATACAAAAAATTGATATTCTTTCAAGGTTCCCTTGTTTGACAGCAGCAAGTTTATGTTTCAAAGAGAACATCATTTGGACACATTTCTTCTACTATCAAGTAACATAAATTGCAATATAACAGTAACATAAATTGCAATATAACAGTTCAGGCCGGAAGCTCCTTTCTCAAGGTCTTATCCCCGGTTTATTTAAATGTTTTCTTTGCCTTCTCACTTTAAATGGGGATTAATAAAAGCAAAGGTGAAAAAAATGCTTTAATTTACTACTACTCTTTAACCGGGTTATAAATAGTAAATGATAAAGAAGCAAGCTGTAGTCATGGTAGTCTTAATTTTTTTGTTCTCCTCCCCTAATGAGGGTATGCTGGAGAAATGGCTAGATTGTTTCTATTTTTGGATTGAAATTTACATGTACAAATCGTAGAAATATCTCCTTAAGGTAAGATTGCGTACATCAACCCTTAGATGGAAGCCTTATATTGAGTTGCCTTTATTCTGTGAACTATAAAATCTAATCGAAGTAGTAGCGGAAACAAGGCAAGGTTGTCTCCAACTGTTGTTTTAAGAAATCTAGCTCGTTTATGAGATATTATGGACCATTGGTTTCATTCTTTTACCCGTTTTTGCCTAGTAACATCTTTTTTTATATATTATTTTCTCTTAAGTCATCATATCAATACACAGGCTAACAAGGAAATGTTTATTTTCTTTACTTCTCTAGTAGCGTAGAAAATAGAGGAGAAAATAGAATAAATAGAGATAGATTAAATGAAACAGACATCAGAATGCCAGAGAAATATATTTCAGCTTTTATTTTTGTATATCATTCATTTATTAGGTTTATACTATCTTTTACTGACTATCAGAGGTCTGACTTAGAGCAACCATTTTTTTATTATTGTGGCATGATATTATGCTTGAACCACACCTCCCATGATCCCGTATTGTAAGATGCCTCCCTTGTGAGAACCACGAGCCATGCATTATCCAAAAACACAAAAATAAATACTTTTGAAGGTGGAACGAATCGCATAGCCATTCAGGTATTCTATATGAGCTTATATAGTGTATGAGTTATGATTCTGCAGATAGGAGGTGGAGAATAGTTAAGTTTGTTACTCAGTGACAAAATATACTTAGTTGTTTTAACAAACTTTGTTTTTAATAACTTTTATATTGTTTGTATAGCAGTACCTCTCAAATTAAGAATCTAGGGCTTGGATTGTTAATTTTTGTATGAGTTGACTGATTATGGAGTGTGATAATCCTTTGGTTAAGATATCTGCAGCTTGATCTTACGTGACTGTTATGATGAAATCACGAAAATCGATTTGAGAGATCCGAAGCAAATAGAACAAGAAAACACAGAATAATGTAAGGAACACCAAGCTTTAACGTGAAAAAATCCGAGAACTCGAAAAAACTACGGAGTCACACCACACCAAGAAATTCATTATGAAAATGAGGAGAAATATACATAGTACATCACACTCAAGACTTTCTACACTTCTGGAAATTAAGAACAATAATTCAGACACTCCTGTCTCTTTCGCACAAGAGATCGTGAAATCCAACATTACACTCACCCTAATTCGCAGTGAAGTCATAAGCTTAAAACCTTAATTGATAGATATAGTTATTGTCGTCGGAGCGTCAGTCCTGTGCACTGGTTTTTTAGGTGCTCATCTCCTGGAAATGATTCGGGAGCAGTTGCACCCGTCCTGGGCGCCGCATTTCCCCGCTCTCAGATTCAAGGAACGTCTTTCGAAGCGCCTAGGCGCCACTCAAGGCAACGAGTTTCCTACCTCCATGTTCCATAAGAGTATGTTGAACGCATAGGCGCCACACCAGACATTGGGGTGCCCCATTCGGGTTTTATGGCACCCAACCAAGCACTGAGGTTTCCTCTCCTTTTCCACCAGTAGGCTCCTCCTTTCCATAATCATACTCCACACATAATATTCTCTCATTTGAAGAATGATTGTAATCAATTCTTCTCCTCAAACATGTACCTTTCATAGTAATAAATGGTACTGTGGTTTAACCCCCAGTCTCAATCTTCCAAAACTCCAAGCCAAGCATAGATTCAGTTTCTCAGTTGTAACAATCTTAATCAACATATCTACATGATTCTATGTTGTATGTATCTTCTGCGAAGATAACTGACTATCTTCTAGAAGTGAGTGTTCTATGTGCTTTTTCTTGACATGAAATCCGACATTCTTAGCTAGATAAATACCACTCTTACTATCACTATGAAGTTTTTCAATCCCTTGCTCTTTTGCCAAGTTTTGTCATGAAGCCTTGTATCCAAATCATCTCCTGGCTAGCTTCAATGATAACAATGTACTCAGCTTCTGTACTAGAAAGTGCAACTATTTTTTACAGCCTAGAAACCCAACTCATTGTTGTATTCCCCAAAATGAAAATATAACTTGTTGTACTTCTTCTACCATTATTATCTCCCGCTAGATCCGAATCTACATATTCATGTAAATTAATTATTGCACTATAAAAAAAAAAGTGTTTGTTGATTGTTTCTCTCAAATATCTGAGAATCCACTTTATTGTTTCTCAATGATATTTGTCTGGATTACTCATGTACCTGCCGACTTCTTCCACTGCATGTGCAATATCTATTAGTGTACATATCTTTTTATACTTCAAATTTCTAACTGTTGAAGTATAGTGAGTCTTTTCATCTATGCTTGTTGTGCTTCAGTCTTAGATGATTGTTCCTTGGATGGCTTAAAGTGACTATGTAAGAGGGTCAAACTGATTTTCTTTCTTCTCGAACCTGTGTAGGACTTTCTCAATATATTCTGTTTGAAACAACTTCAGTACCTGCACTCCTGTCCTGTTGATTCTCATATCGAGGATATTCTTTGTTGAACCTAAGTCCTTTATCTCAAACTCTCTTGATAATTGCTTCTTCATGTCATAATTTTCTTCATATTTATTCCTATAATTAGCATATCATTCATACACTAAAGAGCAGGATATACCAATTATCAAAATGTTTGATCGAGCAACACTGATATCCATGGCACTTCATGCACTCGTTGTCTAACACAAACCTGCCAAATCTGTTGTACCGCCGTATTGGGGCTTGCTTCAAACCATTGAATTTTTTCTTCAGTTTGCAGACATTGTTCTCTATTCTTGGAATTTCATCTCTCTACGACTACACCATGTACAGTTCTTCTAAGTCACAATTTAAGAAGATTGTCTTTACATCCATTTGTTCCAAATATGGAGCTTTCAATGCTATCAAGCTCAACATAAATCTAATAGCTGCCTACTTCACCGCAAGAAAAAATATCTTTGAGTAGTTCACTCATTCATTTTACTGATACCCCTTTCCAACAAGCCTCAACTTGTATCGCTTGCTTCCATCTTACTCTTCTTTTAGTCTGTAAATCCAATTGTTGTGCAATAGCTTTTTGTCATATGGTAATTTTGTCAAATCTCATGTTTGATTTAACCTTAATGACTACATCTCTTCATCCATGGGAAACTCTCACTTCTTTGAGTCAACTTGAGTAACTTTTTCATAGCACTTTGGCTCACCACCATCAGTCAACAATAAATAGTACAAAGAAGGAAAATAATTATGTATCGGTCGCGTGATTTTGCTGGACCTCTTTACTAAAGTAGCAGGTGTTTGAGAAACTTCTTGTGCATCACTAAATTGAGGCTATTTCATTTCTCCTTTTCTGATCACCAGTAATTTTTATCTCAAAATATTTGGAAGGTTATTCAAAAAGTAACTGATGGGCAATTCTGAGTTTGGTTTATATCCTTGCATATCTTCATTTTATTGAAAGTCACATCCCTACATTTTTTATTTTGATAATTTCAAAATTTGTATTCATATTCATCTGATCATACCCAATAAAAGTTTACTTGACATATTTTGAATCATGCTTAGTTCTGGATCCTACATAACCATGAATATATGATGAACAGTCAAATATTTTTCAGTAAGAGATTTTCCTGTTTGTCACTTTAGGCTTCTTCAGTTAATCCTTCATTCAATGGTACTATTGTATCATGATTGATCAGATAAATTGCAGTATTCATAATTTATGTCCAAAACTATTTTGGCAAGTCTGCATGCAATCTCATAATTCTAGCACACTTTGTGATGGTTCTATTCATGCATTTAGTCATACCATTTTGATGTTGTGTCCTTTGGAAAGTGAACTGATGTCTGATTCTCCTTGAAGCACAATAATTTCTAAACTTATGATCACAATACTCGTTACTATTGTTTGATTTAATTCACTTCAATCTATAATCTGTCTCATTCTCAATCATAACCTCATCAAACACATCTTATTTATGCTTTCAAAAATACACAAATTCCTTTATTGTGTGATCATTAATGAAAGTGATAAAGTGTAGGAAACCTCCGATAGACTAAATGTGAGTTGGACCCAATGCATCAACATGCATTGACTCTAAGTTTTTGTATTTCAATTTTGACACTCTTTTGGAGAGTAATCTTCTTTTGCTTGCCATAAATACAATCTTCACAAAAAATCTAACTTTATAGATTTTAAACCCTGAATTTTATTCTTAGAAAGTAGGGACCCTATACATTCTTATTAATATGGTCAAGTCTGTTATGTCAAAGACCCGCGTCAACCTTTGTTCTAGTTACACCAATAGATTCCGCTATTATCATTGTTCCTCTGGTCATCTTCCACGAATCACCTGTAAAAGTACTCACATATCCTGACCTTGTAAGCTGACTCACATAAGTTAAATTTGTCTTCAAACTTGAAACAAGTCTAACTTGACGAAGCTTTCCGAACTAATCATTTGACAACCTGATATTAACATCACTCTTTCCAACAATTACATAGGTCTTTTTATCTTCCAAATACACATTCCGTAGATCACTTTGAGTGTAATTTTTTGAACATCTCTTTGTTGGGGTAAGCACGAAAAGATGTATTTAAAACTACTATTCATGATTCAATACTGTCTAGGGACACAATTAGGGAATCATCTTGGATTTCATTTGTGGAGATGTTTGTAGAGAGCTTCCTATCTAAACCTCAACGACTAACCTTTGGAGTTTTGTAGTCATTCTTGAAGTGATCTTTCTTCTCGCAGTTTCACTTTTATCTATGTTTTTTTGTCTCATTGACCCGTGCTTTCCCCTCATGTACTTGAACTTTTGTTTATCTGTGTTTCGATCCAGATTCCTCATCTATTTTCAACATTCATAGCATAATTTGTAGTTTGTCTTCTTGTGAACTTCATTTAGCATTAGCCCCACAATGTCATCAAAATTTAACTAATCAGTCATAATAGTAAACTTTTTCAAGTGCACATCCAATGAACAACCATCCACTTTTTATTTTGAGCAATCTTTTTTTCTGTAAAATTTTCTTTGAAGTCGAAGGTTTCTCATACAATTCTATTAGTGCAGCCATGAGATCAGCTATAATTTTCTTATTCACAATGTTCAAAGCAACATATGAGGAAAGTGAAAAACGGATCAAATCTAATGTTGTTTGATCAACACTTTCTATTCTTCCAGAGTCATTGATTCATGCATTTTGGTGATTCTTTCTAGTGACAAATGCAGTTTCTTTTGATACAGTAAGTTTTAAATTTGTATTTTCTAAAAAAAAGTTTGAATTGTTGAAGTTGTCCACCTTGTCCATCACTTTGTTGACTATTGCTCCCCTTGAACCAAAGATCTTTAGAAAATCTTGCTCTAATACCACTTGTTGTGGGGAAACCACAGAAATTATTCGAGAGACCCGAAACAAAAATTAGAATGGGAGCAAACAAAAGAAGAAAACATAGAAAAATGCAAGGAACAAAAAGATTTTACTTAGAAAAACCCGTGAACTGAGAAAAACCACAGTCACACCACACCGAAAATTTTACTATGAAAATGAGAAGAATTTTACAGATTACACTACACTCAAACTTCTCTACACTCCTGAAACTCTAGAATAACAATTCAGATACTTCTCCTCTCTCTTTCACACAAGAGATCATGAAATCCAACAAGGGTGTGTGCAAAGGTGAATACTTAAATCCCTAAATGCTAGAAATAACTGCTCGCTGCGGAGCGCCAGTCCCGAGCACTGGGTTTCCAAGCCCTCAAGTCCAGGGAATGATCTAGGGGGAGTTGCATCCCTCCTGGGCGCCACATTTCCCTGCTCTTGGATTTAATAAACGTCTTGCGGAGCTCCTAAGTGCCACTCCATGAGCCGGTTTTCACGGCTTCCTATTTCACAATGGCATCGGGGCACCCCTTCCGGTTGCTGAGACTCCCAACTAGGTGTTGGGGATTCCTCTCCTTTCTACCATAAGGCTCCTTTCCATAATCAGGCTCCACACCTAACAATGACTATGTAGTTGACAATGATTGATTTGGTTTAGATGTAGTTCCTAATAAAATGAAATTCAATTTCAAGATGCTTCTTTCGAGCGTGAAAAATTGGGTTCGTTGCGATGGTGAGAACGGAGGTGTTGTCGTTGTAGATGAGTGTCATATTTGGGGTGGGAACACTATATTTTTAGAGAAGCTTCCTTAGCTAGATGGTGTTAGTTGTTGCGACGGCAAGTGCATGGTATTTTGCCTCCATGGATGAGCACGCAATGGTGTGTCGTATTTGAACTTTCTAGGAAATTAGTATGCTGCGAGAAATGTACATTACCCAATAAGGGCTTGTTTTTCTGCAACATCCCCTACCCCTTGGTAAGAAGTAGCCCGAAGGTTTGAGTTCCCTTGAGATACCTGAGTATGTTTTTGAGTGTTTGAAAGTGGCCTTGGTCATGGTCGGGGTTGTGCATGTGTTGGCAGACCTGATTAACTTGAAACGTTATATCAGATCGAGTGATAATGAGATTTTGAAGGGATCCTGGTAGACATCTATAGTATTCTGGGTTTGAAAATGGTTCTTCGAGCTGAGATTTGAATGGGGATTTGGTGGAGGTGAGTGTTTGAATACGATTAGAGTTTATCCATTCCAGTTTTTTGCACGATAGTGGTGAGATATCTTGACTGATTTTGGAAAGTCCTATTTTGTGATTTGAACCTAAATGCCAAGGAAGGTAGAAATGGTACCTAGCTTTTTTATTTGAAATTTTTGGTGGAGTGTTTGAATGATTGTAGGAATTAAGGTCTCATCATTTTCTGTTATGAGTATATCGTTAACATATATGAGAAGAAATGTGTTTGTTTCCTTGATAGTGTAGCAAGAGAGAGGAGGCTGTTGTAATTTTAAGTTATCCCTGTTGTTTGTGGCATCATCGAAATGGGAAGAACAACTTCTGCAGTACGTGCTTTAAGCCGTAAATGACTTTGCGTAAGAAAGCTGAGGATGTTGGGGTATTAAAACATAATGAAATTCTGTGGTCTTCCAATTGTCCATCTAAGAAGCTATTTGATACATCAAATTGTAGTATTTGTCATTGGTTGTGTAGAGCAATTATGAAGAGAAGCCGGATGATTGGTCTTTTGGCTACGAGACTGAAGGTTTGATCGTAGTTAATGTTATCTTTCTGATTATAGCCTTGAGCAACCAGACAAGTTTTGTGGCATACCGCTGAGCCGTTTGACTAAAACTTGGTTCTAAAATTCCATATATGGCCAAGAACTATTTCATTGGTGGTCAGAGGAATCAGTTCCCAGGTTCCTTATTACTGAAGAGCGAAATACTCCTATGACATAGCAGCTCTTCAATGGCGAATTTGAACACCCTGAGTGTAACTGGTGGGTTCAGAAGTTCATATTGGATGATGGATGAGATTCATGATTTTCTTTGGTTTCCAGGTGCCAGTTTGCAATCTAGTCTTCATATGTTGTCTTGTAGGTCGGGTTTTTAAGGTGATGAAGATAGTTCTGTAGCTGGTGGGCGGGCGTTTGTATAAGATGGATTATGAGGTGGTGGCAGGGATGGACTCGGTGGTTGTGGTTGGGATCACTATGGTGGGGATGATGGAATGCAGGAAGTTGGGGTGAGGATTAATGTAGGGATGTAGAGGTTGCTTTGTGCTGGGATCATTGTGGAGGGGAATTCTTTGTGGTGAAAGTGATTTTCATCAAATATGACATTCCTGGAAATTGTAACATTTTCTGTGTTGAGATTATAGCACTTATATCCCTTATGTGAGGGAGAGTTTCTTAAAAATACATAGTGGGGTGCTTTGGTGTGAAGTTTGGTTGTTCTAGGTGAGTGTTTCGATGGCAAGCAGGAGGTTCCAAATATGTGTAGGTGGTTGTTTGTATGGGAGTTGTGTTGAAGTGGAGCCCGTCAAAACGAGAAAAAAAAAGGGAATTTGTTTGCCGCCTAACTACTCTTGCCTAACTCTCGCTTCACGGTTTTATTTTTCTGCGGTTCGCAAATAAGGCTCTCCCTTTTTTGGTTTCGCGAATCAGGCTTCTCCCTTAATTGCATCTCCTGCTCTCGCGATAAGAAAGTAGGGCGTAGTGGTTTCACAGGATTGCAAGGCTGCTTCTAGAATTGAAAACGCAGTGATCTCTCTAGTATGAAGGAAGAAGATATCGCAACTTGTCCTTCGGTAGTTGCGAGCACTAAAGACAGGAAGGAGTTCTTTCTTGCGGTGAAGGCAGGAAGGAGTTCTTGCTTGAGGTGAAGACAAGAAGAAGGAATTGTTGCTTGCGGTGTTTCATTTTTTTTGCACTTGTCTTCTGTTGTGGCTCTGTCGGTCAACTTTTTCGATGGATTCGAAAGTATGAATATGAAAATAATTTTTGAAATTTAATTTAATGTAATAAATATATAATTTGAGTTTTAAAAATAGTATGTTTTAATTTTTTTAAAAATGAGACCAAATGAATTTCATTAGTCCAATAGTTTGCGTAATCGTGCCTAATATCGCGAATATTACACCCTCCCGAAAGATAAGTGTAGATCTCGGTGATAGACCCAATCCTGTCAACTAAAGGATTTGTTACATCCGTTTGGTCTGCGAACCTTTTATGTATGACTGATAAGTTCTCCTATCTAATACAAAGATTAAATAAAATTTATTTTACCTGGGTTCCAAGTTTCCTATAAAGGCAAGCCCTTATAGTTAATTACATCTCAAATAACTGGGGTCACTTGAGAAAACTCTCGATAATGATCAGAGGTATTAGTCTTCGAGATTTCAAAGTTTAGGTTTTCATGGTAGGACGTGGAAAAGCAAGTGAGAGTGACTCAAATAGGAACAACTATTTCAGGAGTCCAAAGAAAAGTAGGGGATGTCACTGATTCGAGGTAAATCTCGATGATTTCCCAGACTATCCTACAGTGTGGCTACATTTTAGAGAAGATGTTATTTAATTATTCAATCATGCCAATTTTATTATTTGGGACTTACATTCGCATAATACCTGATTATGCAAATAGCCCGCAGAGATAAGAGGGTTTACGTCGTGTAACACGACAACTTTGGAACCTAAGGCGGATTAGGACTTACGCTGCACAACATGATTGTACAGGAGCCTAAAAAGGGAGTGAGGATTTACATCGCAGTAGGCGAGCTACCTCGAAGTCCTATGAGTTGTTATCATACTAGGAAGGGATAATGCTGAAGAAGATCTTGTTGCCGCTCGGTCTGAATTCCTCGTCGTGCTGCCCACAAAGTTGACTCCAAGCTACTATCGTCGTGACAACTCCAGGGTTTAAGTGCTTGAGATTAGTAGTTTATGTTTCACAGTTTTGGTGTCAAAATTTGGTTTTGCAAGCAGAATGATCAAATCGCGGGTAAATAAAATATAATTTGAAAAGTAAAATGCTGTAAATAAGTTGTAAAAACGTACCTGAGCATCTACTACTGTTGCGTGATTAATATTGCAAACGTAACATGACTTGTACCAGATTTAAATAAACTCGCAAGAAAAGTAAACAAAGCGAGAAAACCTAGCGTGAAAATCAGAAAAAATAGTTGTAAAAATCACGAGCAAAAGAAACCCTTAGCCACATATGAAAGATCGGGACTATGTATAAGACATTGGTAAAAGTGGGGGCTCAGAGCTGGGCTGTGTGCTTCCCGAAATTGAGTAAGAGTTACCAACTTGACAATCTACAGGAGGTAGTTTTTAACCTCAATCCAAGTGACTAGTCATAGACTTTTACAAATTTTCATATAAAAATTATTTTATTTTCATGCAAAAACTGTTGTTTAAGTCTTTTTTATGCAGAGTTCTTTTTAACATGCAAAAGAGATTTTGTTTTATTTTCGTAAATATTTCATAAAGTCGTACAGTCCACAAGCTAGTTACTCTAAGCGTGCTAGAACTACCGACAACCTAAGAGCGTCGGGGGCAACGATTCCACCAAGAATTGACGAATAGTATCATGGGTCCTTTCCTCTTACTTATTGAAGATCCTTGAGGTAGGAGATACTATTCTAATAATCTAACCCTGTATCCCTCGTTTAAGCTCACATGAGCAATGTCGTCATCGCCCTCGCCGCCTAGACCCTAGACTTATCCTAGTCCGATGATTCATATGTGACATTAATAAATTTCCCCAATTGCCAGGAGGATTTGAATGTAATATTCAAACTCAAATCTCAATGCACTGAGTTTTATTGTAGGTTAAGTCATTATGAGGATTTCACTGTTGATTCAATTAAGGAAGCACGAGTCACGTCTCGGTGCATCATGTCTAGTGTCTTAGTCAGTTTGTGAATCAGGGTCAAGTGCCAAGTTTAGTTATTTATTCAAAAATTAAGTGGATGAATGCTCACCTAGGGTGTGCTCCTAAAATCTAGGAAGTCTATGCTGAGAATTATGTGGATGGACTCTCACCTAGGGTGTGCTCCTAAAAACTAGGAAGTCTATGCTGAGGGCTAGGTGGATGGACTCTAACCTAGGGTGTGTACCTAAAGTCTAGGAAGCCTACACTGAGGATTATGTGGATGTGCTCTTACCTAGGGTGTGCTTCTAAAGTGTAGGAAGCTAAACCGAGGACTAGGTGAATGGGCTCTCACCTAGGGTGTGCTTCTAAAGTATAGGAAGCCTACACTGAGGATTAGGTGGATGGACTCTCACCTAGGGTGTGCTTCTAAAGTGTAGGAAGTCTAAACCGATGACTAGGTGGATGGGCTCTCAAATAGGGTGTGCTTCTAAAGTGTAAGGAAACCTACTCTTTAACTTATGCTTAAGGTGATTTAAGATTTTCAATATCTTCCAATTAATTAAATCATCTATTCCCATCTTTGTGACTTAATCATTTAAAAATAAATAAAACAAAAGGAGACCGAACCATTTCTAAAACTAGTCAAGTGAATCAGCCTAAAAAAGCGTTTAAATTCTTTCAATATTGTAATTAAATCGGCCCTCAAGATGAGTGTTTAAATCTACTCCAAGACAATGTTTTGAGCGGCCCAAAATAGCAACTTTTAAAGTTTCTAAATTAACATGTAAATCAGTGCTTAAATGATGCCCAAAACTTTCTGAGGTCAACCCAAAAAAAAACACTTTAAAACAATCCAAATCAACTATTTTAAAAGCCTCAAACACCACATTTAAAATGCTCCAAACAACAATTTTAAAATTCCCAAATAGCTCTCATATAAGCCCAAAACATTAATTTTAAATGTTACAAAATTAACTAGAAAAACTAGCTCAAAACAATGACAAAGTCTCCCTTAAAAAAATGCATTTAAAAAATTGCAGCGAAACCAGTCTGAACCAGTCCCAAAATAACCCCTAAACATCACTTGTATAGCTTCCTAGGAACCCAAACAACAATTTGAAAGATCAAACAATACTTTTATGGCCTGCTACAAACTCAAACAACAATTTGAAAGATCAAACAACACTTTTATGGCCTGTTACAAACCCAAACAGCAATTTGAAAGATCAACAACACTTTTATGGCCTGCTACAAACCCAAACAATAATTTGAAAGATCAAACAACACTTTTATGACCAGCTACAAACTCAAACAACAATTTAAAAGATCAAACAACACTTTTAAGTATTTTTCAACACCTTACAACACCCTTAAAGCCGACAAACAACACTTTAGATGCGGCACAAAACCCCTAACAAAAAAACAGAACACTCCGGGAAGCAACAACAACACAAATATAGTTGAACAAGTCTGATCATAGGCTAAAAGGTGCAATCAATTAGAAAAGTAAGAGAATTCAATTTCATTTCCTGTAACTTCTTCTACCCTAAGTAGCAGACTTTACTTGGATCCCCCCTAAAGCACTCGGGCTTTGAAAAATGAAACCACTCCTTAGAAGGAATGAGGTTAATTCCTGCATGATTTCAACGAATGACAATTAAATACATACCACTTAATCCTCACGAATTTACATGTCCATCTCCAAAACAACAATAACAACTTACCTAAGCATGAACATGTGTATTTTAAAAAGTTAAAATGGTGATATTTGTTATGTGCTAGGAAGAATTTAAGTGGTATGTGTGTAAACATTGAAGTTTGGGTGTTAGATATGTAAACACATAAAAGTTAAGTGGCATGTATGTAAATCTTCCTTCTGAATTTCAAGATAGTTCCTTCAAATTGTTTAAGTAACTCATCAAGTCCGCTCGGCAAGGGTAAGTTCACAACCTTAGACAAGAAAGAAACTTTGCGCTACTTCTGTAAGAGTATCAACAAATCTACCCCATCCTAAGGCCTTTTACAAGTAAACCGAATGCTTTGATCCGCTGTTTCAAAATCTTTGCAGCAATGGAAAGCACCAAAGAAATAATGATCAACCAACAAAGGCCTTGATATGACCCAACAATCTATCAAGATGAAAGAATCTACACAAATATTAAGCTATAACAACAATCACTTCTGCATCATTTATTAAACCTTCACATTGACTCGCTTGGCATAAAACACCAAGAGGCAGTTTGGTAGCAGGATTTTAGCAAGAAAAAACCCCAAATTTTGCAAACCAGTAAAGATGATCTCCTACCGCCTTTTAAGTCCCCTCTCTTTTCCAACTTTAAAACAGACTTTAAAAGTTTCGATTAAGGTATATGAAAACAAAATTAAAGCAAGGAGATAGAACCTGTACCGACGAATCTCAGAACCTTTAGGGAAGAAGACAAGCTAAAAGGGGGAGGGGAGTCTGTTTAGGGCTACTTCCGTGCAGAATAGACGAGGCAAGCGGGAAAGAGGAGCGGGGGCTCTGTCGATCAAGAAGGGAGGAGGCAAGCTTGAGCAGGGCTTTTTTTTTGTGTGCGGAAGAGCTCGCAGGATCGAGCGGGAAGAGCCGAATGGGAGTTGAATCGAGCAGAGTCGAGCGGGAGAGAGAGAGCTTGGTGGGGACTCGAATCTAACAGAAGAAGAGGGAGTTCGGTTCAAAGCTTCTGTTCGCAGAAAAGGAGCTGGGACCGAGTGTACAACTTTGTCGTGCGCGAGAGGGAGGAACAGGCGAGCGGGATCGGGCGGAGTTCTTCGGCGCAGCAAGGAGTCGAGCGCTCTTGTCGAGCGGGATCGAACGCGAGGAAACCAAGCAGGGAACGTCCGAGCCGAGCGGGTGGAGGGAGTCAGGATTGAGCGTGAGGAAGAGGAAGTCGAATCGTGTCTCTCCCCCGAGGAAGAAGCCGACGTTCCCTTTTAGAATAGGAGCGGGCCGAATTAATCAAAAGAGCCGTTACCTTGGCGGGGAATTAAAAGACTTCCATTCAGGTAGCT
>NEWO01000011.1:2087915-2103320 GCA_003013225.1 Phalaenopsis aphrodite | reverse complement strand
TGCAGAAGAGCTAGCAGGATCGAGCGGGAAGAGCCGAATGGGAGCTGAATCGAGCAGAGTCGAGCGGGAGAGAGAGAGCTTGGCGGGGACTCGAATCTAACAGAAGAAGAGGGAGCTCGGTCCAAAGCTTCTGTTCGCAGAAAAGGATCGGGGACCGAGCGTACAGCTTTATCTTGCGCGAGAGGGAGGAGCAGGCGAGCGGGATCGGGCGGAGTTCTTCGGCGCAGCAAGGAGTCGAGCGCTCTTGTCGAGCGGGATCGAACGCGAGGAAACCAAGCAGGAAACATCTGAGCTGAGCGGGAGGAGGGAGTCGGGATTCAGTGTGAGGAGGAAGAGGAAGTCGAATCGTGTCCCTCCCCCGAGGAAGAAGCCGGTGTTCCCTTTTAGAATAGGAGCGGGTCGAATTAATCAAAAGAGTCGTTACCTTGGCGGGGAATTAAAAGACTTCCATTCAGGTAGCTGGGTTCAAATAGAAAGTTTTAACACTCAATTAAGATAAAATTAAATGACGAATTTGAAATTTAAAAATTTAAAAATTCAAAATCGTTTAACCCTTGTTCAGCCCGAGTCCAGCCCAAATCAAATCTGAGTTGAACCTGGGTTGAGTCCGGGCACGCGCCCCGCTAATTAAAAAAATGTGCTTCGATATTCGTGCTAGTCACTCGCGTGCGAAACCACAACAATGTGGGTGTCCTTCTTAGCTAAAATTGACATTTCGGACGTGTCGGCGCTGTCCGCTTTGCCATCCGGGGTCGTCCGGACGAGTTCGCCGACGACCGAGTTGATTCAAGTCAAAGTCGTGTGTGGTGCAGTGAGTGCGTGAATTGCGGCGTTCACGAGTAATCGAGTCACAAAGGGTTCACTAAGGCTATTTGATCCTATAGGAACTCATTTTCGGGCCCTCTACGTGTTGTTCCTTAGCCCTTGCAACTAGAAGTTGAGTGCTTGGAACCACTCATGCGAGTTCTTCACAAAAATGAGTCAAGAAGTGGCTTGAAGTTTTACGGGAGGTGGACTCCATTGCTAGTCTGCTAGGATGGTCAATAAGAACTCCTAAAGCTAGATCTTAGGTTCTAAGAGTAGGAAACTAAGACCTCACTAAAATGAGGTCAATAAGCTCTCGGATATAGAGAGAGGAAGTAAGAAATTTCTTTCTTGTAATTCTCGACGTGATCAGACGGTGTAATTTCCTTAATTGATAAAATCGTCTGCAACTTCGTGGATGTAGACAAAATTTTGTCAAACCTCGTAAATCTGTGTTCTTTTCTGGTGTGAATTTTCTCGTTCTAATTTTCTTTTCGTCGTCGATCGTTCTATTCTATTTTAAATATACCACAACAACTGATATCAGAGTCAATGACTGCAGATGAAGTGAAAGTTTTAGGGATCAAGAAATTTGATAACACAAATTTTGGTTATTGGAGTATGCAGATAGAGGACTACCTCTATGTGAAAAAAGTTTATCTTCCATTATTGGGGAAAAGACCTGAAAGAATAGATGAAGCTGAATGGAATCTGTTGGATCGACAAGTTCTGGGGGTTATTCGATTGACCCTATCAAAGTCTGTTGCACACAACGTTGTCAAGGAGAGGACAACTGCAGATCTTATAGAAGTCCTGTCAGATATGTATGAAAAGTCATCGACGAACAACAATGTATATCTGATGAAAAAGTTATTCAATTTGAAGATGACAGAAGGTATGTTTGTTGTACAACACCTGAATGATTTCAATACTATCACAAATCAATTATCGTCTGTGGAAATGAAATTTGATGATGAGATACGTGCACTGATCTTGTTGGCTGTTGGCTTAATTGTCAAATAGCTGGGAAGCTATGAGGATAGCTGTCAGTAATTCTGCAGGTAAATCCAAACCGAAATTTGAAGATATTCGTGATTTGATTTTGGCTGAGGAGGTGCGCAGGAAAGATTCTGGCGAGATCTCAGGTTCGAGTTCGATACTAAATGTTGATTCCAGAGGGAGATCATATGACATGAACTCAAACAGTAGAAGATCAAAATCAAAGAATAGAAGCAGGAGCAAGTCAAGACTTAGTAAACAAATAGCTTGCTGAAATTGTCGCAAAATTGACCACATAAAGAGGAATTGCAGTAATCCTAAGAAGATGGAAAATGACAGTGCAAATATGGTAACTGAAGAAACACATGATGCACTACTGCTGGCAGTTCATAGTCTTATTGATGACGTGATACTTGATTCAAGAGCTTCTTTTCATATAACTTTTCATCGGGAATTGATACGAAACTATGTTGCAGGTGACTTTGGGAAAACATATCCGGGAGATGGAGAAGCTTTAAATGTGGTAAGAATGAGAGATATTGACATTGCATTTCCAAACAAGAACAAATGGACTCTGCAAAAGGTCAGACAAATTTCTGAACTGAATAACTTCATTTTTGTTGGGGAGCTTGATGAGTGCGAACATTTAGTAGTGTTCTCATATAACACCTGAAAGGTTACTAAAGGAGCACTAGTGCTGGCTCGGGGTAAGAAAACATGTACGCTATATATGACTACTGGTTTAATTAATAGTGTTGATACTATTGTTACAGAGAACATAACAGAGTTGTGACATTGCAGACTTAGCCACATGAGTCAGAGATGTATGAAAGAACTTCAGTCCAGAGGTAAGCTACCAGAACTGAAGTCAGTTGATCTTGGCATCTGTGAGAGTTGCATTATGGGGAACCAGAGGAAGACCAGTTTCTTGAAATGTGGCAGGACATTAAAGTCATGAAAGCTAGATCTTGTACACACAGATGTGTGAGGATACTCTCCAGTGGCATCTCTTGGAGGCTCTCGTTACTACATCACATTCATTGATGATCATAACATAAATGTCTGAGTTTATTTCTTGAAGTATAAATCTGATGTATTCAGTGTGTTCAAGACTTGGAAGGCCATGGTTGAGACTGATACAGACTTAAAGCTGAAATGTTTGAGGTCTGATAATAGTGGTGAGTACGTTGATAGTGAGTTCAAGAAGTACTGTGCAGCTTAGGGAACAAAATGAAGAAGACTACTCCAGGGACACCACAGCAAAATGGTGTTGCAGAACGCTTGAATATGACCATTAATGAGTGGACAAGAAGCATGAGATTGCATGTCGGACTACGACCTATTTTCTGGGCAGCGGTTAGCACTGCAGTTTATTTGATCAATAGGTGGTCATCTGTTACATTAAACTGTGAATTATTTGAAGAAGTTTAGAGTGGGAAAGTGGTCAATTTTCTCACCTTAAGACTTTTGGATGTGTTTCTTATATTCTCATTAATTCTGATGCTCGAAGTAAGCTTGAGGCTAAGTTAAGGAAGTGTTATTTCATTGGCTATGGTGATTAGGCATTTAGATATGGTTTCTGGGATGATTAAGGTCGGAAGATCATAAGGAGCAGGAATGTGATTTTCAATGAGAATGTTATGTACAAGAACAAGTCCAATACAATTTCTGAAATAACACTGAAGGAATTTGAGTTGGTAAGATTTGATGATTTATCAGACGTCACTGTGCAGGGCAGAGATGCAGGTGATGAGGAGAGTGGATCCGAGGCATCCACTCCTGTTGTTCCTCAGACAGTTTCAAAGCAATTTTCCCCTACAGTTGCAGTTCGCAGGTTAGAAAGGGCTAGACGTTCTCCACAACGTTATTCTTCAACTTTAAACTACATACTGCTGACAGATGGTGGAAAATCTCAGAGCTATGAAGAAACCTTGCAAGATGAAAATTCGAGCAAGTGGGAGCTTGCCATGAATGAGAAGATGATTCTCCGCTAGAAAATCAGACTTGAGAGTTGACAGAACTTTCATATGAGAATAAGACATTACACAACAAATGAGTGTATCAGGAGAAGATTGACCACGATGACAGTATGAGGTACAAGACTAGACTTGTTGTAAAAGGTTTTCAACAGAAGCATGATATTGATTATTTCGAGATTTTATCTCCTGTGGTGAAGCTTACAACCATTAGAATGGTACTGTCTATGGTGGCTATTAAAGATCTTTCTTGAGAAGTTAGATGTGAAGACAACATTTTTTCATGGAGATCTTGAAGAAGACATCTGCATGCACCAACCTGAAGGGTTCGTGGTACAAGGAAAGGAAGAGTCAGTTTGTAGATTGAAGAAAAGCTTGTAAGGTCTGAAGCAATCTCCTACACAGTGGTACAAGAAATTTGATAATTTCATGCACAGTGTAGGGTACAACAGATGTCAGGCAGATCACTGTTGATATGTCAGTTATTTTGACAATTCCTATATCATCCTGCTGTTGTATGTGGATGATATGCTTATTACAGGTGCTATATTGAGGAGATCAATAATCTGAAGGAGCAGATGTCAAAGCACTTTGCAATGAAGGATTTGGGAGCGGCAAAACAAATCCTTGGTATGAGAATTGTCAGAGATAGAGTCAGAGGTATGTTGAGACTCTCTCAGGCTGAGTATGTGAAAAAGGTACTTAGCAGGTTCAACATGGATAAGGTCAAACCAGTTGACACACCCTTGGAAGTTACTTCAGACACAGCAAGAATCAGTCACCCAAGTCAGAAGAGGAACGCGATCACATGAGTAAGGTTTCTTATGCTTCAGCTGCTAGTTCACTAATATATGCTATGGTTTGCACCATACCTGATATTGCCCATGTAGTGGGAGTTCTTATTAGAATAATGAGTAATCCAGGAAATGAACATTGGGAAGCAGTGAAGTGGATCTTGAGGAACCTAAGAGGCTCTGCAAAAACTTGCTTGTGTTTCTCAGGAAAGAGTTCAGAGGTACGGCGTTATGTTGATGCTGATCTAACTGGAAACATTGGTATCAGAAGAAGTACTACAGGTTATATTTATACTTTTGGTGGCATTGCAGTGTCATGGGACTCTAATTTGCAGAAGACAGTTTCATTGTCTCCTACAGAAGCTGAGTATATAGCAGTGTCAGAGGCTGCAAAGGAGATGATATGGCTACAGGGCTTCTTTAAAGAATTGGGCAAGAAGGATCAGAATGGTACACTTTATAGTGATAGTCAGAGCGCCATATTTCTTGTCAAGAATCCATCATTTCAGTCTTGGACTAAACAGATTCAGATCAGGTATCATTTCATACGGTCATTGTTAGATGACAGACAGTTGTTGCTTGAGAAAATTTGTGGAAGCTAGAACCCTGTTGATATGTTGATTAAGGGTGTAATTCTTGAGAAACTGAAGTTGTGCGCAGCTTCAGTTAGTCTTCTGGTGTGAAGACATGGGCCTTGAGTTGCAGAGGCAGAGGATAACACGCTTGAGGAAAAAGGGCTACGTCGCCAGTGGAGGATATCAGTTTGAGGAAGAAGAAGTAGGAGTATGTGTGCCCGTCAAAACGAGGGAAAAAAGGAAATTTGCTTGGCTTCTAACTACTCCCGCCTACCTCTTGCTTCACGGTTTTATTTTTTTGCGGTTCGCGAATAAGGTTCTCTTCTTTTTTTGATTTCTCGAATCAGGCTTCTCCCTTAATTGCATCTCCTTCTCTCGTGATATGAAAGCAGAGCGTAGTGGTTTCACGGGATTGCCAGGCTGCGGCTGGAATTGAAAACACAGCAGAAGAAAGGAAGACCGAACGATCTCTCCGGTACTAAGGTAGAAGATATCGCAACTCGTCCTTCGATAGTTGCGAGCAGTGAAGACAGGAAGGAGTTCTTTCTTGCTGTGAAGGGAGGAAGGAGTTCTTGCTTGAGGTGAAGACAAGAAGAAGGAATTTTTGCTTGCAGTGTTTCCTTTTTTTTTTGCACTTGTCTTCTGTTGTGGCTCTCAGATATAGAGAGAGAGGACGTAAGAAATTTTTTTTTGTAATTCTCGACGTGATCAAACGGTGTAATTTTCTCAATTAATAAAATCCTCTGCAACTCCGTGAATGTAGACAAAAAATTGCCGAATCACGTAAATCTGTGTATTCTTTTCTTGTGTGAATTTACTCGTTTTATTTTTCACTTCGTCGTCGATCGTTATATTCTATTTCAAATTACCACCACAAGTTGACATGTGGACTGCATAGGCATAGTTTTGAATGATAATCAGTTGATGGGGAACTATGATTGAGGTAGCATAAAGCTAAATGTGGTGAGAAAAGTTGACACTTGAATGAGAGTGTGCATTGTATCCACAATATGTCTGTACTTCCTTTCGGCTAGTCCATTCTTCTGAACTGAGATGTTATTTTGACTAAAAAACCGGATTTGATGATTCACAACCAAATCATATCACAGAAAAAACATACCGATTCGAGAGATCCGGAACAAAAACGTGAACATAAATAAGCACACAACACAAGAAATTCAGAAAAAACACAAAGATTGAACGTGAAAATACCCGAGAATAGGAAAAATCACAAAACAATACCACACCAAAAATTTCACTATGAAAACTACGAGAAATGCACATATTACACCACGCTCAGATTTCCTCTCCATTCTTCTAGAACTTACAACAATTCAGGCGCTTATTCCTCTCTTGATTGCACAATAGAAATCGTCCGAAATACACCCTTCTACTCTTCATGCAACTCACACTTATTACGCACCATCGAGAGAATATATCACAAGCCAGTTTTCAAATGAAACAAGGCCTTAAAATTGAATCAGAAGAGATTGCCCATCTTGAGCGCTGCCTTTTCCCTGTCTTGGAAGCACGTTCTGGCCGCTGTCATGCCTCTCCATGGCGCAGGAATTCCAATCACTGTTTTTTGATCTGTAACGAGCTTCTGCGCCCTGGTTGGGCACCCTCCCTAGCAAATGGGTGCCACTCTGGGCGCAGGGGCACAGGTTTCCTGCTATACAGCATTAGTGGTGCTGCTGCTGTGTATCAGGCATGACAGCACTAATAGATGTTCCATCTAGGAAGGATTGAAAGCCATTTACCAGAAAAAGCTTCGATATCTGTGCGCTCCAAATTTGAAGAGTTTTCGGTTGTGAGTTTGGTAGAGGCCAGAAATTTCAAGTAAGGAGAAATGGATGAAGTGTTTGATATTTGTTTGGGATTTATGCTGCTGGTTGAGAGGAGAATTCCATGGCAGTTTGAGTAAGCAGAGGAAGAAGAAGAAGACAAAGAAGGAATGATCAATCATCAGCCTGCTCTGATAACATAAGAACCTTGAACTATGCATAAACCAGAAAGGCAAACAGAAATATATTTGAAGATAGAACTAAACTCAGTCATTCAGGTATTTTATATAAGCTTTTATAGTGAGCAAAGGACAGGTGTTCCTGCAGATTGGAGGTGGAGAATAGGTAAGTTTGTTACCGGGCGACAAAATGCACTTTCATGTTTTAGCAATCTTTGCACTCTATGCATAACACCTCATGCACTAGTTACATTTTTTTTTTGGGGTTCATTTTCTATTGCACGTTTATTTTTGTGATTATTGGCTTCTGTTTAGATGAACAGGCCTTTATAAAGCCTGTCTCAGCTGATATAAGCTTTTGAACACTTGTTTTTTTCCCTAGTTTTGAGTTATTTGGGATTGTGATGTATCTTTATGACCGTGAAATTATGATATCAATCTGAATTTTAAGGTTGAATCTCAAGGGTTCATGTAGATATTATTGGATATTGGGTGAATGTAAGGATCTGGTACTCAATATTATCTCTTTACAATTCCTTTCGTTAAATGAGCAGTGCTCATGTAATCGTTGGTGCAATGTAATTGGGTGGGTCCCATATCACATGGGAACATCGTCACGTCTGGCCTGCGTTCTACAAGTTAGATTTTCTTTCTGAGTGTCAAATTACATTTCTAGGCTTAAATGTTATATTTGGGAGTACATATCTCTCATGTTTTTGTTTTGTAGCAGTAGAATTGAAGTTGCCTACCAAGAGGCTGTTGCTTTGCAGAGACAAGAGGAGCTGATTCGCGAGGAGGAAGCAGCCGGGCAGGCTGAACATGAGCTCAAGGCGAAGCGTGCTGCTGCTGATAAGGAAAAACGCGCAAAGAAAAAGCAGGTGGTTTTTCATTGACTATCGGATGAATTTTTTTATTGGAAGATTTACATATTTACGACTTAATTCCTATGTGTTTACATTTCTAACATGTAAACTTCAATTTTTACATATATGCACCACTTAACCTATTCATAAAAAGATGCATTTAATTTTTTTAAAAACCAAAATAATAGTATGTAATATGAAAGATTTGGGTGGGATAATGTAAAAATTAAAGTTTAGGTTTTAGATAGGAAATTACATAAGAACTGGGTGGTACGTAAATGCCCCTTTTTTATTAGATTTTGTCCTTTAATTTGATTGCGTCCATTTTTTTTTTCCATGTATAATTGACCATGCTGGGTTTGATAAATGCTTCACATCAATAGTTTAATGTTCTGATTATGAAGTTTTGAAAGGTTGTTCTTGTAGTAATGCTATAAGATTCCAGTTTCGACATGGCTTATAATTTTTTTATAAATCGACAACCGTTTTTTTTTTCTTTTCTATGCTCCTTCAATCTATGTCAACAATGCAGGATTGTCCCCTGTTTTTTGGCTTGTGAGTGCGTGGGAACACATATAGATTAAGAGTTGGTGTAAATTACTGTTAGTTTTTGTCCGTTGATCATTTTATAGGTCCACAAACCTCTAATGCTGACTATAGGTCCAAACATTGTAGAACTTGTATTTATGTCCCTTCTTATTACAATCATTTCTAATGAGCTTTCTTCAGATATAATATACCCTTGAAGGACCTTTCTATTAAATAACTCCTTTTTTCAATGGTTGATGAATGAATTCAGATTTTCCTTAACTTGATTCTCCCTACCCTTTTTTTTTCGGATTTCGTGATGCTTCTTGTGTTCCTCTAAAGAGTGTCAGAAAGCTTTGTAAGCAAGCAAGTGCTCCTTTCGAGCTTTTTGGCCACACCGACTTTTTCATAATCCTCTCTTCCACTTCTTCCTTTACTACAGTTTTCAGACAAGAGGGAAGAGCTAAAACCAGTGGAAACAATGTGACCGCATATTTCAAACAAATGGAATTCATTCAATTGGCCCAAAATGACTCTAAATAGCTATTTCTTATAGCTAGACTACTAAGAGACCCATCAGGCAGTTTTTTTAATCAGGCAGTTTTTTTATCAATACCCATCATTAAATAACCAAATAAATAAATACATTAATAATAAAAATGGCATGCAAAGGCAAACGATGCATCAGTAAACTCGGAGAAATCTTGATCATGCAATGGCAAGTCTTTCATTACTCTTTTATTTTCTTTTTCTTTCTTGCGTTTCATTCAAACCAAAACAGTGACTAAAGGATTAAAGTTATTTTACATGGCAAATTTGAGCTGTTTATGATTTCTCTCTTCCTTACATTTTTCCATCAATATTATTTCATTCAAAATGTTAACAGTTTAGACTAAAATGGTTTAATAATTTAAGAGAAATATGTTGATTCAGTATTCTACAGAATCTCAACCTGAATGAAACAGCTTTTTAATACTTTACTTTATAACTAGCTTTCCTCTCATTTTTGCGGTTTCTTGTTTTGGTATTTAGTATTTTGATGAATGCTCCCTCCTTTTTTATCCCCTTAATCTTGTATTACAAGTTGGCATTTGATTTTCATTTTTTAAGTTCTCTGTACAACCGAGAAAATACTGTTTAGGTTGGTTGGATAAATGCTAACCTTGTAAGGCAGTAGTCTGAAGACATTCTTCTTTCTTTTCTAATGCTGTCAATTCTTTCCAGACTAAACAGAAGCAGAATATTCGTAAAAGTAAGGATCAACAGAGGGACTTAAAATCTGTTCTAACATTAAATGAAAGACAACCAAAAAACTCTGCAGATGAAAAAGTTTCTTGTGAATTGACTTCTAATCCGGAACAGTTTATGAGTGAGAAGATGGACACCCATGAAGATGCTTCTGATGTTTCTTATGCTGGGGAAGATGTTGTGGACCCCCTTCATTCTGATTTAGATGATAGAGATGTTAGTCTTGTGAATGGGGACACTGATGCATCAGAAAGAAATCCTTACTTGGAAGTCAGATCAAGTAGAAATTCAAACAAGCAGCTAGAAAAGAGAATTCCTATCATTGATGATAGTTCGTCAACCTGTTCGACTGATTCAGTGCCTTCTGTTGTGTCAAATGACCCTCACAAAGGATTTTCTGGCCATAGCAACAGAAGCCATACTTCACCTAATCGGTAGCCTTTGTTTTGCTCTTCTTCCGCGTTTTTCTTTTTAAGTGCATTTACATATGTTGCACTTACATATCTCATGGTTAAATATTCATATTTACAAACATAGCAATCAAATATTTAATTTCACATCAAAAATAGCATTATTCCCACTAATTAAATGTTAAATGAACCTTTTCATGCATTGCTTTGAACCTATGCATGAAAAGTCTAGGTGTGAGATGTGTAAATTTGATAGGATTTTGGTGCTATGTATGTAAATATGAATGTTTAGATGTGAGATAGGTAAAATTCATAAGAATTGTGTGCTGCATATGTAATTGATTAGTTAATTTCCAGAAGCTGGACTCGTGTTGTTGGCATAAGGCTAATAATAATAATATAATTGGTTTAACTTCTTTCTCAGTGCAATTAGTGAATTGAACATGTAGGGGAAAGAATCAGCTTGGCAAAGCCTTGCTAAGCCAAGAATCTATTGCTGGCCATTTTGGTGGCATGGAGGCAGATGCTGCTCATTTGAAGCCTTCAATGCTTTACGCTGATAAGCATCTGATTGAAAAGGTGGGGCTAAAATTTTTTACATTAATCATGTTAGTTAAAGAAAAAAAAAAGTTAACTTTCTGTCTGTTTTTAAGGTTTGGTTTCTTGCCATGCCGATCTTGAATTAATAATATTTCCAATTTGTCACAACTCATATTTTCTCTGTTGTTATGAACATATACTGTTTTAGTAATCATGATAAGATACATAATAATATGTCAATTTGAATGCTCTTTTTGATAAGAGTATGGGTATTGGAGTTTTCTTTCTTGTTATTATTATTTTTTTTCTTGAATACAGCATTAACGCGGGAGTTAGAGTTTTATTTCAGTTTATATGTCTTGGTCTATGTGTTTTAGTTTGTTATTTGTGTCTTTATGTTTTAGGATGGGATACTTGTAATGAGGAGAGTCTAGCCTTTATAAATACGTGCGGTTGTGTTCACAAAGGGGCACTTTTTTGGTGACTTTTATGGTTTTTCCTGAGGTTGGCTTGCTTTCCTTCCGGCTATATCCTAATGTGCCTCTCAAGTGGTGATTTTATTTTTTTTAATCTTGTTCTTTTCTTTGAAATCCCGAAGTGCATTGTTTCCAATTGTTCGTCCTGCTCATTGTTTGTTGTTTTCGGTTGATTCCCGCTGTAGAATTCTTCTTTTTGTTGTGGTTCCAGCAGCTTCTTCTCGCTGTTGCGGCTTAAATCACGATAAATTAGAAGAACAGTAACAGTTTTCTGTTTCTTCCTGCTGAATCGGGATGAATTAGAAGAATAATAACTTGGTAGAGAGTTGTGCCAAAAATTTAATTCTCACTTTCTGTAATTTTAGTCTAGTTGTATTTGCATTTATTCTGTTATGATGAATTAGTCCAATTTCTCTCACTTCTTACGTGGTGGCTGCTTCTTTTTCCACACAGAATTTGTATATTTAAATTATTAGTTTTTCTTGATTTTTTTTATGCTTCTAGCTGAGATCTAAATACAGCAAATGAATTAAACTATGAAAATTTTTGTTACAGCCTAGTCGAAATAGGATTCCTTCACCAATCTTGCATTTATTTCTTTGTTTCGCACTACATAAACCAACCTGGTTGATGTCCTTCATTCAGATGCTTCCTATCCTTTCATGCTTTTATATTTCTAGGTTCGTTCCATGCTTCTTTTTAGTGATTATGTGGTACATGTATGGATTTTGCTCAAGTGTTTGCAGACAATGGGAAATTGCTCAGTTACTTATGCTCTTGTGGACCATAACAGCGCGAAGAAGCAGCAACAATACAAAAGCAAGTAGTCGTTAAAAGTCAAGAAGATGCGAAGAGCTCATCATCTTCAACCGTAGAACTATCTTCTTCTTCGTCGCGCTCCGGGAGGAAGACAAAGCCGCCTTTGCAGCAGCCAAAGAAATCACCGGAAAGTGGCACAACTCCATCAGATCCTTCTGCAACCAGTCTCAATCTTACTCCGAGGCCTGCCGCGGCAGCTGCAAAATCACTGCATTCCATTAGTTCGAAACCTGAAGCCCAAAAAATGGTCTCCATTCACATGGCAAAGGGCGCCTCATTACAGCCTTCCAATCCAATCTCAAGACCTTCAAGCACTCCTCTAATCCCAGGTGCATCAAGGCCAACCAGGCCTACTTTTTCTAAACTGCAAAAGCTTCCACTACTCTCCAGGTCTGTCAGTGCCGCTGGTCGACTTGGAATTGATCTGTATCCATCGACTCCGAGTCGTCTTCCTCAGTCATACCGCAACGCCATCATTGGAAAGACCTCAATGGAATCTACTGAATCTGGGCTGTCTCACTCTGCTTCCGTTTCCATGAGTGAAGCGCCCAGCTCATCTTCTAGCCAACCATCTTCTTCCTTCTCATCTGCATCTATGCTCCTTCAGAAGCCAGGCCCGCCGAGAGAACATCAAACGAACTGCCCACCTACTTTTACCTTTGGATCCGTTAAGCCAGATGCATCACCAAACCACCATGAACGGATAGACAATGGTTTGCAACAAGCAGCCGCTAGCACCGCCACCACCAACACCACTACCACAACCATTCCAATCATCTTAAGTGATCTCTATGAATTGAACCCCATGAATGGCTTCGAAAGACTCAAAATTTCTGACGACCGACTACCCGAAAAGCCATTGCTTTCTACTCCCTTACTTCCGCCACCTGGCGGTGCCACGGTAGACGAGTTTCCCCACATTGATATCATCAATGACCTGCTCGAGGAGGAGCAGAGCAGCATCAATCTATACTACCCAAACCATCACCTCCACCAGTCGTTGGGTCGACACTATACCTTCCCCGGCGACATTGCTTCTTCTGATCTTGACTTCTTAATTAATAACTCAGCCCGATACGAACAAACTGAGCAATATTATGATGATGGCTTTCAGAACATCTACAGCAGCCCCTCTGTAAGTCCTCTCCACCGGCTGAGAGACGGGCAGTTCCCTGCGATGGATCTTTCGCCGTCGCCGCCGGCTTCTTATGCCGTTGGTGTTGGCCCGGCGGATGGTATGGTTCAGCTCCATTGGCCGTACGGCCGAGCGGATCTTTCGACGGCAAGTCTGGGAAGTGCAGGCCCTGATGGTTATTCTTACCAACAATTCTCTGACTATTCTAGTTTAGGGAGAGGAGCAAATAGATTTGGAATGTATCGGCCTTAATCACAATTAAAGGATGATTTATGGGTTGTTTAATCTCTAATAATGTTTTTAATGGAGGTGATCGACGCATCTTAGGAGATGCTTTTGAGAGCTCCAATCTTTCTCTACCGTTTGAAGCATTTTTTCTGATTAGCGTTAATGACAGTTGTGGTTTATTTAGGTGCTGCTGAAGCAAATGGCTTGAGCTTTATTGTGCTGTGGAATCCATTTTCTTATTCACAAGGCAATGACTTTTTTTTTTAAATTTTTCTGACATCAATATATATATATATATATATATATATATATATATATATATATATATATATTTGCAATAAAAATATTGGAAAAAAAAAGTAATTTTTAAGTTAAATACCATGGGGTAAGTTTTGTTGTAGTGTCTGTTTTGGCAATGTTTGACTAGAGTTTTTATTTTTATTTTTATTTTTTTTGTGAAATTTTGATTTTTTTATCAAATTTTTGGAAAATGTCTTATTACAGAGAGAGATTTACATGTATGTAACATAATTGATGTATTTATTTATATATTTATATAATATTTTAATGTCTCAATTGTATTGCTAATTTACAAATCAACACCCTCTTTAATGTGATATAAGGATTTGTTTTATTTAAATAAATACTTAATCTCGAGTTGTTAAATGTGTAAAGAGATAGAAACTGTGGTATTTATTCAATTATTCTTGTTTATTGTTTTAAATTGATTTTCATTATTTTTAGGAAATAGAAAGATGATTTGGTGCATCTAGATATTTATTTTATTAAGTCGGGTATCTCAAAATGAATGGAATGCAAATTTGTAGGTTGAATGTGCAGCCGTTTTGATTAGAAATGAAGGGGTTGTTTGGGGCAGTTGCACTTGTTTGAAGAATTAGTTGTGAAGTTGTTGAAGAAGCTGTTCAAAAAGTTGCAGTGGTTATTAAAAAAATATACTTTTTTTAAAAGATTAGAGTGCAGCTTTCTGACGGCTTCCATAAGTAATAAGAAATGATTGAAAAACACGGCTTTTATCAAGAAAAAAATTAATTTTATCAAACAGAAAAAAAATTGCAATGTGGCATCACACCGCCTTATTTGCGGCCCCAAACACGCCCAAAGTCAAGAAACAAAAAGGCATTTACATATATATCCCCTAATTCTTATGCATTCATATATCTAACACATAATATTTACTTCTTCTTACATTTATATTAGTGTTTACTCTTGGGCTTTGCAATTTATCTATAGAAATAAACACATTTATTTAATTTTTCTGTAGTTCAGGTAATTTAGTAATTTTGCCCAAAAAAATATACTATTGATGATTTTGCCCATCCTACAAAATATTGTTGGTTCCACCCTGATATAATGTAAAAATTAAAATTTGAGTTAGATATGTAAAAATTTAGGAATTTAGTGGTATGTATGTAAATCTAATTGAAATATTAAAGACATCTTATTGATAATCTAATAGAATTTATCGTGCATTAATTGAGTCACAATAAGTCCACATGCCAAACAAACAAATAAAAGCAAAGTTGGACCTCCACTCTAGATTTCACTATCAAATGTAAATTTTCAAAAAGGGGCATTTACATACACAACACTCAAAATATTACTATTTACAAAACTAGCTTCTTTTTTATTCATTTTTCAAATTCTCACTCAAATATTAAATTTCAAAACAAAACCCCAAGCCAAAATTTTCATTTCCTAGCGATTTAGGGTGTGTTTGGGGCAGCTTGTGTGTTTCAGGATAAACAGCTTATCCTGAAACACAGTTTCCAGATAAACAGACAAAACACGCGATCCAAACGATACCGCGGCGTTTTAAAAAACGCCCTCACACTTACAAACTGCCCTAAACAGGCCCTTAGTTGTGGCATGCATAAAGATTCGATAGTTCAAAAAAAAACCACATGAGTGTAAGTTTTGCAAATAAAAATATTTCAACCATCACAAACACTAGTTGTCATTGTGGTAGAGGGGTAGGTTTGAAAAATGGCAGGAATTCCAACTTGGTGATAAATTCATTGTCTTTGCT
>NEWO01000011.1:2020795-2087605 GCA_003013225.1 Phalaenopsis aphrodite | reverse complement strand
ATATATATATATATATATAACTTGAAGAATGATTAGTAATATAAAATGATAGATTTATAACTAACTATCAAATAAACACAAAGCAGACAAATATCAAACACAAACCTAACAATAGTCAATACAATAAAGAGCACACCTCAGAGCAACTTACTCCCAACTATACTAATAATTTCATAAGTGCGCTCCAGCAATTAACAGTAATTTTAAGTAATAAATGTGTCAGATGAAAAGCATGCACAGAAGAGCAACACCATACTGATATCATGAAATCTGATTCCAATACCTTCATATCTTCATTCCATCACAAGCAGCTGCAACAAGCTATGCATACATCATCTTCATTCCTTAATTTAGTCACAACAAAACACTCTTTTGATCAAACTTTTAAAATAAATAAATGAATATTATATGAAAAACCTACGACCAATGCCACTTATGTGAGACAATATTATATATATAAGGAAATCAGTATTTGGCAGAGGCCCAAATACCGATTTCTCATGCACTAGGCCTCGTGATGAGAATCTGCGTCATGTGTCTAAATATTCAAGAACTTAGCGCGATTGGGGATCGAACCCGTGACCTAAGGGGACTTACAATATATATATATATATATATATATATATAAGTAAATATTTTTTATCAGAGTTTTGCACTGCTGAACTTTCTGATGTCTTGAGATATATTGTCTTCTGTAAAGTGAAATCAAACACCTTTTTTGCTTGATAAGATCCTGAAATTCTTCCTTTTCATGCAGCTCATCATGTGCCCACATCCTCTTCATGAAGGTCCCCACCACTTTCTTTCTCACTTCTTTGTTTTTGTTCTGTTCATCAATAACACATCAACATGCCTTCCTTTCCACCTCCCATCAATCCTGAATCAATCCTCTTCTCCTTTATAGCTTTCACCCAAAAGGCAGCCCGGCCCGCCATCTTCCTATTGCCTTCCCTCCAAATCTCTTACTATTGATTCATGTGGGGGGACAAAAAGGAAGAGAATGGACAAGATGAAGGGTGAAAGATACTTTGACCCGTCCCGAGGAGACAGCTCGGGTCGAACTCCGCTTTTCGACGTAGAAACCTCTCCCACCGGGCTGGCCCGAAGTGGCGCTCCCACTCGGCCGGCCCGCGGTGACTAGGAAGGTATTGTTTGGCGCCAATGCCAGCCGACTCCGAGAACTCGAGAATTTTTCTATTTTGATCAGAGAGGTACTCCAAAGTCTTGCTCGGATCGTCAGAACCCGGCACGACGGACCTCAAGAGAGCCACGAGATAGAAAATGTCCTCATCCGGCAGGACCACCGAGCTCCTCTCATCCCACCTGCACAAATTTCAACTTTAGCCATAAATACAATCTTTACCTGCATTGGTGCTGTGCATGCATGCATCAAAATTTTCATAAATGCTCATAAGTACAATACAATTATTATATATTCACATGTCTAATACATAAACTTTGATATTTACATGCATATACATTTATAACATCAAAATTTTGTAAATGTAAATATGCAAACTTTAGGTGGTTGATGTCTAAATACATAATTGTGTGGTATGTACGTAAAATATTTTTGTGCAGGTGACAATCGCTTTTTGGAAAAGTTTAGTGACAGAGAATCCAAACAGAATCCATTGCTTTCTGCGATTCCAAACGCTGAGCCACGCTTTATATTCTTTGGTTTTGCTGAAAGCGATGAGCTTTTGCTCGCAGCCAGTGGAGGAAACAAGCTATTATTATTGAGTAAATAGTATTTTTCTTTTTTAAAAAATTAATTTTTAAATAATTAATTAAAATAAATAGGGCAGGTTGCCTAATAGCTACTTGGCTTTATATAGAAAGCAGGTCACAATCTATGGGCTCAAACAAGGTTTTAGCACGTGTACAGTTTTGTATGAGACAAATATGGTACAATTAATGAGAAAAAAAATTACTATTTTTATGCTCAATTATATTCAATCTTTATTATAAAAATGTTATTTGAAGGGACAGTCCAATTAGATTTATAAACCCATAAAATATAATTCAGGTGGTATTATATTTTATTTTGTTATAAATTTAAAATTTCGAATTTTGATTAAAATTATAATATATTTAAGGTTCTTTTTTATGATTTTCGTTGTTTTGTTTTTAGGTCATGTTTGGGGCAGCTGCAGCTGTGAAGTTGTCATAGAAGAAGTCGTTGTTTCAAAAATTTCGATGGCTACTTTCTAGCAGCAACCTCACTTAGCCTTGTTTGATGGCAAAAAACAAATTATGTAAAGACGACAAATTGCTTGCTTTGCATAAATTTATATGAGATGAAATGTAGTTCCATAACAAAATTTGTAAGCGTGATAAATATAAATAAGGTGATATAATATATTAAATAATATAACAATTATATATATTGTTGGGGCATAAATGGGGAAAAATTATTCCATACGGATCCGTGTCCGCACGCAGCTTGCGTGCAGACACGGATCAGGACCGACCTGATTTACGGTCCTGATGTATTTCGGTGGGCCCCACCTAAATTTTTTTATTTTTTTAAAAAAAAATTGGAAATAATTCTGACCGTAGATCACTGTGATCTACGGCCAAGATCGAACACCACATGCAGAGATGCATGCAGTGTCCGCACGCAATAATCCCTCATAAATGGGTGTGTGTATATGTACCAACCTGTCCTTGTTCATGGGATAAATGAGAATTGGGCCACTGGTGTTATTTCCAAGAATGCCCCGAAAGACCCCACGATCAAAATCCTCTATGCGGGACGCGGGCACAAAAATGTTGAGCCAGGGATGCGGGACCTCCCACAGCCCCTTAGCCCTCAGCTTCAGCTCGGCCTTGTGAACCCGGTCCAGGAAATCAACGTAGGCCAAGTCCGTTGTGAAGACCGAACCCGGTATGAAGTCCAGTTCCCTCAGCAGAGCCTCCACCTCCTGAAAATATAACACCAGATTTAAATTAATTAATTAATTAATTAATTAATTACATATGCAATTAGCATTAATTAATTAATAGGTAATATAATAACAAAAGTTGATAGAACAAAATCCAGTCTATTGAGATCTCCTTTCATGCACGCATGTGATTGCAACTAACGAGGAAGATACATCAATTAACATATAACAACAACCAACCCCACCAAAATTCCATGCAAAATAAATTATTTGCATGCCTTAATCTTATATTTACATACATGCCAAATTATTCTTATGTGTTTTGCATATCTACCGTCTAAACATTAGATCTTTCCGTGATAAGATTTAAGATAGATTGCCTAACCTCATCGATAGAGTCGGACGAATAGTGGTGGTAGTTCTTGGTGAGTTCAAGGCAATAGAGAACGGCTCCCTGGCGGCCGCCGATGGAGCTAATGTTCACGGGATTGGAAGGGGAGAAGAAGGAGGATCTCCAATTGTTGATGAGGCCTTCTTCGGCGATGACAAAACCTTCGATGTAGTCGAACCTTTGTTGATTATGGAGGGAGATGAGCCGCTCCTGGTCCCTTGTGAAGGAGGTGAAGTTCGAGTAAAGAACTCGGATCCATCTAACCTGGTGACAAAATAGAGATTTGAGACAAACATAAATATGGGCAATTGTTGGATATAACTTGCAAAATTAATCAGCATATGCATGGTTGAAGGTGCAATTTTAACAATCATTTAATAAATGCAATATTATAGAACTAACCCTCTGTGGAGCGGGTTCCAGGGCAATCCTTGCTCTGGTTATGATTCCGAACTGCCCCAAGCCACCAAGAACAGCATGGAAAAGCTCTGCATTCTCTGCCGGTGAGCAAGTTACTAACTCTCCCTTCCCTGCAAAATACAAGCTTATGAGCTAATAAGCCATGATTAATCATAATTAATTAATTTAAGTTTCTCTAAATTAAAGAGTTATATATAATATAGATATTGCTTCTTTTGAAAAAAAGAAAATTTAATTTCATTCTACTACAAAATAAAGTGATGTTTATTTTCTTGCCATGCTATATATACCTTAATCTTCAAGGTACTTATGGAATATTTGCACACATACCATTCAATTCTATGTATTTACATAGAGATCAAGTTTTACATTTATATATATATTTCACTTTTTAAAAGTTAAAAATTGTCATAATATTCGTGTGATATGAAAATTTTGGGCGGTATAAATATAAAAAAAAAAGGTAAAATTTAGGTGTTAAATATGAAAATACATAAGAACTGGGTAGGTAAATGTCCCCACTTTTGCATAATTTAACACCTTTTTATGCAAAATGCATAGGAATTGGGTAATTAAAATGCATTTAATTATGATATCATTATTATATCTTCAAAATTATGTAAAATAATTTCCTCGCTTTCTTATCTTTTCAACCTAATAATTCTCATAATTTAGCATTTATCTCTCGAAATTCTAAATTACATAAACTAATTAATTAAAAAAATTAGCTCAAAAATAAAATTACAATTTTATCCCTTTTTTTTAAGATCACGTGCCAAAAAGGGCGCCGTATCATGATTTCTTTCCCGACAACCCTTCCGTCAAATGTTTTGGCCTTTCTTTAGATTTAACTTAAATATTATCTTTAAATATCTTAATTACAATATTTCTTAATTACTATTTACAGTTAACACAAAAAAAAAAATAAATGCATGAAAGAAATTAACCGACAATATTCCGATCAAAGTTTGAGAGAATAAATATAAAAAAATTTAATTTTTATTTAAAATTAATACAATATATAAATACTTCAATAAAATCGTATTTGATTTATCTTAAAATAAATTCATCATTTTTAAAAATCAGAAATTTAGCTTTTCCGTATCTCGCACCGAAACTCTAATTTTTATACATAAGAATTTGAATTTCACTGTTAATAGTGTGGATTTGGTGCGATGCATGTAAAAGTTAAAATTTTGGGGTGAAATATGCAAGTCTATAAAACTATGAATGTAAATTTCCCCCTTTGAAAATATACAACGATAAAATTTTTTATTTAGCATGGATTTGGGACAGCTTCGCAGCTCGAGTTTTTGGATAAACAGACAAAATACACGATCAAAATGATAGCATTTTCAAAAAATGTCCCCTCACTTATAAGCTGCACCAAAAAGGCCATTGACCTTCAAAAAATATTACATCAGTATTATGCACGTAGTAATGTGTGTAGTCAATGAAATCACGCCACGACACTCCACGTGAAACGGAAAAAAAAATGGCGTTGTAACAAGGGGGATATTCCCCCCGTGTTATTCATGTGTTATTGTATGTTATTCATATGTTACTGATGTATTATTGTGTTATTATAACACCAAGAATATTCTCAAGACACAATAACACATGAATAACACACAATAACACTCAAAATAACACGGGGAAATATTCCCGACAGATAAAAAAATGACGCGGTAACATTGGGGAATACTACCCCCATGTTATTCATATGGTATTGTGTGTTATTCATGTGTTATTGATGTGTTATTGTGTTATTATAATACTAGAAAATATTTTCAGGACATAATAACACATGAATAACATTCAATAACACGTCAATAACACGTGGGAGAATATTCACAATATTAACGTGCAGTTTTTTTTTTTTTGTTGTGTAAGATATTATGACATGATTTTACTGACTACACACGTTACTGAAGATACGTAGTACTGATATAATATTTTTCGGTTGACGTTTTGATTGAAAAAAAGAAGAGTTTTGTTACCAGTAACCACATCGAGCTCGAACACGTTACTGATCTGCGGTCCATGGTGAAAAGCCTGCCCGCTGACCCCTGCGTTGGACAGAGTTCCTCCCACCGAGAGATACAAATAATCCGTCCACGAACGCGGCGCCAATCCGCCATTCTTCAGCGTCCAATTCAGCACATCGATCCACAATTCTCCTCCCCACACATCCACGTACATATTTCCGGCGATTGAGTTCGCCGGAGGTGACATTCTCCGCCTTCCGCCTCCGCCGGTCATGGAGATGACAACGCCGCCGGGAGCGCCGGCCTGGCCGTGGAGGGAATGGCCGTGACCGCGAGGAGAGACGGAGAGGGGCGGGGAGGAGAGGAGGGCGGAGAGGATGAGGGAGGAGATTTGAGAGGGGGAGGAGGGGAGGAGGACGGCGAGGGGGAGGGAATGGGTGGTGGAGCCGAAGTCGACGGCGGCAGCATGGGTTTGGGAGGGGAGGAAGGTGAGGGAAGGGGAAGGTGAGAGGGTGGAACCAACGGTGGAGATGGAGATGAGGAGGTGGATGAGGAGGTTGTGGGCTGCTGAGGGCATGGTGGGTTGGTTGATTGCTAAGTGTTGGGGATGGGTGAGGAGTGGGAAGGCGAGATGGTATTTTATATGGAGAGAAGAGAGAGAGAGAGAGAGAGAGAGAGAGAGAGAGAGAGAGAGAGAGAGTATGAGGTTGATTTGAAATAGCGGGTTGCTGGTATGAAAGTTTATCATTCTTATCAAATGAAATTTCAAAGATACTCATCGCCTACTGTCTCACCAAACAAAATTTTCTGTAGTCTTGGACGTTTGCTCCAATCGAACAAATATTCTCCATTGTTTCAAATGAAGCTTTTAAGTTGAAGAAAATATTTTCTTCTGATCCATATTATGAATAAATGAGACATTTTGTCTGTCTATTATTATTCTCTCTCTCTCTTTCTCCCCTCCCTCTCTTAAGCACTTACTAATAAAATGTGTCATTCCTTAAGTGTGTTTCCCGTATATTCATGGATTCAACATCCTCTAAGTTGCGGTGAGCATAGAATCATGTTGTCAACAAGAAGAAGAGCCGAACAACAACAACAACAGTAATGAGAGTCCTACCATAAAAAATGAATGAGAAGTAGTATGCACCCGTTCATGAAAAAAATTTGTTCAACAAGGTCTGCAAGAAATGAGAAACTTTATGAGGGGAGATAAAATATACTTTTGTAATATTATGACCTAGGCCTATAAATACACTTAAGAAATGAAATTTTTTATTAGGAAGTGCTTAAGAGAGAGAGAGGAAGAGAGAGAGAGAGAGAAACAATAGACATATAAAATGTGTCATTTATTCATAATATCGACCTCTATTTATAGGTCTTGGTCATAATATTTTAAAAGTACATATTACTTCCGTAAGCCACAAAGGCTAGACTTGAAACTTGTAGGAACTACAAACTACGCAGAGATGAGTTGGTAAGTATGTAAATGTCTTAAATTTGATATTTATATTCGTAATATTTGGATGAAAAATATAATTTATATAAACATAATAATAATAATAATAATAATATTTTTAATATCATATTAAAAATTTGAGTGCTAAGTAATTAAATATTTTAAGCAGGAGTATAATGTAGGAGTGAGGGAACAAAATGTTGTGGGAGGAGTTAGGGGAGCTATGGTGGGCGTGGATTTTTGGACCGACGTAGGCGGAGATCACACTTTAAAGATCTCCCTTGAACGCAGCATGCCCCAAGATTCGCCTGCAACTCCTGCACCAATGGTAGAGAGAGAGAGTAAGACGTGCATTTTAAGCCCATGCCGGCTCCTGCATAGAAAATATTTGCCATCCTGTCTCCCATGATCCTGGGTCTCTCTCTCTCTCTCTCTCTCTCTCTCTCCTCGTGTGTGTTTATCTAACGATAAATATTTGAATAATTGAATTTTCTTGTAAGGAGGTGAAATGAATAGGTTTATGACCCCTAAGTTAGCAAAATTGGACCTCAGGCCAAGGTAGGGGTAGTGGCAGCTAGCTGCGGCCTGTCTGGTGGTCATCAGCGTTAGGTGAATGGGAAATGTCTCTATTTTCTGAGAGTCATCCTCCATAATCATCTATATGGGATGGCTATCCTAATGCTCTAATTTCAAGCTATTCTTATAGTTACTCCATTTAGTGCAAAGGGATTTGAGAATCCAATGATGTATATGACCAAAAAATTCATTTTAGTGTACAAACTATTTGCTCAAAAATTATGAATAAACAAATAATAATAATATAAATTATTTAATCTTTTGAAAATGTTATGAAAAATAACGGCAATAAATTGAAAAAATTGGATCGAAAAATTACAAATTAGAAAATGACACATAGATTTACATGGTTCGACTATTTTGTTTACGTTTACGAAGCTGCAGAGAATTTTATTACTTCGAGAAATTATACCGTTGAGCGTCTTAATGTTTACAAAAAAACTTCCTTTCTCATTTCTCTCTCTTAGCTCTCAAGAGGACTTGGCTTAGCACTTATGTCAGACCAAAAAAATCAATTTGAAGAAAACGAGAGAGAGGTAGGTGAAACGCTGTAAGTGAGGTAGGTAAGTCACGGGCTCCTTATATTCAACAGAAAATACTTTTATTTTTACCAACATCTTTTTTTAAAGGCTCAATACCCTTATTGCGCCAATTACAAAATGATATAGGTGTCAAAGAATATCTAGTAATAACACCCATAGATGATCCCAATATATTAGACTTTGATAAGTTGCATGACAAGTCATAATTGTTTACTTCTATGTGTGTGCCCAGAGCTAATTTGAAGATCTTCATCCCTTATGCCCTACCGAAGTCCCTTGATTATCTGAAAATAAAATAAAAATACATAATTAGTAATATAAAGAAATTTACTCTTTTTTTTATTTTTGAATGTCACCATATGCATTTGCCAAAACATCTTTGAATGTTTTCAAAAACATCGGAGACACTAAAAAAAATATGAATGCCTGAGGCTCAAAGAGCTAAGGGTCCGTTTGTGACAACTTATTTGGTGCGGTGATATTTTGAAAACGCACTTAATCTGCTTTGGTAAACTGAGTTTTGGCAGCTTATGCATTTTGAAAAAGTTTAAAACAATATTTTCACAGTGCACCTATCTAGGTGGGGTGGCAGCTTTCTGGCAGCGGTCCGACTTTTCCAAATAAAAAAAAAATTTGTAATAGCCACCACACATAACTTATCAGCAGATTATTTATAATCAGCTTATCAACAGATTATTCAATAAGCTAAAGTTGCCCCAAACAAACTCTTAAGTGCCAACGTATCCATAAAATAATTATTATGAAAAAAATTCTATTGTGATTATGATGAATACTTTTCAAGAGGAAAAATTTATAAATTTAAAGATAATTTCTAATTAAAAATAATGAATTTTTAAATATAATTGTGCAATTTTGAAAATTAAGCTAAATAGACTATTTTAAACAAGTGCAGTGAAATTAATTGAGTTTGTAACATGAAAAGCCTAAGAACAATGTAATATATACCATTATTCAGGGGATTTTCATTCAAATGGGAGATTGAAGTGCTTGGTCAAACCAATTACTGAAAGGAAGAAAAGAAATTTTAAATTGCTTCTAAACTCTTCAAGGGAGACCAATATAACAATATTTTAAGTTTGTAAAATTTGAATCTCATTTCCATAAGATCTTTTTTAACTTGCTTCGGAACTATTCAAGAGAGGCAAGTATGATAAAATTAGATTTCATTTTCAAATTATCCTTCTTAAAATTGCATCTAAACTCCTCAAGAAATAAGCAAAATTTGAGTTTCTCTGATTATTTTGCTTGCTTTGTTATCTCTTAGATCTAGTTGAAACTTTTTAAGGAAAGTAAGTTGTTGGAGTAATTGGTCTTTTTGTGATATACGACACCTTAAGTTTTTCCACATTTATTCATATTATGCTCATATTATTTTGTTGTGAATATGGAAACAGATTCACTGCTCAAATTGTCATTATCTCATGTTTGGAAACAAATTGGATTTGATACTCGAAATTAGTTATTCTTAATTCTTTCTATGATTTGCTACAGATGAGAAAAATGAAATAATTAATGGGGTTCCATTACGCATTTGATTAATTTCTTAATGGGCATAATGATGTGATGAAATTAATAAATATGTATGATAGTTCCCCTTGTAATCTCTCTCGGGATTTGGTTTCCCAGACATCTCTCTTCAGCATTGTCAGCTTTTCAGGTTCTTCTTCTGGTGTGCTTTGGTTTGAAGCTCTCAGATAGAGAGAGAGAGAGAAGGGGAGGATAGAGAAGAGAGCGAGAGAGAGAGAGAGAGAGAGAGAGAGAGAGAGAGAGAGAAATTCTTTCTTGTAATTGTCGAGGTGGTCGATAGTTGTATTCCTCGAAGTAATAAAATCCTTTGCAGCTCTATGGACGTAAGCAATTTGTCGAACCATGTAAATTTGTGTGTTTCTGTTGTGTTTTCTGTTTTGTGATTTTTCTCGATCTGGTTCTTGTTTTATTGTCGTTGTTTTTCACAACATATTTGTATTAGAAAATCTTGTCATTGAACTATCCACTTCTTTTATTAATTGAGTGAATAATTTATGGTAGATTTGCATATTGCTACTTTGTTATACATCATTCCAATCTAGTGGGATTTTTTTGTGGACAAAGTGATGTCATTCATTTTGTCAAACTCCACATTTTTAATTACAGTATATAATGCTTATCTTTAAGAGAATATAATAAAATCTTGTATAAAAAAATGAAGAAAAGATTAAATGAGTTTTAAGAAAAGCTAATTTATAAAAGAGCAAAGTGAATAGGTTTATGAATTATACATTAAACAATCCAAAATAATGAGTTTTTATAACTTTCAATAAGTAAAAAAATATAAAGCTAAGGCTCTCATTGTTGAAGAAGAGCCATTCTAATGCTAATACTTCAAAATAAGAAAATGTAATTAAAGTTGTGCTAACTATAAAGGTAAACCGATGAATTATTGAATAGGAAGTTGGAACAAAAGCGATAAAAAACATCAATAATGAGTAAATCTTCTTTTATGTTGTGAACAATCATATCTTCCTCAATGGTTTCCTATAGGAGGGATGTCGAAGGAGGAGAGATATGTATTCTCGATGGTTTAAATTTATACGGTGATCTCATGGTTGTCTTCCCATAGCTAGTGGCGACCCCATTGTTTCCTTCCCATAGTTAGCTCTAAAAGTGAGGGTATCGCGAAGGTTCGGTTAGTAAGACGATGGTTTTAGGAAAAATCATAAGAGGGAAGGGGATAAAAATTGATCGATCTAGGGTTTCGAGCAGAGAGGAAGGCTAAGAGTGCGTGAAGTAGGCGAGGTTTTTGGTGGGGGGAATAAAGTTTACGAATTTACCAAAAATAAAAAAGATAGTAATTCATGTGTTTTTTAAGGTATCATTCAAAATGTTTTAAAAACTGTCACTAAATAAGTGCTATGATTTTTTTTTTTTTTTTGATAGTAGTAGTATTCCTCTTAAGAAGAGAAGTTAATATATGTCAAAGTGGAAAGACATTCTTGTCATTTCCTTGTAATCCTAATCAACATGTTGCTAATTTTTTAAAATTATTTCAATCAATTTTATCATAAAAGTATTGATTTGTCACAAGTAATATGCTCATAACACCATTGTCACACCACTATTCTCAATGTGGACAACATAAATTCATTTGCTATAAGTGTATGAACAAGCTTGCCAAAGGAGTGTGTGTTGTTCTTGTACTCCTAAAAAAAAAAAAAACTTACATGCATGCTCATCCAAAAAGGTAAAATGATTTTGGAAGAATGACCTAAAATCACTATGAAGCAAGCTTAGAAAAATATTCATTTTCAGGAGGAGTAGTAGTGTACAACATACAACTCAAGATTTGCATAGAAGTATAAGAATGTCTTCATATGTATAAAGGTGATGCTTCTTAGACTGCACACTAAATCATCATAATTAATTGAAAAAAAAATACTAGTTTGAGACATATCAAGCTTCTCTTACATAAATGATAAAATAGATTTTTTTTTAAAAAAAAAGGTGAACTATTTGAAGTGGTGATGGACAATTAACTTAGTCATTTTTTATATGTAAAACAGAAAGTAGCCATCCATTAAGAAAAACATTCATCTAATGACTTCATGATCAGTGTTAATGAGGCTAAAAATTAGGCGACATCAAATGATGATCAACTTGGAATATTTAAAATCAGACGATGGTGGGCATTTGACATGATTCCTCGCCAAGATTACATCAAATGATGATCAACGTGAAATATCTAAAATTAGACAATGGTGGGCATTTGACATGATTCCTCACCAAATATAGTGTTATATGGTGCAACCAATAAGACAAATGTTAGATGAGATGGTGCTTAGCAGACGTCAAATATCAGTAATTGGCATGTGGTCAATTAATGAATGTTAGACATTAATGATAAAAGATGGGATCATTCGGTCAAGAAGACACATGTCAAAAATTATCATAAAAAGGACATAAAACTACATAACTGTGTGCATGTACATGATGTTCTTATATACAAAATGTGTCATTCACATCATCAATGGGTTTGTTTCATCAAACTTCAACATTTTCACATTGACTATATATTTGCTGAAATAAAATTAAGCTATCTTATAATAAATTACTAATATTTCTAGCCCAAATATGTGTGAATGTACAAAGATGCAAAAGTTTAATCAAAATATATATTTGATAAAAATGAAGTTCTTGATGACATATCAATTCCAATGACTTTGAGATCAACATTAATAATTATTTAATCTGAGTTTGAAGTTATTAGAGCCAAAATATATAAAACTCAAGGTCATCTAGAAACCATGTTATCAANAAGGTCATCTAGAAACCATGTTATCAAAACATAAATCAAAATATTTATAACAAACTATATAAATTAACGTTCATCAATGCATGTGACATATATAGAAGACTCATTAAATTTTCATTCTTAGAGCACACAAATGAGCTAAAGTTCATACAAATTATATCTACAAACATTGGTCCAATCAAGGGGTGGCTTAAAACTTTGCCCCTTAAATTTTAATACTTAAAATAATTAATATTAACAATATTTTTAAATATTAATATTTATAATAGTTTTAAATTACTATTTTCCAAAAAGATGAAGCTTTAAACTCAAATATTCGCCGCCCATTAGTTTTTTAATTTCATCACCCCTCTGCTTAAGTTTCGACTCGGTCACTGTCTATACATAGTTGTAACCTATTGGATGAGGGCATGACTTTTTCTACGTAGTGTTATGAGTTCTAACACGAACTCCCTCCCTCAAATATACCTGCCCATATTACTGAAATACCCCAATAATAATAATAATAATAATAATTTCAGATATAGTAAGATCTTATTTATTTCCATGGGCACAATTCTTCCCAAAATGTCCAATGCAAATGTTGCAACATAACATTTTCAACTAATGCTTAGTTCATTTTATATTTGATAGAATTCATGTGTATAATATATATAATATATATATATATAATATATAATGTATATTTATATCTCCAAGTTATAATATTTTTCATTTGTTTTATAATAATTTATGGAAATAAAATGGCCCACAAAAGATCCTCCCAATATTTTCCTTTACAACCTTATCCTTTTGTGTGTAAAATTCCTAGAAATTGTTCAGTACGTTGAGCGCGACTTCTGTAATAATGTTATGGATCATATCTAGTAGAATCTAGACTTTGGAAGCAATCTAATATTTTCATAACTATTCTTCTTTATTTTATTTTGATATGTCACACCATTTTTATGTTGATGGCACATCATATTTACGTATTTACATATCTAACAACAAAACATCTATACATACGTGCATAACGCGCTAGTCTTTAATATCATATCAAAAAATAATACGAGCAAGTAATAATGAATTTATGTATCTTAAAAGTATGATGAAAATAGCATCACGAGTAGAGGTGTAAGTGGGTCGAATATGAGCAAGTCCAAGCTCAGCTCATGTTCGACTCGTTAAAAAATATCACTGTTTCGTTTATGTTTCGAACACCAAAAAAGATGTTCATGCTTAACTCGTTTGTTTAAGGAGGCGAACACAAATTGTTCACGAATAAAGAGTCATTTAAACAATCATAGTCAAGCAGCCGTAGGTGTTAACGGTTTAGGAAAGATTTAAATATTATTATTTATATAAAAAAATTATTTAAATATAATTTAATGTATTTTTATTTTGTTTTTATAATTAATAATTTTACTTGATTATAAATCTTTGTAGCTTTGTAATGGATTAAACATACTAATCAATTATATATATATATATATATATATATATATATATATATATATATATATATATATATATATATATATATATATATATATATATATNATATATATATATATATATATATATATATATATATATATATATATATATATATATATATATATATATATATATATATATATATAATTATTTCGAGTTAAAACAAGCCGAACACGAAGGAACAAATCTTTGTTCGTGCCGGCTCATTTATATATCGAGCGAAAAAAAAATTATTCATGTTCGGCTCGTTAAGTTAGTGAATGAATCAATCCCAGCCTTGAATTCAGAATTTTTGCAGCAGTGGACATTACCTCCATGCAAGGAGTTTAAATAAATTAAATATGTATTAAATAATGATTGGAGCAGCAATTATTAATTAAGCACCAACGAGAGACATCATTTGGCCTGTTAGTATAGTTAATCGCTAATTTATCTTCTAATAACATAATCATTATTTTAATTATGGCATGTTAAGCTGCAAAAGTTTATGACAGCAACGCTTCGCAACCTGTCGGTGCCAGCAAAATTCACAACTTCATCATAATTAGGGGCCGCAGCCTAATTAATTATTAATCTCAATAATTAGTAGGGAAAGCATTTATTTTATTTTATTTTATTTTTAGACAAGTTATATATAACTTTCTAGATATGTTGCTAGCTAGTATAATTGCATGACAAATTCACATGAATTGGGAGATAATCTTATATTCTAATTTCACACGAAGAGCATAGAGATGAAAGAAGGAATATGTTGGAGCGAGCTATGAATTGGCTAGCCAGGATAGCGAGCCACCCAATCCAAATTGAGCAGCGGGTGAATTACTTTAGCGTTGAATTGGGATCAAGTTGTTGTGATAGGGGCGAACCGTACCAAATTTTGTCGAATTGATTGCATGAACGGGTCTAGCTTGAGATATTTATTGGGTTGTTTTTGCATCGACATTAGGTCAAACTCGTGTTGAGGTGTCCACGACTGTACACACAACATATGATTGTACTTATTGGAGAAATATTGAAGGGTGATGAACATGGTTAGTCAACAAAAAATCCAACAAGAAGTTGTCAATGAAGATTAAATGATAGCGGTCGGTTGAAAGTGGACATATAATAATTATCGACTAATGACCATCAAATTATAACAGGCAAGAAAATATGATTGTATATAGAAGTTCAAATGATGGGAATCACATAGAGATGATCAGGTGATGGTGATTGAATGAAAGCAATGTTGGTCGAGCAAAGATGATTGAACAATTTTAATTAGTTGACAATGATGATCATTGACGTTGAAGATGACGGGGCTCTGATATCCATCAAGACTCCAAGCCATCTTATTTTAAATCCAAGCCCGTTTCAGCATTTAAGTCTTGTAATAATGTTAAAATTAGAGGATTTGATGCTCGTCAATTTTATTTTATGAAGACACTCATTTTTATCACAACATGTAGTTAATATGTCAATATGATTTGATTCTTCAGTTATTATCACATAATTTCTAATTATGATTCATGTGCTTGATTTAAGCTTACAAATCTAGCCAATATGATTAAACAAAATTAGCACAAATAATATATTACTTCAAAATTGAAGTTATACAAAAGTAAATTATTTTTTCTTGGACATATTATATTAAAAAATAGGCCTTTCGAGGTAACATTCCCATGATAATATACAAAATATTTTGCAATGAATTTAATGATGTATTTTACTATGAAGTTGTTGATCTGCAAATTACTTATTTTTAAGTAATAAAACCAAGTGTAGGCTTAACCTTTGATTATAGTCAAGAAGATTTGACAAAGGAGCTCACCACAAGCTTATTAAGCTTGCATGAAAGTCTTGTATTGATTGATAATTTCATAAAAAATATATTACTTATCATATGGGTTTGTAATGGTCAACTTAAGCCCCATCATAATGGAATGTTTTAGAAGTTGTATGAGTAACCTTCACTAGCTTGATTATATCATTATTGATTGAAGGATTTGTTGTCGACAATTAAACAGATGTTTATAAGATATTAGGAATATTTTTCATAGAAGATGTCAAATTATTATGTGCTAAACTATTTGTAATAATAATGGAAAAAGATTACAAGCTAGCTTTACATGAACATCCCACAAGCATTCAAATAAAAAAAGGACATAAAAGACCCCATATTTTTGCATAAAAACCAAAAAAGGTAAAAAAAAAATTACATGACATAGCCTAGATAAAGTGATATACTATATTTAAAAAGATTATAAATGTCTACTTGTCCAATAAATTGAAGTAAATGAAATTACAAAATATATGATTTAAGTTCAGTCTCTCATGATTATAGCTAAGAAAATTATGTAAACGTTGAAGTATAATGTGTTGGTTGGTCAATGATGGACGAATGATAGTAATCAAGTGATGATAAGTGAACTATAATGAATTGGTGATGGAAATTGAGTGGAGATATTTGGAAGATAGTAGTCACGTAATGAAGGTTAATGATGTCAGAGAAGGGTCATTGTTTGGGCAAAGATGATAAAAAATTGACAAACGGGTGACAACGGTTGCTAGAGATGATTGTAGATGTCCAACATCAAGAGCTTTAGAATTCAACAAATTTTTAAGCTCTCTTGTTTTAGGGTCCAAATCCTCTTTCATGTAGAGAATAAGAATGTATTTATAATTTTCTAAAGACTTCTAATAAATTTAGCCAAATCTCAAAATACTTTAATGAACGTCCCATGTTAATTCCTTTGATCATCGACATTTTTATCAACATTAAAGTGCCTCAATGAACTCAAAATTCATTAGTATTTTCCTCAATGATTTTCTCATATCGATATGCTCTATTTTAGTTTTTCGGTAATTGAACGAGATTTAGAATTATTTGATAATTCAATTATTATCATAAAATTTGTTATTACACTCCAAATACATGATCTAATTTCATTTGGACTCAGATCAAATTACTTTTAGTGTCAGTAGATTAGACTAATTAAGATGATTAGTGCGACTATAATCTTTTTAAGGTCGAACTTCATATGTTCTCAAATTTAATTCAGAAATTTTGTAATTTGAAGTTTATAGAGATTTGACTAATTAAGTAGATTTGACTAATTAAGATGTTTATTGTGACATAATCTTTTTCTTTAGGAAATATGTTTGTTATTGAAAAAGAAAATTTCCTGAATATTCTATTAAACATAAAGAGATAAATCTCTAAACACGTGCGTTTCCATTAAGACAAGCATAATACATGTGTGTAATAAATATTATATTTATTTCATAATATATCCGATAAGATCGAGAATCATTCTAGTCAATATATATATATATATATATATATATATATATATATATATATATATATATATATATATATATATATATATAAAGATGAATCTTTAAGCTCTTGCGTTCCTTTAAAGATAAGCATAATACATATGTGTAATAGATATTATATTTATTTCATAATATATCTGATAAGTTGGAGAATCATTCTAGTCAACATATATATATATATATAAGAGAAGGAGAGAGTGAGTAAAGAGTACAAGGTGAACAATCTAGAGCAAAAGGTTCATTCTTTAATTCATAAAATTGTTCCTATTTATAATAATAAATGACCCTTTGTAAAATTACATGATTACCCCTACTTCAGTGAGAGTATTACAAGACATCATTATTCTCATAAATTTTCTCTTTCTTTATTTGGGGCGTTGCAGATCACTTTTGCCACCTTTTCGTAATTATAATTGAAACAGACGATTTTCTGACTTTGTTGGTTTTGGTTGGCTATTTTGTCTCGGTCCCAATCGACTTTCTCTCTAGAAAATCGAGTGGCCTTGAGAGTGGTCATCGGTCAGCCTTAGGTGATCAATGTAAATTTTTTTTTTCCTTCGTTGACCCGGGTGGCTCATCGGTAGGACGGGCTTTCAGTCGATTGAGAGTTCTTCGTTCGACTGGCAATATCTAGTTGACAGCTTCATGAGTCTCTGTAACTTCTCATCAGATTGTTTATCTTCATCTTTTCCCTTCTAATCTAGATTGTTTGTCCTCCTCGAGATTTGTGTTGACTCGGGAAGAGGCGACAAAGGTTCTAACCTTAGAGCAGTTTCTATCTTTTATAAGCCATGACCTGCCCCTCGTTGATCAGGGTCCCCTCACAATGTAGAGTCCCCCCTTTTATTCAGATTGAGACAGAGCCACTGAAAATCAACGCCAATCTGTAACCCTCGATTGTAAGTTCAGGAAGGTGTGACCGACCTACGGTGCAATTGTAGTTAATTCTTTTCCTTTCACCGACAACGCTCGTTCAGCAGAGCTCGACGACCAAACAGTCTCAGCGATCAGAACCCTTGCATCCAAGAAATTCTCAACTTTTCTACCAATAATAGTAACCCCTCTAATCAAAACCCTTTGACTAATGACAAAGATTTTAGAAGCGAAAAAATAAATATTTCACATGTGCTATATGTGTCTGCTGCGATAATTCCTTCAGTATCCTTGCTTGTGGTTGTTGGTTGCTTTAATTTTTGAAACGTGATTTTTAATTTAATATACATATAATTTTGATTTGAAAAATGGTGTTTTAATTTTTGAAAAATATGAAACTAAAAATCTCTCATGCATTTAATTGTCTAAGTGATCGAACACGACACTACAAGCAATACACAGTTCCAAGGGATAGACATACTACTTAACAATGAGCTTGATCAAATAAATTAAAGAAACTTATGACATCATTTTCGTCTGCGAACCTTTTATATGTCGTCCGACAAATTCACCTATCTAATATAAGGATTACATATGGCTTATATTTCCTGGGCTCTAAAATTACATATAAAAGCAAGCTCGTATAGTTAGTCACATCCTAAATGATAAAGCTCATTTTAAAAAAACTCTCAATAAATATAGGGGTTTCGTCCTCAAGATATTCAAAGTTTGGGTTTTCAATGTAGTTTGTAAGGAATAGCAAGTAGGAAAGATCAAGTAAGAACGATTATTTACGGAATCAAATGAGTGAAAACTGGGGGATGTCATAGGACAGAGGCAAACCTCAACGACTTCCCAAGCTATCATATTATTAGGTTTTATATTTTTGAAGTGAATTTATTTATGTTCAATCCTGCCAATTGTTAATTATAGGGCTTATACTTTCATAATATCTGATTATACAAATAGTTAGGAAGATAAGAGGATTTATGTCGTATCGGATGATGATCTCGGAATCCTAAGGCGAGTTAGGGCTTATATTGCACAATGTACAAAAGCCTAATAATAGAGTGAGGGTTTATGTTGCACCAGAGAAACTATCTCGAAGTCTTATGACTTGTTTGTTTAATTCTAAAGAATGGTTTAGCTAATGTAGACTTGTTTTTTTGTTGTAGATCGTCGCCCTCCGTCCAACATAACTTGCGTCAATGCTGATCGTCGAAGTAACAATTTCATGATTTATGTGTGTTATGAATTAGGATCATTTATGTATTACATCTTGATTTTATTTTCATGGTTGTTTGAATGTTTGAGGGAATTTTAATTTAAGTTAAGCAACTCCAGTCGGGATCTCACGCTTCCGTCGTTCCGATACCACTATTTTCTCTTGACACAAAAGAAACCCAAAAAAAAGTCGTAAAAAAACACGAGCTAGTAAAAAAAAACCCAATGTCACAAATAGAAGACCGATACTAAGTATAAGACATTACAGAGCTAGGTCGTGTGCTTTATTATCAAACACCGGTAAAAGCCACTAACCTGGTAGTCCGAGGAAGGACAATTCCTAACCTCGATCCAAGTGATCAGGTTGCGGACCTTTATAAGATCTCTTCAAAAATTCTTTTAATTTTTCATGCAAATAGTTTTGTTTAACATTCAAATGTAATCACGTCACAAAAGGGATTTTTGTTAGGTTCACAGTGTTATATATGTTTTGTAAAACACTATAATTCACAAGTTGATCACTCTAATCAGACTAGGAGTACGAACAACCTAAGAAAGCTAGGGTCAAATCCTATCAGGGGTTGAAGAATAACATCATCGGTCCTAAACCCTTTCTCGAAGGATCCTTAGGGTAGGAGACACTTTTCTAAATCTCACTTCGTATCCCCCGTTTATCACACATAAACAAAGCTGTCATCTCCCTTCCCACTAAGAACTCTGGCTCACACTAGCCCAATCATCCATATGTGGCATAAATAAAAATCTCCAACTGAGTTTAAATGCAAGATAAGTAGTGTTGGGTATTTTATTGGAATTGGTGAATTAACGGGTCCATAATCACATCTTTGTAGGTCCTTATAAGATTTTGCATATGATTTTTTTCAAGAAAATGTAATAAATTCATATTTTTTTCAAGAAAATACCGGCTCTCACTTCGGAGCTCCTACGTTCCCCTCACCTGAGGGCTAACATCTATACTTCAACACCCAAACGATAAAACCAAATTGGGGATTTTAGTCTGTCACTCTAAAATCTCCAATTCTACGCCAGATAATTTTATTTTCCTATTTATTTGCACTCAACTTCCAAGAGCTTTGACCTCCATGAATCTTGGATGTAATCTTCACTTTAATTGTAAAACTCAACATATTTTAATAAATTAATTAGCCAGATTGAAAGTAAATTAAGATCAAAGTGAAAAGATCATCACAATTTCTTAAATATTTTTATGGCTTCACCATTTCACAAATCTCAAGACAAGGAGAAAGACAGAGAAACTACTCAGATCTCATGAGGAAAACACAACAAAACTCGGAATTCATATATAAAATGAAAGTCATACAAACTACAACAATAAATAAACTTATCTCTAATTTCTCCCCAAGAAAACTCCTCTAAGTTCCTCTGAATTTCTTCCTTTCTTTACAACATACAGAATTCCTCTTTGAAGCTGCAAGAAGGAAGAAATCTCTCACTTTCCCTCCACTCTTACAATCTCTTGAAGAATTCCTCACAATTTTGACACTCTAGTAAATTCTCTATACACAAATGGAACCTCTCTAACCTCCAAGACCTCTAGAGTCTCCTCCATTTTTGGCCAAAATCTTCTTTTAAAGTTGTGGATCAGCTTTTCCAAGAGTTGCCTAAGCATCCCTTCAAAATTTGTCCTCATCCAAAGCTTAGTTGGTCATAACCGTCGAGCTCGCCGTCAACGACCTCGAGGGCGCCGTCGGCGTACCTTCTTAATGAATTAATTCTGGAGTCTCGGGAAAATCTCGTCATTGGCGGGGTCGATGGCCCCATCGACACCCTAGTTTCTTCACATTTTGGTCATTTTCGCTCCAAATTCTCACCTTTTTACATATTTTTTCTTCAATGACCCTAATTCATCATTCATGCAACAAATCAGCAAAAATACCTTTCTTTAAAGTGCAATATCATCAAAAACAGTATAAAATAGGTATGAAAATCTTAACATATGTTTCCTTGGTCAACTGTCATGCGTTCCTGTGGTTCACATTCAATTTACTTATCTGACTCTATCTCAATCGCTCATTTGATACATGCAAAAATGAAAGAAAATCGTTCAACTTCCCCAATCACCCTAACCCAAGAACCGTTCATGTTGTAACCCTAAGATCTTGCTCGATACTCAACCAAATTAAGTGTGGTTTATTCTTACACCATCCTCAAAGTGAGACAAACACATATATATGGTTAGATACACCTGAAATGTAAATCTTCTTCAAAAAGGTCCAAATTGAGGAAAAAATGAGAAGTTTTGGGTTATACTTTTGCCCAAGATGTGAGGCCTTGATTAGGTTTGTTCCTGGGCTTCGCCTTGAGTCTACGAACCTCCTCTAAGTGTCACCTTGTGTTATGATCAAGTCTAGGTATGTTATAGACCGAAGGGTGGCTTGTGCTTGGTATTGAACTATGGTATGTGCTCAGGAGAGTGGTTTTGAGGTACGGGGAAGCTTATGGGATGATCAATTTGGGGTTTTGATTCTAGGACTGAGAAAGGCCTCAAATTTTAATGGTAAAATTGAGCTCTGGTAGTGGGAATGAATGATTGGGATGGTGGGATTGAACTTAGGATCACTGTGAGAAGCTCTAAAAGCAATTTGGCATACTTTCCCCAAGGATTTCTTATTTGAACAATTAGGGATTGCCACACTGAATGGGTGAAATTTTTTGTTTGAGCCAAGGTAGAACTCCTAGTTTTTTGGGTTTTTTGGCAACTAGGGTTTCTGGTCAGGCCAGGGGTGGTGGCTAGCTGGCTCAGGGAGGTTTAGAGGATTAATGGTCATAAGCTTGAGGCTTAGGAAGGCTGGTGTCATTGGTTATTGGGTTTAACCAAACTAGGGAGGGGGTTTGATTAAATTGGGGAAACATTGTTCCATGGCTCAAAATGGGGTTGACTTGGTTATGTGATCAACATCTTAGGGTTTAGGGAGTGGTTGAGATGATTAAGCTTTTAATTAAACTAAGGGATTTGAGTTAGATTTTGGATTCAATCTTAAAAGTGGGCTTGAATTTGGCTTTGAATCTTGGGCTTGGTTTGTTGTGGACCTAAATCAATATGTCTTGAAAATTTTCATGATGAATTTGGGATATGGATTTTGTGAAATTGGATTGATCGTGTGGCTCAATTTGGTGAAAATTTGAACTTGGGGTGGTTGGCTTGAATTTAAAATTTTCATTTTGAAATTTGATGTAATTAGGTTTGCATTTGATCGAAATTGGGCTTGAATTTGATGAAATTGCGTTTGGATTTAAAATTGGGTGAATTTGATGAAAATTGCAGGTGATTTGGGAATTTTGGTCAATTTTGGTGGAATTGGGGAATTTTGGATGTAATTGGAAAAATTGGACGACTTGGTTTTAATGGAGTTTTGAGTGAAATTGGGGATTTTGGCAATTATTTGAAATTAGGGGTGTTTAGGTAATTTTTGTTGGTGTCGGGGGTATTTTGGTAATTTTTGGGACTTTAGGATGAATTTGTGCAATTTAGATAATTTAGTGTGGTTCAACATAATTTTTTGTGGAGATTTGAGAATTTGGGCAATTTGGGGAATTTTAGTTTTTAAGAGGCATTTTGAGAATATTGGGGGAAATTTGGGGGTAGAAAGCGAAGGTTGGGTATTTTGGTGATATTGGAATTGGTTGGATATGATGATCATTCAAGCGATGAAGCCACCTCCTAAAGCCACGAAACCCATAGAAGAACTTGTTTTGGATCCTCCACATATTGATCCTAGCCATCTTAGTCAAAGGCTAAGGGCTTGGGACCACCAACATGAGATTCCAAAAGAGAGTTAGGAGGTAGGTCAAGTGTGATTGATTTTAGGGTTTTTGGAGTATGTGATTTGGATGGATTTGAGTGTTTGAGTGACCAAGAACAAGCTACCTAGGGTTGCCCTAAGGTCTCACTGATCCTATTGTAACTCATCCTTGAGTCTTCACATATTGGTCTTAGCCGTCTCAAGTGAGAAATGAGGGCTTAGGACCACCCATATGAGACTTTACAAGAAGAATCAAGTAGTGTTTAGAATTTCTATGTGGGAAAGTTACATTACCAGTCCTTTAGGATAGTCAATAGGAAAATTCTATGGCTAGATCCTAAGCTTTTAAAGAGGAGAAACTATACCTCATCATAAATGAGGTCAACACCATACTTGGGTCACTGTCTTTACAGTACGCCCATTGTTCTTGAGTCACTACCTCCATGGCATACTCACTCTCACTACTTGTCATATGATTAGTTGCATTAGCATTTGCATGTGTGCATGGGTAGTGAGCCATACTCGTTAGGAGAGTGAGACTGTGTTGGTCACGATTCTTTAGTGAGCATTGCTTGTCAAGTTCATCCCGGTGTGCAATGCTAGTTAAATCAATAGGATTGGCACGGTATGGCTGTGCTAAGGATCGAAAGACCTAACTCATGTCACCTCGCATTTTACGAGTCTGCATTTAAGGATCCTTATATATATATATATATATATATATATATATATATATATATATATATATATTGCATTCACAATAATTTTAAAATTAGGCATGTAGCAAAATATGTCGTATATAAGGCCAACCCTTTTCAAAATCCATCCTCGGCGACACCTTTTAATCCCTTGGATCTTTAGGACGGGGCTGGTGTGGTGACCCCATCAAAGTCATATGTAACCCGATACATTGTATTTAGATGTTGGTTAGGATACATTCTCATTAGATGGTGTGCTAGGCTAAGATTCAGGATGCTATGTAGTTTTTTTTGTCTTTGACTATTGTTCTCTCATGGTTTTCTTGTGTTGGCCATACATCACTTTTATTCTTTTTTGTGTGTCTGATGGGCATGATAGTATATCAGAGTGTTCTTCTGCAAAGAGTTGTTCCTATACATATGCACGCACACATGTACTACTAAGGGGGAGCGTGCAATAATTTCTAACATTTTGCATGCAAGTGTCATTTAGCTTCCCCAAATAAGGGGCACGACTCGCTATACGTTGCATGTCTGTTGGATTTTTCCACTAACATTTGTTTCCATGCAGATCAAGTCTTTATTTTCTCTTTCAAATATATTTGATAGACTCCCTAGGCTGAGTTTGTATCGGAAATAAGACACGACTACGGGTTTTGAGGCAGATAAAATAACCACGTGATAGGGACCAAGAGGAATAACCATACAAGTATGAGTTCTATATTTTCATTTAGATTTAGGATAGGGCATGTTTATGCGGAGTCCGACTGCTTTTCTTGCTTTACCTAGAATATGTTGTTGAGCCGGTGACATCAGCCCCTTTTATATATTTTGGAGTACTTCTACTTTATTAAGTATTCACCTGTCTGAATTACTTTTCTTGTTAATTTTGTTTGATCCGGGATGCTACAAAAATGATAATTTAGGCTCATTAAGGATCTAAAAACTATAAATTTTATACTCAAAATCCTAACAATAAAAGATTGAATAATCAAAATCTTAAGATTAAAAGATGCATGACTTTTAAGATCCGTCTTTTACTTTCTTGCGTGGCCTTAGGACCAATTTTAAAATTGGAGGTATGCAAGGATATCACCCAAGCCATATAACATGGCCTCCACGCTTAGGGTTGTGATAGATAATTGCATCATATTTCAATGTTATGAAGAAATGGCTTAGTGCTTCTCTAACTCGACTCCAACATAGATTTCTACTTTGGTAGTGTCTAGTGTGCTTTGAGTGTTAAAAGGCACCCCGACTCAAAAGAAGTGTAAGTTCTTTTGTTGGGAGTGTTTCCAGCTTTGTAGTTGAACCCCAATTTTCTCTTCTTTTTCAGATGCATTCTCACCATCTCGGTAAGTCTAAGTCCCATCACTTAGAGCTCTATCAAATAGTCATATAATATAGTTTACTTCCTTAAACTTTAGAGCTACCGAGGTTCACATGGACGAAGAAATTCACAGATTGCTGATAGGGATCCCTACGTGTTGAGTCGACTACCTTCTCTACCTGATAAACTTAAGGTCTTGGTAGTTGATACGCCTAAAAATTGTCTACTTTTTCATATATATTTTATGTTTAATTTTAATGATTTTTTAGTGATATTACACTTTAAAGGAAAATATTTTACATATTTTTTGTTTCAGATACAAGAAATGAACTTTTGAAGAAAATGAAGCAAAAGTGGTGATATTTGGAGTAAAAACGAGCAAGAAAGAATATTCTGACTTGACACATTTCAATGTCTTTCTATGTTTAATCTACTTTATATTTCTCAAATGTTTTTGAATGAAATTTCACTTTAAATAAATATTTTTTTCATGCTTATTTTGTAGGAATATCTATTAGGAGCGAAACACAATTGAAAAGGGGGTGAAACAGAGCTAAAACAGAGTCAAACGAAGCAAAATAGTGGAGTTGCTGCAAAGTGGTGCATGATGCACCAAACTGGCACATGATGCTCCAAAATCTAGAGAACTAGTGCACGAGAGACAACATTTTACTGATTAAGATGGTTTAAAATGAATTTTGCATGAATTTTCAAAGGGACACTTGTTCTAAACACCCCTTGGAGTGATTCAATGCATCTAACCACTTTGGAATATTCTTTTATGAAGGAATATGTCACTTGAATCAATAGAAATGTCTTTTGAATTCAAAAGAGTTGACTTTTGGATAGAATTTTAGAGGGAATTTTGAATTCTTTTTGCAGGGAGGCAACCTTATATAAAAGAGAGGGAAGTTTAGGGCTTAAAGAGGAGTTTTGGGGGGTTAAGGTTAAGTAGCGTGAGTGTGTGAGTGTGTGGCATGAGAGAGAGAGGCAAGGGCTTATAGATTTTCTTCAAGGATCGTAAGAGAAGAGGGAATGTGAGAGATTTCTTCTTCATTACACTTCTAGGAGAGAATTGAGAGTGCTTATAAAAAGAGAAAGTGCTTGAAGAGAACTTCTAGAGATTTGCTTTGGAAGGATTGTGAGATAAATTATGTTTTTATATTTCTTTGTTTTGTAAACTTATTTATATATATATATATAATTTGTATTTTGTCGTATTCTTCTCATAAATTTTGTGTAGTCTTCTTTATCCTTCTCCCTATTTTGACATATGATTTATTGAAGAATTGATTTTATTTTGCACTATTTTAAATGTCAAAAATTTGTGATGATTCGAAATTTGATTCTCTTTTACTTTTTAATTTGGCGAATTGAAATGTTAATATGCTTTGAGAAATATATGTTCCGAAAGGATTATGATTTCTAAAACATGGGGATAATCACATTTGATTTCATGGGAGAGTATTTCATCCATGGAGTTAGGTGCAAATAAAAGGGAAATATACTTTGTTGGATGCAAGTATGGAGATTTTAAGTGGCAGGTTAAAATCCCCAATTTGGTCAAGTTGATTGAAAACTGATGCAAGATTGTTAGCCCTCATGTGAGGGAGTAGTGAGAACTTTAGAGTGGCAGCCGATCTCCTCCCAGCCTAACCATGGAATTAGAGACCAAACTCTGGATTAATCAATGTTCTTTATGCACTCAGAAGAGGGTAAATAATATGATTGCTCCTATTTGGCACAAAATAATATATATATATATATATATATATATATATATATATATATATATATATATATATATATATATATATATATATATATTTAAGTGATTTTAATTACTTCACTAACCATATACTCATTGTAAAGGGGAATGATGTTTTCTTAAATTTGAACTTTTCGTCACAGAAATTTTTTTAGTCTTAGTAAATTTAACTTTGATGTTTAAAAATTAGTTTATTAAACTTAGTTCTTTTAATTATATTTATGTTAGCATTCGTTAAACTCATTTTAAATTGTCTTTCTTACTTTAATCCTTATAGTTTGAATATTGTGATTTAAGTTATTATCATAAGATTTTCTATCTTCCAAACTAAGACTTGATAGTAGTGGACTAGAATTAGCCTAAGGGATTTCTTACTGCGCTTTTCTGTGGGATCGATACTAGGGTTTTTAAAGAAAGACCTATATTACTTGAAGCGATATGTGCACTTACGTAGAACAACTAGTGTGTGAACTATTTTATATATTTTATAATATTTTGATTTTGTACATTAAATACTTAATATAAATTAGGTCAAGATTTTGGTCATATTTTTGGAAGCTAAATTACTGTGTAAATTTTGGGACTGGTCAAGTTTTTGGCAATGTTACCAGTGATTTAAATTGAAATAAAACACGAAAAAAACATCACACACTAGGGGCACATCAATAGCTTGGGATGACGGGAATGTGGGTGCATAAAACCCGACTACCTCTACCTTCTAAAATTTGCTCCTCTCTTCCTTTGTTTACCTCTGTTTGAGCCATGTCGCTCCTTTAATTATTGTCGATATCATTTTGATGGTCAAATGCTAATGAGCTGTCGCATTGGCCAAACAGGACATCCACGATTTCTCCTCTGCCCTTTTGGCCCAAGCGTGTTTTGATGTATTGAGAAATCCTCATCAAGATGATTTGGTTATTTTGAGGGCTTTATGTGTCGATGAGATGCTACCTATTTGGAATGTGAGACACTCACTCTCTGTCTAATTGCTTAGCGAGAGCTTTGAAGCATCGGGGCGTTCCCACATGGAATAACTTTCCTTTGATGACCTATTTGCCCAAGTATATGATAATACAAGTGAAACATCTTTTTTTTTAGAGTATTCTTGGGAATCCTCCATGACTTAATTAGTCTAAGGGATACATTCCTTTGGGAGACTCTTAACCTTATAACAAAAATATTATTTTTGGTTCTCTGGTCACAGATGACTTATCTAAGAATTCTCTTCGTGGATGTTGTGTTTCAAGGTATGTTGATCTGATCTTATTTGGACGTATACTCTTGACCCATCACAAGAGGATTAATAATATATAAGTCTTTCGTTTCTTTTCTTTTTATTTGTTTGTTTATTTGTTGTTGTATGTTCTTTCTGTTTTATTCCTCTTCTTTTCAAATTGATTTTATAATTTTGGAGGGATACTTATTTGAATAAGGGAATTATACGATAATATATAATTAGACAAGTTGGCTACTCCGAGTGCTAAAAAAAACCAAGAAAAGTAAGGTCATACTTTTGTGATTAGTTTATTGGCCTTTCTCTTTTTATGATTGTTGTTTCTTTTTGCTTGACAGATATGGCGAGTTTGAAGGTGATCATGATTGCCACCACAGAAGGAAACTCTGCTCCTTTTCCCTGAACATTTTATAAGCTCTCAAGGGTGTCATAACCTTCGGCTCCGTAGAGCATTCCATCCGGGTTATCATAGGCAATTGTACGCTGCTGAGGCGTTGATGCGCCCCTAGTGTGTGCTGTTTTTCTATGTGTTTTATGTCAATTTAAATCCACAGTAACAATGTCAAAAACTTGACCCGTCCCGAAATTTACACAACAATTTAGCTTTCAATAATATGACAAAAAACTTGACCCAATTTCTATTAAGTATTTAATGTGCAAAATAGAAATGATATATAAAATATATATAATAGTTCACACACTATGGGTTCTTCGCAAGTGCACATATCGCTTCAAGTAATATAGGGATTTCCTTAAAAACCTCGGTATCGATCCTACAGAAAAGCACAATAAGAAATCCCTTAGACTAATTCTAGCCTACTACTATCAAGTCTTAGTTTGGAAGATGAAATTTTTTATGATAATAATAATAATCACAATATTTAAACTATAAAAATTAAAGTAAGAAAGGCAAATTAAAATGAGTTTAATGAATGTTAACATAAATGTAACTAAAATAACTAAGTTTACTAAACTAATTTCTAAACTTCAAAGTTAAATTTATTCAGACTAAACAAAATTTTTGTGGCGAAGAGTTCAAATTTAAAAAAAACATCCTTCTCCTTTACAATGAGTATATGGATTGTGAAAAAATTAAAATCATTTGAAAATATTTAAAAATTATTTTGTGCCAAATATGAGCAATCATATTTTTTACCCCTTCCAAGTGTATAAAAAACATTCACTAATTCAGAGTTTGGTCCCTAATTTTGTGGTTAGGGTGGGAGGATACCGACTGTCACTCCAGAGCTTCCATTACTCCCTCACCTAAGGGCTAACAATCTCGCATCAGTTTCCAATCAACTGGACCAAATTGGGGATTTTACTCCGCCACCTTAAAATCTCTAATTTTGCATCCAACAAAGTATATTTCCCTATTTATTAGCACTTAATACCATGGATGAAATACTCCCCCATGAAATCAAATGTGATTCTTCCCATATTATAGAAATAATAGCATTTTCAGAACATATATTTCTCAACACATTTTAACATTTTAATTGGTCAGATTGAAAAGTAAATGAAGATCAGAGTTCAAATCAGCACAAATTATTGACATTTAAAACCATATAAAACAAAATCAATTCTTCACAAAATCATATCTCATTGCAGGGAGAATGATAAAAAAGACTACTCAGAATTCATGAAAAAGATACGACAAAACATGAATTTCATAAATAAAAAAAGTTTACAAAATAAAGAAATAAAAGAATACAACTTATCTTACAATCCTTCCAAAGCAAATCACTAGATGTTCTCTTCAAGTGCTTTCCCTCTTCACAAGCACTTTCAATTCTCTCTTAGAAGTGTAATGAAGAAGAATTCTCTCACATTTCATCTCCTCTTATAATTCTTGAAGAAAATCTCCAAGTCCTTCACTTTTTTCTATCTCACTCCCTTTCCTTCTTCACACTCAAGCCACACACAAACACACACGCGCGCGCACCACCAAAAGCTCCTTCTCAAACCCTAGACTTCCCTCTCGTTTATAAAAGGTTGCCTCCCTCCAAAAAGAATTCAAAATTCCCTTAAAAATTTTATCCAAAATTTTTTTCTTTTGAATTCAAAAGGTATGTCCATTGATTCAAGAGATACATCCCTTCATAAAAAACCTTCCAAAATGTCTAGATGCATTGAATCACTGCAGTGGTATTTAGAACAAGTGTCCCTTCAAAAATTCTTGCAAAATTCGTTTCGAACTGCCTTAATTCGCAAAAACTCATCTCTGGCGCATCATACGCCAATTCTCTGAATTTTGGCGCATCATGCACCGGTTTGACACATCAAGTGTCACTCTGCACCAGCTCCACCATTTTGCTTCGTTTGACTCTGTTTCGCCCCGTTTCAGTTGCATCTCATTCTAGACAGATATTTCTACAAAATAAGCTTGAAAACAAACTTTCTTTAAAGTGTAATTTCATTCAAAAACAATTGAGAAATGTAAAGTATATTAAACATAGAAAGACATATCGAAATGTGTCAAGTCAGAATTTTCTTTGTGTCTGTTTTTACTCCAAATTGCACCGTTTTTACTTCATTTTCTGCAAAAGTTCATTTTTGTACTTCATTTTTTGTACTTGAAACCAAAAATATGTAAAATACTTTTCTTTAAAGTGCAATATTATTAAAAATCATTAAAATTGAGCATAAAATATATATGGAAACGTATGTAATTTTTAGGTGTATCAGGCGTCTACTCTGTGCTCTCCCCGTAAGAAAGGGAGTCGAGCACATTGAGTTGTTCTTGCAACAATAACTTTGGGGTGCAACATTACACCATGTGGGGCATCTCGTTGTATCATTTTCAAACTGTGTTGTTATGTCATATTCAGATTGCATTGCTCCATAGAATGCTTCAATATTCTGCAAGGCTGGTAATTACTCAACATTGTGCTTTGATACTCCATAGCGTACGCTGAGATTCCACATCACATTTCATAATTCCTTAAGGGGCTTCACTGTGATGAGCAGGGGGTGCTTGATAGTGGTTGATGATAGCTGATCCACTTAAAAATAACATGTTTTTAGCCCATACTTTATAAGCCTTTTATGTATATTTTTGATAATATTGCACTTTAAAGAAAGATATTTTGCATGCTTTTGATTTCAGGTATATGGAGTAGACATTTAGAGAAAATGAGGAAAAATGGAGAAAATTTGAAGATTTTTGTGTGGCGCTATCGCGCCACCCCTTGGCGCCATAGCGTCATAGATGAGTGAGACTGAATTTAGAGACCTTTTGGAGGGGTGTTTGAAGCAACCCTTGGTTATTTTCTTTTTTCCATAAAATGAGAAGGATTTGGCCGAATTTAGAGACCTTTTGAAGCCTCAAAACTTCAATTAGGCGACAATAAGTAATTAGGTTGTTCATATTTTGTATTCAAGTGTAAGTGTGAATGTGTTTTGGTGTGAAGAAGTTCGGAGTTTGCTTAAAGGAAACTCCAGAAGATTACTTGTGGAGAAGACATAAGATACTTTGTATTTGTGTTTAAATTTTTGTTGCAAAACTTGGATTTCAATGCAAATGTTTTATTTTTTATTTAATTTTCATGAATTCTGAGTAGTTCCCTTTTCTTTCTCCTTGCATATAGGACTTAATCTTGTTGGATGAGAATGCTTTAAAGATTTCTTTTTACTCTTAAAAAAATGTGATGATATTTTCATCGAATCTTCATTTACTTTACAAACTGGTCACTTGTGATGTTAAAATCCGTTAAGAAATATAATGACCTGAGAGAACTATGATGTCACCAAACTAGTGTATACCATTATTCATTCTAGACAGAGCCATTGCGATCATTTAGTGTAAATAAATAGAGAAATAAGTTTTGATAGGTCTATAATTGGTTAGTTATATAGTGACACACTAGATTATTATCAATTTGGCTTAAGGTTTAGTACCCTGAAGCTGAGATTTGGCCATCATAGTTGCATAGGCTTAGGGGCATCTAGAGGTGAGAGGCTAGATAGTTTTGATGTGGAATCAAGATATTAAGGAATCAATCTTAAGTTAGTTAATGTTCTTTGCTAGCACCGGGAGGGTATAAATAATATGGTATGCTTCTATTTATCACAATACCTCAATTTTGTCTTAAATCATTTGAATCCTACATAGATTAAAATCTCTTTGTAAGGGGAAATGTTTTCCATAATATTCAAACTCGTTGTTATATTTTGTTAAGTTGTTACATTTAGTTGTTACTTTCTTTATTAACTCTTTAGTAGTAATTTTTAGTAAGCATATCATTTTAAATCTCTTATCTATTTAATTTGCAATTTAAATAGAGATTTTATAAGTAGATTTTAAGAGTTATCATATTCCTTTGTGGGACGATACTGAGATTTTTAAGGAAAATCTCATGTTACTTGAAATGATACGTATACTTGTGTAGTACCCATAGTGTGAAAATTTATTATATAATTCATAAATTATTACATTTGTTCAAACTAGCTGCTAGATATAATTTGGGACATATTTTTTTGACAAAATTAAGGAGATTAAAAATACAAGTAATTGCGGGTCGGGTCAGTAGCCAACGAACAGTGGTCAATGGTGGTCAGTGGCTATAGAAATAGGTGACATTTGCTGGACCTTTGGTGTGGAACATCAAACCTAAGAACTTTCTTTCCTAAGTTTGGGGCTTCCTCCTTCAAAGTCTAACTCCTCCTTCCTCTTTCATGAAGGAGTTATGGCTCTATTTATAGATTCTTAAAGATGTCTCCCTACAAATTTGAACAAAATCTAAAACACTCCATCAGATGTCTCAAAGAACTTCTCTCATTTGAACAATATTTTGTTGATATTTGACTGCTTTAATGATATCTAAAATGACCAATCCTTGTCTTGAGTGATCTCAGGCTCCTTAGATTAGTCTTGTTGAGATGCTCATATTAACAATCAGCTTGTCAAATTTTGAATCAATTTGATCACTTAATTGGGCACTAAAAAATTTTAAAAAAGGCTTAACTACTTGATATGAACTTGATTTGTCATTGTGTTTTTCTTTTTGAGCGAGTAATTTTAATTATAATTGGAACAACATTGCATTCATTGTCTTTGTCTCATCGAGCAAGACAATTTGATTATAAGTTTACTGAAATTGATGTTCTAGACGATTTTTAGTTGAAGTTTCAACATTTTCAGCTTAAAAAATTGCTTTAAGATCTGCGCCACTCCTCTAGATTGTGCCAAACAATAAACGTTTGTTGATAACATAGTCATTTCCACTATTTTCTGGTGAGGCAAGCTTCGTCATTCGAAAATACCAAAAAAGTTGGATTTTTCTTCTTCTCATATTTTTTATATAAGATTTTACAATTCATATTCTATTGGCCTACACTGTTTAAGGATGTTAATGAATGGATGAAAAACTATAATAGGTGTCAAATAGTAGACAATATTTTTTTAAAAGATAAAATACTCTTAAATTATACTTTAGAAGTGGAAATTTTTTATGTTTGAGGATTATACTTTATGAGACAATTTGTGTCATCACTAAGGAACTTATATATCATGACAGTAGTGGATTATATCTTAAAGTGGATCAAAGCACTAGTTCTTCCCAATTGTGATGCTCAAAACATTCAAAATCTTTAGAATAAAAATATTTTTAGTAGCTTTGGGACACCTAGAATGATTATTAATGAAGTGGGGAGTCACTTTAGAAACAAAAAGATAGAGATATTAGTAGCCAAATATGGATTAATCATAAGATTTTTACTCCATACCATCCCCAAACTAATGGATTAGCTAAGGTTTCTAATAGAGTGTTGAAGAAAATTTTAGAAAAGAGAGGGCAGTGAGATTGGATGATGCATTGTGGGCCTATATGACTACTTATAAAATGCCCATAGGAATGTCTCTGTACATACTGATTTTTCGGAAAGCTTGTTGTTTACCTGTAGAGTTAGAGCATGACACATTTTGGACGATAAAATAATTCAAATATAATTTTAAGGTTTCGATAGAAAAATGATCACTACAGTTGAGCAAGTTAGAGGAAATTAGAGAGGAGGCTTATGAGAATATCAAAATTTATCAGGAAAAGATGAAAATATAGTTTGATCAAAAGTTGGCTAGGAAGGATTTTGAGCTTGGACAGAGGTGTTACTGTATAATTCTTGATTGAGATTATCTCTTGGAAAACTGAAATCCAGGTGATCTAGTCCAAGCCTCGTGGTCGTGTGCTGCCCCTGTGGTGTGTGTGGCACACCTACATGGGTGTCAAGCAAATTGTGATTTGTGGTGTAAAATCTTACAAATTGCTCGCAAGAGCCATTCAATTGCATAAAATTGGGTGGTTCTAGCAAAATACTACTAAAACACTAAGATGTTGGTCATTCTTGGACTTCTTTTGGGTTTCCCTTTCTTTTGGTTTTTGGCCATTTTGAGGCTATACATATGTCAACAAAAAGGAAGAAGGAGGAGTCCCCATTCTGTTTGTGCAATCAACTAGGCACCTGAAAGAAAGTCTCCCAGCATGGATGTACGATCCCTGAGGCTCCTAAAAGTGAGAAAGAAAAAAAAGTGGAGTTCTTCGACCTATATTGTACTATCAATGGGGCTCTAAAAAGAAAAAAAAGTGGAGTTCTTCGACCTATATTGTACTATCAATGGGGCTTCCTTTTTTCATTAAAGTTGCACTATCTTGAGAAGATTTTCTACACTACTATCACTCTTTCTGGGGGAGATTTCCACCTCTACTGTGATGATTTATGAAGGAGATTTTCTATGATATTATTGTGCTTTTTGAATGATATTTTTTTCTTTGTTATCACGCTTTCCGGAGAAGATTTTTTCATGTTGTGTAATGGATTTTAGAAATAATTTTTTGTTTTGTTATTACATTTTTTTATTAGATTTTCCATGCTGCTGAGATGTCAATATCTGGAAATCACGTTGCTTTGAAAATTAGTGGAAGTACTAAAATTTTGAGGAGGCGATGCCAAAATCATTTGAAGATGAGCTAACATTTCATTCGATGGCATTGAAGATTAGCTTGCAAAGATCAACCATATCCCTGGAGAGCATAAGAAAGATAACTCCTCGATCAGGTCACGATAGCTTTGTTTGCTTTTCAAGTGAGGATGCTAGCTTTTGAAGAAACAAACATGAAGCTGCAGAGATTCTGGCGATAAGGATGATGTTATAGTGGATCAGTGTCTTGGTTGACTTATCGTAGCCTTTGTACCATAGCCTTTGTACCAGTGTCTGTTGTTCTTTATAGTTTTTCAATCATATGATGTGAATTTGCACACAATGAAAATATTTTTATTTAGATGTCTTCTTTTATTTGATGCAGTAAAAATTTTAATATTGTTTATGTGGTTTCTTTTGTCTTTCCTTTTGAGTTGTGATTGTTTCATCTTTTGGGTGGTCACAAGATGTTGTCCAACTTCTGAGCAGACGTTGCCTAAGTTCTAAGTTGTTGCTAAGAATGTCTAACTTTTTCTAGGTTTTTTGACAGAGCGCGTCTGCTTGATGACCACAACATACAATAGAAGAGGTCAATTATAATCCACGAAGGATGTAAAACCTATCTTAGGCTATATAGCAGGAGATGCTTGACATCATTAGCCTGTGTCGGGATAGAATTGAAAAAAGAATATGTTAAGGGTGTAAGGCCTGTCGTAGGTTGTATAAAAAGAGATGCTCAACGGTATTAATATGTAATGAACAAAGTCATATGGAATTCACCAATGATGGTTGACATATTTAAGGTTGATAGTCAAAGCTTTTGTTTGATGATCATAACCTATTATAGAAGATGTTGAAGGGAATCCACCAAGTATTTTGACCAATTTGAGGCAGTTAGTCGACGCTCCTACTTGATGAGCGTAGCATATGATGGAAGAGGTTGAATTGATCTCCCTTAGGATAAATTATGCCTAGAATGAGGTATTAAAGATGATATATGTTTCTCGAGATTGGGGCATAGGTTGAAGTTGACCGTAAATTTTCCTTAAAATATGATTGCAATCATATTCAAAAATAATATTTGACAACTTGTTAATTGTTGTTTTGAATTTTTTGTCCCCCCTAGTGGTGGGTATTTTTCACACGAGTTCATATAACAACCACCCATATATAAGCTTAAATGACCAACTATCAAATCCATCTGAAGAAGAACTCTCGTATTTTAGGGAGTGCTGTAGAAGTCTTATTTATAAAGTTTCCATCCAGTCTGGAAGTAGTTCTAAAAAACTTGATGTCTGAATAAAATATGGGATGACCACCTCACCATAGTTGTGTTCGGAACATTAATGTGAATAACCTTTCCAGACTACAGTGAATACTTCCCCACTAGTATGGAAGAAATTATCATTGAATTTGTGTCTAAATAGGATGTTGAAAGGCTAACTCACTACAATCATGTTCGAGATGTTGTCGTGAATGGTCTTTCGAGATTGCATCGAAGGTTGCCTCCCATATTAAAGAATGCTTAAAAAATGATCTTCATAGGGCTCAACTGAGATTTCTTCACCATTTGAAGTTGGATGATGTATGTTATTAAGAAAAGAAAGAAAGTCTCGATGTCTCTAACTTAAAGATTGTGCTTAATGAGAATTTACTAATGTGTGCTAGATGACTCACTGCGGTAAAATAATGAGTTATTGTCTTAAGGATACACGAGAATCCATCACACTCTAAGGTATTAAAAGTGACAAGTAGAAACACAAAATTTTTTTTACATGTTAAACCCGAAAAGGGCAAAAACCATAGGGCCTACCTAAGTTAAAATGATCTACTATAAGATGGTGATTACGCATACATGCTCTTATCCCACAAAAGAAAAAAATGGTTATACATTTTATTGAGTTACAATAGTCAGGCACAGAAGAGCTCGTTGCTCCATGTTATAGAGTAATAATAGCGGGAAGTGGTTGTTGGAGTTTCAGTACTCTGTCTTCGAGGTTCGCACGATGTTCGAGATGATACAATTCTCCATGGGATGTTTCGTGAATTCACAACGTTGATTGCTATTCTGCACAATGCTTCATCGTTCCACAATGTAAGTTTTGGCTCTGCCCGAAGCTTTGCTGCAACTAGTGGAGGGGCGATCGACAATGGTCGACTATAGATGACAAATGGTTGTTGATAGTTGTTGGTGGCTATAAGAGTGGGAGATATTCATCAGATTTACGGTGTATAAGTGATGTTGGACTTGAGCTACTCCTCTAAGCTTCTCCTCTAAGCTTCAACCTTCTTATAGAAGCTCAAGGTCTCTCACCCCTCTCTAGTGGGGGGAGGTGTTTTATTTATACAATCCATGAGAGACATCTCTGAAATAAGAAATAAATTTAGACCGGTTCATTAGATGGTTTGGAGATATTCCCCTGATTGGATAACATTTGATGAACATTTGAGTGGCTTGTTCATGTCAGACTTGGCCGTTGGATTCATCTTGCTGAGATGCTTTATTTGATTATAAGCTTGTTAGATTTGAAATTCGTTACTTTCCAATTATGCACTGAAACCTTTTAGAATTGCTTTAATGGCTTGGTCTAGACTCGAGCTATTTCTGGTATCCTTAGGCCAATCCCGTTGAGTCAATTAGTTTTGATTGTAAGTTTGTTGTAATTAAAGTTCTAGATGTTTTTTAATCAAATTTTGAATATTCCTTACTAAAAATATTAACTCAAAATTTATGTCAAATGATAAATTTATTGATCATGTATTAAATATGTATAAATATAGTAGTATATAAAAATTTTGTGATATATGGGTACATATTTCTATTTATATTATCGATCTACTATCCAACAAAATCAAGGCATGATTGATGCTCCCGGCTATACCAACTGGCACGTTTGTGGGAGCGAATTGTGCACCGCCGGAATAAATATATTTTAAATTATACGTCACAGAAAAGAACACCGTCCTCCGAATCCTCCTCCCCTTGTCCCTTAACTCCCCTCTTCCTCCTGCTCTGCTTCGGAAGCATGACTAGCTCCTCGGCTTCCCCTCGCAAGGTCCTGAGTCTCTCCTCTTCTCCCGTGCTCTCCCGCTCCTATCCATCCATCTGCCCTTTTCTTACTCATCTGCATGTTCTTCTTCTCTTTTTATGCTTTCCATTTCAATGATCACAGGCACTGAGCAAAATCGCATGCAACCGCCTGCAGAAGGAGCTGGTTGAATGGCAGGTCAACCCACCCGCAGGCTTCAAGCACAGAGTCACCGATAATCTTCAGAGGTGAGCATATTCGGAGGAGATAGGAAAAACCCTAATTTCTTCCTATGGCTTTCTTTTTCTTTCTTATTTTGCGATCGATTTTATTGATTGGAGTATTGGTGCTTGTTTGTTTGGATCTGGAAGGTGGATCATTGATGTCATTGGCGCGGCTGGTACACTGTATGCTAACGAGACCTACCAGCTTCAGGTTGATTTTCCGGAGCATTACCCCATGGAGGCGCCGCAGGTGATTTGTAGATGGCTATGGTTTTGGCTCTTCTGGCTTCTGTTCACGTGGTTTGAATGGTTTCTTTGTAATTTGTGAACCGATTAGGTTATTTTTGTTCCTCCTGCGCCGCTGCATCCTCACATTTATAGCAATGGGCATATCTGTTTAGGTAATTTCTATTCTTCTTGAATTTTGCTCTGTTTTTATCTGCTTTATCACTTATCTATCGGGAAATCAAAATTCTTTGCTACTTTTGACTTGCATCAGCAAATTTGAGCAATAATATAAAAGTACAATTTTCTTGCTTCAACCACCCCCCACGCTTTGTTGTTGATGCCTTATTTTTCTTATACAATGCTCTCTTATTTGTCAGAGTTTCATTTTGTGTTGCACTGGATTATTTTCTTAGCCTATTAATTGTTTTAACATGCAATTAGTATGTTCAGAGTAAGTTTTAGTATCTACATTCTGTGTCAGATGCACACTTTCTTCCGATGTTTCGAAAGGCAAGATCGAAAATTGAGGTGCCGTCTTAGGGTGTGTTTGGGGCAGCTTGTGCTTATTCAGATAAGCAGTTTATTCTGAAATGCGACCCGCAGGGTTCGACCTTCCCGTCCTGATTTAGTGTAAAAACCCAAACGCGTTTTCGAATAAGTTGTTGAAACGTGTTTTACAAATTGTGAGGCGACACTTATAAGCGGCCCCAAACGGGCCCTTATGGATTTGAGGAATAAGCTTCGAGGCTGATAGAAGTATACACTTTAAAAAAAAAAAACACATAAAATTTAAAACAATTCATAAATATGACAGTCCATCGTTATATTGATTTAGTTTACTATTAGGCATAAATCACGATGACAATACTAAATGTTGATATAAAATGAAAGTTTGAATTGAGATTCAAGAAGAATCATTTACTTAAAATTTAAATACACCGCGAGGATCAAGATCCACAATACTTTCATCATCGTTATAAGAGTCATCACATGTAATAATTTTATGATTATATAATACGGTTTTATTGTCATGTTCCAAATCGTCGTCAATCACAATAATTTTCTTCTTACCATTTATATGAATTGACATTAAATTCATGATAATTAAACAAAATCAAATTGATAACATGATTAAATAATCATATTTAAATTACCATTTTTTTTTTGATACATTGTATCAAAATATTATTATAAGTACTATATAATATAATATAAAATATATTAATAATATAATGTAATATAATATAAATTTTTTTACTTGATTGATGCGTCACCTCAAATAACTTGAGACATAAAGCCTTGAGGCATACACCTTGATTAAAAAAGGCATAACCCTCACTATCACCAGTGAGGTTTATGCCTTGAGGTTTTTATTGTGCTCCTCAGTTCAAGGCGTGCCTTGAGGTGTGTGTCTTGAATGTCTTTTTAAGGAAGGCTTTCCTCCAAGTTGCTTATCATTGTGAGAAGCATGTAGTCATAATGAAGAAAATAGCTATGGAATATTACACCCTAGATGTAAGGTGTACACCTAGCATTGAAAAGGCAATATGAACAATAGGATGTTGTATATGAAAGATATATGTGCGCTCGTGCTTTGGCAATAGTGGGCACACACAAATACACATATTGAAGTTCACACANATATATATATATATATATATATATATATATATATATATATATATATATATATATATATATATATATATATATATATATATGTACACATGTATCTATGTACACATGTGTGTGTCTAGACATATGTGTGTATATACACGGTCATGATGGTAAATGTCATATTTCACAATTATGATATTTTTTTTAGTTGTTACTGGACAACTTAATTTGTTATATTTAATAAGGCCTTCATTCTCTATATATTGTATTTTTTATTTTTATTTCTGCGATGCATCCAACATAATGCAGAGTGGATAGCTTGATATATTGAAAGTTACAATAAGGATTGTAGGTGAATAAGCTTGGCTGCAGCTTTTAATCCATATCGAACTTCAATTCTGTATCATTTAGGATTTCCAAAATGGTCATTTCTAATGATGTCGTAGATCTCATGTCAAAATTTTGAATTTTGAGTTTGGAAACTTGGTGAAAATTGATAATATAAGAAACATAGGTGGAGTTAAATTTAACTGAAGGCTTTGAGGTTTAGTAATTTCCATTCGATTTCTCTTTCTTCTTTCTTTTCCAACCTTAAAAAAATGTAGAAAAGCTCAGATTGCAATGTCGAAAGAAATAGTTGTGCTTCTCAAATTCTTGGCTTAGTTTTGGTTGTTTGGTATTACTCACAGCACACCATGTGCCTTATGCTGGAAAATTTGTGAGTTAACCCTGCATTCACCTAACATACCATACATGTAGGAATGAATCAAATGTTCGATTGGCTTCATGAACAGATCCTAATTTTATATTATAAGTGGTTTGTATAGCATGACCAGCATGTCTTAGAAAAATGTGCCTTATTCAATGTCATGGTCGTGTTGTGTTCTTACTAATGGAGATTTGTGGATGCGCTGCCTGTAGTCTGGATATGCTAGAGTTCTATGTCTGCTGTATTAGCTCCATAGAAATGACCTTAAGCAGTGCTAGGTTGGCATTGCTGCAAATTTATGGATTAAACCTGTTTATGCCCAGATTCATTTTCTCAAATTCTTTTATTTCAGTGAGGTGTGAGAATTAACAAGGACTATTGTTAAGGTTGGTTCTATATTTGGATATCTTGTCAAATTTTTTCCAAGCTATTATTTCTTCTCTTTCTTTTAGTAAAAGTTAATTAGGCTTTATGCTTGTAGGGCTAGACTTAACTTTTGAAATTATGAGGTTCTAATCAAAATTTATTTTGTTATATTTTCAAGATTGTATCTGCCATTTTTCCATCATCTCTTCTTGACAGATGCTCTCAAAGTCTTATTTTTGAGACTTCATAAATCATATTGCATTTATTTCATTGCCTAAAGCCACATAGAACTCTTTGGAAACTACTGATAATTTTTGCATTCAAAATTGAACTTTTTTTTTTCCTAGTTTTCTCATTACCAAGATAGAGGCATTTCGTGTAGATGTTCTAACTCATTACGTTCCAAGGTTCTTCTGTTTTATAGAATAGAGGTATTTTGAATAAATGTTTTCAAGAATTAGGTGCCATGGTTTCATTTGTTCTTCATAAAATCTATGGAGAAATTTCGTTTATGTAATTTTTCTCATACTGTTTTGAAATAATAATTTTAAAGTTATCTAGATTTTTCAAAAATTTTTATGCCTAAGTTGCTTTCATAAACTTTTCGCTTAAATGCAATAAAATTTGAAGTTTGTTTAATTAATTGAATCAGGTAAACCTTATGTAATTTGTTGTATATAAAAGACATTTAGATGTGCTGCGATATAGCTGTCTTTTAGTCTTCCAGTTTTGATTTGAATTAGAATATAAGACCAATTTTTAGGAAGATTTGGATTAAGTTATTGATATATGAGGAAAAAAGTATTTTTATTGTTGTTGATTTAAATGGACATGTATTCTTGTAGAACTAGTTTTGAGAGAGTTCATCTATGTAATTGGAGATTGAAATTTGATGGGATAAGCTATAAAATATTTTATTGTAATGTATAATCTATCTATTGAAGTATGGAAATATTTAGGAGATTTGAGAATTTCTTGGCTTACTAAACTCTTTAATATTATTTTAAAAACTAAAAAGATGCCTAAGGAATGGAGGAAGAGTATTTTGGTCCCCATGTTTAAGAATAAAGGGGATATACAAGTGTGTGCAAATTATAGAGGAATTAAGTTGATGTGTCATACTTTAAAATTATGGGAGATGGTAATTGAACATAGGTTAAGACGTATTACCAAGATTTCTCATAATCAATTTGGATTTATGTCGGGAAGATCTACTATGGAAGCTATAACTTTATTGAGAGATTTGATGGGAGACGTTCAGAGATAACAAGGATGATCTTCATATGATTTTTATTGATTTAGAAAAAGCTTACGATAATTGTAGGAGATATCATTTGGAGAGTTCTTGAGAAGAAATATGCTGATTTGAGTTATATTCAAACATTAAAGATATGTATGTAAGAGCTATTACTTGTGGTCGAACAGGAAGATTGACAAAATAATTTCCTATTTCTGTTGGTTTACATCAAGGATCAGCTTTAAGCTCTTTTTTTTTTTTTGCTTTAGTTATGGATGGTCTTACTAGACACTTATCCGAGGATGTATCTTGGTGTATGTTTTTGCTAATGATATCTTTCTCGTGTATAAGATGTGAGAAAAAGCTCCGGAAAATTTTGAATTATGGAGGTCTACCTTGGAGTTCTCGTGTATAAGATGGTCTACTTTTAATGTAACTATGGTGATCAAATTATTAAAAGGTGTGAACGCTTCAGATATCTTGGGTCTATTGTTTGAAGTGATGCTGATATTGATGGAGATCTTATTAGTAGAATTCAAGTTGGTTGGTTGAAGTGGAGGAATGCTTCGGGTCTATTGTGTGATAGAAAAGTACCGCTTAGACTGAATGGAAAATTTGAAAGTTGGCCTTTAAAAGAGAAGCATAAAGCCAAGTTAAGTGTTGCTGAGATGAGAATGATTAGATGGATGAGTGACTTTACACTTAGAGACAAAATATGAAATGAATATATCCGCGATATGGTTGGTGTAGCTTCTGTGACAGACAAAATTAGGGAGAGTCGTCTAAGGTAGTTTGGTCACATTAAAAGTAGACCATCTGATGATCCGCTTAGAAGAGTAAATGTTTTAGATTTGACTTATGTTAAGAAAGGCAGAGGTAGAGCTCGGAAGAATTGGGCATATTGTATAAAAAAATGATTTTAATTTATTAGATTTAAATGAAAATATGAAACTAAATAAGACACAATGGAGAAAATGGATTCATGTAGCCGACCTCACTTAATGGGATAAAGGTTTTGTTGTTGTTGTTATTGTAGAATCTCTCTATAACAGCCATATAACTTTGAAAATGATAAGAGCTCATCTTAAAACTTCTATCAATTTTAAGATCCCATTAAAATAATTATTAACCAACCCACTTCTCCTTTTTTCTTATAAACTTTCATATCTCAAAAGGAGTCTTTATTTTACCTAAAACTTAACCTGAAACATCTTCAAATCAAAATAAACTTAAACTTTTTTTTTTTGTTAATCGGTGATATAATGGATAATGATGTTCATGCTCTTCCAAAATAACTCATCCCGAAACTATCCTTTAACAATTTCCTATAATAAATTCTTCATCATTCTTTCATGTCATCCTATTTTGCTAAGATCATCCCCAATCTTTTTTTCTTAGCTATTTTATTCATCTCATTATCTTCCTTTCTAATACCTACATTATTATATAAATCATAAAAAAATTGCAGGATTTCATTTGTTTACTACTTCCTTTGCAAGACTGTGATTTCTTTATGATCGTTATAAGATCTTAATTGAATTTATTCTTTTATACTTCAAAAGCACATTTCTTTTCTGAACTAACAACTTATGTGTCTCAAAATTCCATCAATTTTCATGCTTATGATCCATTTCTAAACTCTCTTAAAATTTCTTTGGCAATCCTTTTTACGTAACTACAATCTCATCCCCCATCAATTTAGGTTCAAGTATAAAAATTCATCATCAGGCTTTCTGTTTATTTGTGATTTATATTAAGCTCTCTTACAAGTTTTACTGCAATCTTTGTTTTTGTAACTACAATCCTATCCCACATCAATATAGGTTCAAATATAAAATTTTCATTTTACTCTATAAACAACATATATTTGGGATGTTGATAGTTATAGGGAATGCAATTTATGAGCTTTAACTGTGAAGTTATAATAGAAGGTGATGAATAGAACATAGACTTAAAAATTATTGTTATTATAGTGTTGGTTATTATTTATGCCAAAAAAATCAACTATGGAGGTAACTTTTGGGCCAAGAAAAGTGATTTAATAGTATATAGAATAAAAAAGTTTATTTATTTATTTTGCAGATTTTGAGTTGAAAGATGAAAAATAACATGATAAATGATTTGGCGTACATAATGGAAATAATTGTCATATTTGGCATGCCATGCCACAGATTTCAAGGGTATAAGAGAGGACTTGTTGATGACTGGCAGAAGAAGAGATTGAGGGTGAGGTGTTTATTCGAGAGCAAAAAAATTGGCCGTCTGAACGACTTTTTGAGGAGAGCAAGTATCATGTGCCCAACCCCCCACTTCTCCCTAACCTCTAAAAAGAGTGACGTCCAATTTATTTTAGATTAAGAAAATGCATTTTTTAATTAATTAAATTGATCAAGAGATACAAAGTCTATTTACAGGAATGTTTGGACCCAAACCCAAACAATGAAATGACAACCATTACACTTGTTTAAAATTAAATTTGATAACTATTAACAAGATAAATACTTTTGGCTAGAAGTGCTAACTTCCAAGTTATTCTGATATGATATTGATTTAAATGATGAATGGCTTCATGAACTTTATCAACTCTTCCTTTAGAACTCTGGTTCAATTTTTTAACTCTTCCAATTTTTCAAGAAGACTAGTGACAATGTATGCAAGATATCTTCATTTGTCCTTAGATTTCATATGATGTTGACATGTTTGTTACCAAGCTAGATAGCAATGAACTCAAATAAATTGGTTCCAAATATGATATTCTTAGTCATATTTTGATCTATAGCATGTTTGCTAGTAAGTTAGTTACTTCTTTGTTCTTTCCGAGTATCTTCAAATACCTTAGTAGATTATATTGGCAATTTCACTACTCTGTATTTAGATAAAGGAATTTATTGATGGAATGGGAAGAGGAGAGGGAGAGGAGGAGGAGAAGTAGAGGGTCTTAAATAGGATTTACTTTATAATTTAGATTGTGGTAGCAGTGGTGTTGGTTGTTGTAATCGTAATCATAGTGGTGGTAGCATTGTTGGAGCTGGTAGTGATTATATAGTTTGAAGTGGTGTTTGTGATCTTGGTTGGTGGTGATTGTTGCAACATTGATTTTTTCATCTTGTGGATGACATAGATAAGAGGATGATATAGTGTTTGAAAGGGGTGAGGCTAAAAACTCTTGCTTTTGAGATTAATTTGCTTTGACACAATGATGAAGTTGTTCAATATATTTAAGTGAGGGATAGGAGAACAGTCACCATAGAATTTTAGAGGAGATATAGAACATGGAATATATGTAATAATAGGCGAAGCAACTGTTTTATGCAACTCTTTGAAATTCAGAGCACGGCAGGAATCAGATAACCTAGGAAATAAAATAGGCTTGAGCCAAAATCCATAGGAGGAGAAAATTTGCTTGTAATCAATTCTTTTAGTCCATCAAGGAGATATGAGGGCTATTTATAGGAATGCATGACTTGAAGAATGTCAATAATATCATTATCATTATCATCTTCGTAATTAACCTTTGCAACATAAAAGTGTTTTAATTTAGTTAAATGTTCATAAATACACTTTTTTATGGATAGAATCCAATCACTAAAAAACATATAATTATTCATAAATTAAAACTATTTAAGCTTATTTTGATTTCTAGTTGGATGTTTATGTCATTGTTTGACGTGATACATGCTATACAATTTTATATATTTCTTTGGTATCTTAGAAGCTTCAGGAAAAGTATTATTATGAAGGTTTTCAAGTGTATTAAGAAGCCAGAAAGAACTATTTTTATGGAATTAATAACTTGAAACTCCAAACCAATTCAAGATTGGCTGGCCACTATCATTGTGAGTTCAATTTTTTATTTGTTAAAAAGAGGCATGGATTATGGAGCTTTGCATCAATATAACAACCCATGGATTCCATGTTATTTGGCTGGCCACATTGAGGAGGAATTCAACAAGATGCTCAAATGGTTTCAGGAGCAGTTCCTATATCCATATTCATTTCCTAGTTTCTGCCATTTAGCTAGCTATTTTGTGGAGCTAGTATCTATTTTTAAGCTAGCTTGAATTTCAATTTGTTTTATAGGCTTCTTTTTTAAATCTCGATATATAGACTTCAAATGTAGTAATTTAAGAAATGGACAAGCAATAAAATTTATTACTTAATTCTAATAACCTCTCCTCCTCCCTACTTGTTGTTTGCCTATTTAAAATTTCAAATTAAGGCAAGATCACCTTTTGTTTTCTACTATTGTTATCAATTATGCTTCTAAGTTTGGGAAATCAAGGCAACCATCCCTTCTGCCCATTATAAGCTTCGACTTCAAACATTCAGAGACCTCTCTTCTTCCCTTTTTTTTTCTTTCCAAACAATAGCTCTTATTATTTTAGCCTTAAAAAAAGGCAGAATATGGGAAGATGTAGCTTTAAGCCAGAGAATAAATGTTTTTGGAGGATCCTAGCAACTTCCTCAATTTTTAACGGTAATCTCTTTGCATTTTGCTTAGTAAATTTAACATTATTCTATGTTTTGGTGTATTATTAGCTTTTTACTCATATCAGGCTTTCTCATTTTCACTATTGGATCCACTATTATACCCTAAACTATTTGGAGATCTTGTATTATATTGCTTTGGATTTCCTTTAGATTGAAAATAAATCCTAAAGTTATAGTGTAATTTGGTGGCACATCATGATGCATCCACACCCAATGGTTCACTCCAATCCACTTGAAAGATTTTGTACATCAATTCTATTATGGTGATTTTGGATCATCCGACAATAAACAACTCAATGGTTATTCATGGTATCATTTCAATTGTATTATGTTGAGAATAAGCCTTTGTTTGCTGAATTTTTATTTATCACTATTTGAAAGAGTAGTAGCCAAGTGTATATATATATATATATATATATATATATATATTCTAACAGTTGTTATTAATATAAAAACCCAAAGGCTCATCCAAATATACAATCTTATTGTTAGATAACTGTTCGTGTTTTAAAAAATTATTTTTATTTAGTTCACTTAAGGTTTTGTACACATAGTTTAAGTTTAGGTATACTGGATTATGTCACCAACAAAATCTAACTCGATACTTGTTTTTTTAATTCTACCGTACAAGGTCAACTACAACATATTATGCTTGATTCCACGAATAAAATGTGAGAAAATTTAAAAAATGATGTTGAACTTGTTATTTTAGATGATACTTAAGAAAAATTGCTAAGCACATGTTTTAAGTAAGCTAGAAAGGCATGTCCTCTTGATGGTATATATGGATGGCTATGGATGAACTATAAATGCTATCCATTTATTTATTGCATGACTATTTGGATAATAACTTCTGAGTAGAGTTTCTTAAATTCTTGGGGAGTTGATTTAGTATAAGTCTCTAATGCAGAAAATCAGCTCACAAAATTTCAAGTGGCCACAATCCAATCGCAAAAAGTCAACAAATAATAATAATACTAAGTTGGGTTTGCTTCCATACTTTTTATGGTTTATTTATATTTTTATTCCAAATTTTATGTTTTTGTTTGATTTTTTTGTAATGTTTATATTTTCATTTTGAATAAGTGTATGTTAAAATTTAAATGTTTGTATGTGATTAAATTTAATTTGAATTTTCTTCAAAAGCCTATTTATATAGATATGGATAGATAACGTGTAATTCATTTATAATGAATGCAAATGTATTGCTTTAGGCTTATTGAGAATGTTGAGTTCCTTCTTCATCCCCCTCCATAATATAATTGGAGGTCATGTTTTTCTCATAGAAGGGAAAATTTAAAATTCAAAGAAATATTTATAGTCAGAAAAAAGGCCTAATATTTGCATCCATTTGTTGACTTGGCAAGTTGACCATATGTTGAAATTTATTCTTATCAAGTTCACCAACTTGCATTCTTAAAAGATTGATCTCAACTAAGGTGGTAAACTGGTAATCTTTTGAGAGTTTGTTTAGCAATTTTTTCGTTTATGATTTTAAAATTTCATTCAATAAGTAATTGTGTAGAAATTTGTAAGATACATTTTTTTTCATAATTTATCAATTGAAGAGTTTTTCATAATTAATTTTTTTAGATACAAAATTTTGATTTTAGAAATCAACCAATTGAAATGCTTCGATAAGTTGAGATAACTTTAATATATGGGATTGCTTGGATCATAAAATCCTAAGTGATAAAGCACAATTTTTAAGATGAAGCATGAATCTCATAGCATGCCAAAAAGTTAGAAATTGGAGTTAATTTAGTTAGAAAAATTTGTTTCTAGGTTTATTAATTTAATGTGACATCACGAGAAATCTATCGGAGGCATATGATTTGGACAACTAGTGTACTGAACTGCATGAAGTCAAGTTAATCAGCCCGACTTGGAAGCACTGGTCACTTCATATCTATTTTAATGTTATCCAATGAACCATCATACATATCCTTATTAACTTCAATGCACATATGAATGGAAACTATAAAAACTTTTATATTTGCTATTGATGTCCTACTTTAATTTAGAATAAACTGAGTTTTTGTTCTTGTTTTATTATGCTTATTTATCTCTTTAGAATTATACTTATTTGTCAAATATAATTATGTAACTTTATAAACAGCACTTGTATTGATTTTGTACTTTTAATTAATTGAATACTTACAAATTTCCCCCCTTAATAAATATTTTCTATCATTATAGTGGGTTTCCTCCGTTCTCTAATTGTTTCACAAGGGCGTGTGAGATAACTGGCTCTCTTTCCCTATGTTACTTGTTATCCATCTCCTTCTTGATCTGCTGACCACACTTTTCTTCTCCCTCATAGCTACTGCACAACTTAACATTTGGTATTAGAGTAAATTATTTTCACTCTTGATTGGAGGTTTTTGTCGCCTTCCCTTAGCCCTATCTTATTGTCATGGTCATTCACAAAACTATGAACCAACTCCTAGAGCGATCACCACTACCTCCAATACTTTCACCTTACTGTTACAAGAACAACTACGAACACAATATCTTGATCCCAAACTAATGCATATCAAGGCCCTCAACAAAATTATATACAAATTCTCCCAGGTTTCAAAATTTAAAGTTCAAAATTTAAAACTCAAGTTAAAACTTTTAATTCATAGTTACCTTAAATTTCTTCATCTTAGCTTCCCTTCTCGAATAAAAAAAAAATTATTAAATTGATCATATCCAATTATTCTCCCTCAACATATCTTACCACCAAATTCTAATAATCTTGTCCTATCAATTACTTTCTCAATCACTCAAAGCTATCTTCAACAAATTTTTTTTCAAATCCTTATGCTTAAGCAATTTTCTTTTGTGAATTGCAACTTCAAAATTTGAAATTTTGTTTCCTTTTTGCTACCAGCTACTATTGTTACTGTTTCTTGGCCTTGATCATACTATTTCCTGATTGTGCTAACAATTTTTGTCACTGCTGCTTGTCGCAGCAGAGACTAGCAAGGGTTAAAAACTGCTTTAACTGCTGCTTGAATCATCGTGCTGTTATGATCCTCGACAATGGCCACAGATTTTTTACATTTTGCTGCTGCAGCGAGCTTCCTAAATAACCAAAGAAACTACCTCCTATAAATTCTTCTGCAACTACCTCCTGTAAATTCTTCTGCAACTATCTATATCATTTACAAGGGATTTGAAGGTTTGCAAGTTGTGCGGTTATTTAAAAATAGCAAAGTTTACAATTAGCATTAGATATATTACATTGTGATGATGGAAGTATAATTGGGTCTTTTGAGTTCGTCACCATCTAGTTTTTTGGCGGGGGCATTGGCAATCATCTGCCACTTGGATGATGCTTAAGATGCTTTTTTGCATTTCCCTTGGGCTTCTTGAAGAATATCTTGATTTAAACTATCCATGAGAATTCTTTTCACCTTGTAGAGGTGGTCGGATTGATATCATAGTAGATGTGAGAGTAGATTGAAGTTTGCTATGAATATTTATCTCCTTAATTGCGATTAAATTTTTTATTGAATTAAGTGTAGGCACTTCTGCCATTGTTCAGGTATGCTAGACCTATAAATAACCCATGTATCTCCTTTTGGATTTAATGAATTGAATGCATGCAAATTTTTTTGTCCAAAGATCTTCAGGCCTGTGTACTTGTTTTCCTGGAATGTTTTATGCTTCTCTTGTGCCTTTTAGAGAGCTGTGTGAGACACCTATTCTCGAGGAAATATCACCATCATCAACAGTTATATAGTAATTATTTTGTGATGATCTTTTTAGTACCTCTGACTTTTAAAATTTGACATGATAAATGAAATTAATGAAATTAGATACGTCCATTTTGAATTCGTTAAGATAAGTTAGATGTCTCCTGGATATGCATTGGTCCTTTTAATAAGTAGCTTTTTTTGTTTTTTTTTTTTTTTTTTTTGATAACCATATCTATATCTTTAGGGTTGGTGTAGCACTTTTGACGGACAAAATTAGAGAAAGTCGTCTTAGATGGTTGGTTCACATTAAACGTCGACCATCTGATGATCCAATTAGGAGAGTAGATGTTTTAGATTCGATTTTGTGTCAAGAAAGGGAGAGGTAGACCTAGGAAGACTTGGGCTTATTGTATAAAAAATGATCTTAATTTACTAGAATTAAATGAAAATATGACACTAAATAGGACACAATGGAGAAAAAGGATTCATGTAGCCGACCCCACGTAATGGGATTAAGGCATTGTTGTTGTTGTTGTTGTTGAACCATATCTATATCTTTAATGAGAGGTTCAGTTGTTGGTAAAAAATGAAATCTTATTTTCTTTTCTTTCATATTCGGTTTACGTTTTTTTTTTAATTGACCTTCCATTGCATTTAAATTTTAGTTGCCGGCCTCTTATCCGGAATGCTTTAGGTAGCAAGTATGGGCAACAAAATCTTGTTGTTTATGCAATAAATTGCAAAAACTAATCTTTTCCGGGTAACATTTTTTTAAAAAATTTGCTTTGATTTGAATGTTCCATCTTTTGTTTGCGTTGACCTGTATTTTTTTAGGGAGGGTATCGTAAATACATCTATTTTTGGCAAAATATTTCCTCCATACAATTTTTTGAACTCTTCAGTTACTGCAACATTGTAATTTAGCTGACATAATTTTTTCATTACGCCGTTTTCATTGCTCTAGTGTATGTTTGCCTGTGCTGTCTTCGTTGCTTAGCGTGTCATTCACTACCATTGATTGCCTCTTCTATTAGTAAAAATGTATGTGCTCAAAGTGCATGCTGAAACTTTGCACAAATAAATTGCAACAGAATTATTAATCAAAACTAGCGAAACTTCAAAATTGTAAAACCTGCAAATTTGGTCCATATGTCTAATTTCCTAGGATGTTATGTAAGTAAATAAATGTTTGAATCCTTCTGGATTATTAATGGTTCTAATTTATGTTCTTCTTTGTTCCAACAAAATGTTTGTGGGGCATTTCAATAAGTTGTGGCATTATAATGAACAGTATGTCTAAGGATTTTAAAGAAGTTGTAGCTCAAAGCATAATGGTTAGGAATATTTTGGTATTTATTTAATATTTGATTGAGTTGGAGCTGTTATAAAAATAATAATATTTCAAAAAATGTTAATTTGCAAATTAATTTTTAACTTATTGATTTGGGAATTAACTTATTGATTCAGGATATCTTCTGACCTTCTTTTGTATTGGTCCAATTTCTGAAGTTGCTGAGTGAGCAGATGAATGCCCTTTGAAGCATTGAACTATTCTTGCATTATTCAGCTGAAGTATTTGAAGTTCAAATTGCCTTTTTTTTTAATCATCACTTATTGATTTCATTAATTGTTTTTCAATAATTTTGTTTGTAATTTATATTTTACCTAATTAAAAAGTAACTGTAATGAAGATTCATACCAATGCTCAAAAAGTGAAAAATTTAAGGGCTTGAAGTACCTTTGAGTCGACGCTATTTTATTTTTAAGTAAATCTATTGGGAATTTTATGAATATGATACAGCATTCAAGAATTAATATGGAATGTACTAAAACTAACTTGGGTGTTGCGTGTTGATGATAATAAAGAATTAGCGTGTAATAAAATGTAGTTTCTGAGTTACAGTGTCGGTGACTGCAGACTTAAGTAATATTTTTTCAGTTCATTTATAACTTTAATTGGCTTGGAAAAAAGTAGTAAGTTATTATATAATTTGATACTTAAGATTACTCCATGATATAGATTCCATCATTCTATTTTATTTGCTTTGAAACTTGCATTCAAAATTTAAAAACAGTAAAACAAAGCAAAGCACAGAATTCAAATCTGTTTAGAGTGTATTTTAATAATAAGCATTGTTCCATTCTTATTATGCAAACATTGAGAGAATTAGTATTAAGATACAATTAGCTTTTTTTAATTTGATGTGCGAAGTTCTTTCATTATAATTTGTAGTTTGAACTATTAGTTAATAGTAAATGTTATCAAATGTGGGCACAAGGCGTAAATGTTTTGGATCGGACTTATAAAAGCTCAAAACCAAAGAAGTAGAGAAGGATTAATGCTGATGCACGGTTATGAAATTTTGTTGTATTAATTTTTTTGCGATGAGCTGTTGCATATGTTTAAATTTTAATAAATGAAGCACTAATGTGCTATGTTTGTTTCAGAGAAGGACGAAAAAATCAAATAAGTCTTTAAGAAGAACCTATATTAATGTATGGATGAGGCAGGTATGTGAAAATAAAACTGTTATTATATTAGACCGCGGGATAGAACAGTGAGAATATTGCTATGAATGTCTTCTCCAAGAAACAAGCGCATTATAAGTCTCACATCATTCCAATATTGATTTTTCAATTGCTTTTCTTCGTGTTTGCTGAATGATTGAATGACTGAGATGTGTTTATATTCAAAGGCTAAGATTATTTGTGGATGAAGTTTGAAACTACATTTTATAATAATTAATATAGATTTTAAAAGGAAGGATTAGTTGAAGCTTTAGTAATTTGCTGTTAGTACCCAAAGGATGGATTGATCACTCGAGAAAAGTAAACCCCTCCCTTTTGAGCCCACTCAATGTGCAGATGAAAGAAGAGGCTCGGAAGTAGTTTTATGTAGATAAATTATGTTTGTTTTAATTATATTTTCATTGATGTTTAGATCAAAGTTTATGTAGATATAGGATTGAGACTTCCTATAGTTGCATGTCCCATAGTTAACTACCCCTATAGCTTGCGAGAGAGTACTCCTGATCAAGGAAGGTTCTTGGGCTCAATTTTAGGGTCAAATTTAACATTTGGAAGTGAATTTAATTTTGCGTTGAATGGTTTTGTTGTTGGAGATTAACTTGATCAAGATCCAATGAGTATATCATCTCAGGCATGCTAATTGACCTAGTCTACCATCTTCACGGGCTTTGTGCATTATGTTCGTGGAGCCTGATTGACAATGATGAGTTGTTTCTTCACAGGTATCCTGAGTACATGAGGGTGGAAAAATTATGTGCCAAAGATGTGCTTTCGAAATTGACATTGACTCATTCGCTGGTGTAGAGGTTTGGCCATTCGGGTTGCACCAATAATTTAAAGCACAAAGCCTGGTCTCCTTTTTATATGCGTATCAGACATGACCAAATAGTGCTTAGAGGGGTGGCATGTCATGATTTTGGGTTTGGCTGGAAGAGGCATGTTTAAGGTATGTTGGATTTTTTTTTTGCATGCTTTTATTTGGTGGATTTTATTTTGATTTTTGGGGTTGTTAGCATGGAGATGGCCCAAGTTTAGGTTGTGCTTTTTGCTCTATTAGATTGGAGTTAGCATTCAATGGAAGGTGTAATATTTGGTTTAATATTTTTATTGGTTTTGTATTGAGTTGATTTAATTGGGGTGGGATCTACATATATTGGAGGAACCATTATAGATCATATAGATTTTTTATTTGTATTTGATGTTTTAGATAACTTGATTTGAAATATAGGCCTTATTGATCTATTTGCAAGTTACCCAAAAGGTTGAGGCTTACAATCTTAACTTTCAGCATGCTTGCATGCTGGTTATATCACTCAAATGTCAGAATCGACCGAAGAATGTCTTACGATTTTGCTTTGTATGAGAACGACCCAATTAATTTAGGTTTTTCCATATTCATTTTGAGGTTAATGTTGACTAGGAACCTTCAATCGACTAAGAGATGTCAAGATTTAAATCAACCGTGTTGATATTGAAGGTAATTGGGTCACAATTTTTGGATATTCTAGTAATGTAGGCCATCAAAATGTTATTTTGATGATTTTGCTGACATATGAAGGTTATTCTAAACTATTAGATTAGTTAGGGTTCTAGACTCGTTTTTAAAATTATTTCAAAGTTCAAAGTGAAGTTAATTGGAAAAACTTTAACATATGTTTTTGAAACTCTCTCAGTAAGTGGAAAACTGAGATAAGAATCAAACAATATTTTTTCTTGATTTTTTCTGTTTGTCAAGGTGTAGTTTTGCTAAGACAATCTCATAGGGGGGCACAACATGACGAATATCCTTAATCTGAGATAATGACGTTGTCGTATGGGTCATCTCAATTTTTATTATGTTGCAAAGCTGTATGCCCATCTCTTTATTTATAAAAGCCAGAGTTTTTTTAGTGTGAAATCTGCCAATTGGCAAAGCATACTCGTTACGAATATCCTTAATCTCAGTATAAACCCTCTCATCATTTCTCTATCATCCATAATGATATTTGGAGACTATCACAATTGAAAATCATCAATGGAGCCAAATGGTTTATCTACTTCATTGATGATCACATTAGAACCAATTGGATATTCTTCATGAAGGAGAAATCTGAAACTACAAAATTTTTTGTCCTTCCACGACATGATTTACACTTTTTCTAATGCAAAATTCATATTCTCACCACTAATAATACAAATTAATACTTCGACTCGATCATTGGACTCTACCTTGTAGAAAATAGTATCATTCATGTGAGTTTTTTGTGTTGAGACTCCACAACAAAATGAGATAGCTGAAAAGAAGAATAAACATCTCCTTGTGGTATCTAGGTTTATAATTTTCTCATGTCCCAAAATTTCCTCAGGAGATGCATTGCTCACAACCTTCTACCTCATTAATAGAATGCTAAGCATAAATTTTGGATTTAAAGCCTTTCCAATATTTTGATAGAAACAAACCGTCATGTTAGAGTCTTCTCATCAAAATTTTCTATAAAAATATTTGATTGTATCACTTTTGCTCACATTCATCAATCAAACCACAGAAAGCTTGACTTAAAATTCATCAAATGTATCTTCTTTTATTATATTTCTAATAAAAATGGGTATAAATGTTATTATCTCATTACTAAGAAACACTTACTCCATGTATTCTATATTCTTTGAAAAGCAATCATACCATTCCAAATCTAAAATTCATGGGAAGAGTTTGGGCGTATAAAGATTTTGGGACACTACTCTGTATACCCACACTAAACTAGATTCATGACAATCTGTTCTACTTACCTCCAACCATCCTATCTCTTAAAGTTCCATCATTTGAGGCTATGCAATTTGAGATTGACAACAAGGAAATGTACAAGGAATTTCGTGTGTACACTAGGAGAAACAAATTCACTGAGTAGGATAAAGATAATATGCAGCTACATGATTGTTCACAATCAAATGTGAATCCACACATCTTTGAAGTTCCAAAGGGTGGAATGTAGTATAGAAACCATGAAAAATTGTACAAATTATCCTATCTTATGGGAAGTTATCCTTACCTTCTAGAATTTTTATATCTAATCTTGATAGTGTGGAGATACCCAAGTCTATTGATGAAGCAATTCAAATTACCGAATGGAAAAAAGACATTTAAAGAGGTGATCCAAGCACTTGATCTAAGTGACACTTGAATCTTTACAAAGCTTCATCTAGATAAAAGTCCCGTTGAGTGCAAATGAGTGTTCATTGCCAATTATAAAGCAGATGGGAGCTTTGAGATGTTCAATGCTAGGTTTGTGGTAAAAGATTTCACTCAATCTTATGGGATAAATTCTTAAGAGATCTTTGCACCTGTAGCCAAGCTAAACACTATGATTCCTTTTCTTGGTAGTGAACAAGTAGTGGGAATTACATCAACTTGATATGAAGAATTCCTTTTTAAATGGAGACATTGAGGAAGAAGTGCATACTAGGGTTGAAAAATGACAATATTTGGTTTGTAAATTAAGAAAGTCTTTTTATGGACTCAAATAATCCCCACCAGCTTAGTTTGAAAAGTTTGCCGGGGCTATGAAATCTAATGGGTACATCCAATGCCAAACTAATTTTACACTAGTCATAAAACACACACAGAGAGGTAGGGAAGCTATACTGATTTTTTTTTGTTGATGATATGATCCACATAGGTGATGGTGAAATGGAGATTGGGAAGATTAAGAGATTCTTGCCATTGAATTTGAAATAAGGATCTTGGTGGTATGAGGCATTTTCTGGGTATGGAAGTGGTTTGGTTTAAGAAAGGAGTTGTGATGTCCCAAAGATAGTATATTCTAGACCTACTAAAAGAAGCAATAATTCTAGGGTGTAATCTTACTGAAACTTCTATGAGTTTTAACAAATGTTACATTAAAAGTCATCAGTGGAAAATTGTAGAAACTAGAGATTTGTAAGAAAGCTTATCTACTAATCACACACTAGACTTGATTTTGCTTATTATATCAACATTGTGAGTCGACATGTGAATATTTTAATTGAAGAATATTTAGAGATGATTTACATAATATTGAGGTTTCTTAATAAGACCCCTGACAGAGAGTTATTGCTTAAGAAATCAGACAACAGGGAGGTAGAAGTGTACACTAATGTCAGTTTGGTAGGAGAACTCACGGACAGAAGATCCACATATGGGTATTGCTCTTATATTTGGGGAAATCTTGCCACATAGAGGAGCAAGAAGCGAGTAATGATCTTTAGAAGTAGTGCAAAATCTAAGTACTGGGCACTTGCTTTCAGAATTTATGAAGGAATGTGGATTCAAAAGTTATTAAATGAGTTAAGATGCTCCATGATTAATTCCATAAAGACGCTCTGTCACAGCCAAAATGTTGTTAGTATTGCAAAGAACCCGGTGCATCATGCCATGACTAAACACATTGAGATTGATAGTCATTTTATCTCTGAAATGATCAATGGTGACATTATATACTTAGTCTACATTCCAACTCATCTACAAGTTGCTGATGTCATCACTAAATCCCTAACTCCATGTAGTTTCACGGATTTGAATACCAAGCTGGGTCTTTACAACATCTATGACTTAGCTTGAGGGGGAGTGTGGAATTCCTTCCCTGTAGAATATCTGCATTACGAAGGAATTTAATTCTTTCTCTCCGAAGATACTCCAATAATGGCATTTGCTTTATTTGTATTTTCTGTGCTATCTTCTTTCCTATTTGGAGGGATTCCTATTATATATATATATATATATATAGATTGTGTAGTGTAATGTTTGAGAGAAGGTGAATAAAATTATGTCTAGTTTCTACAGTTTTCATGTCAAGAAGGCTATAGACATCCCTTTGCAAATGCCATGTTGAAGCATGATGTATGTTTCACCTTAGAAAATACTATGAAACGCACCCTATTGGATTGCATAATACGGTGCATAATGTCTTTATCAAGGTTTAAACAAGCGATGTTGACCCAGTTTGCGAATAAATATCATCTTCCCTTTGTTTTTTTAGGTAATTTCTCATGCCAAAACGGCTGCGTGGCATGCCTCAAAAGGTGTCATGATAGACATGACACGGCTTGTGCTGTAGGAAAGGGCATGAGACACCCATGTCTCTGACAAGTGCCTTTGGGTGTGACATGACTTACACTATTAAGGTTCAAGTGAGAGATACTGATCTAGTTTGCAAATATGTAACATCAGCTCATATATATATATATATATATATATATATATATATTTATTTATTTATTTATAGTTAAGTCAAGAAGGCTATAAGATATGCCCTTGTATATGCCATACTAAAGAATGTGCTATTTACTTCTTAGGAATGGTTATGATACATTCCTTAATAGATACCAAGGCATGGGTGCATAGTGGCTTAAGTTGTGGAGGTCTAAGAAAAATAGGGTGTGAGGATGTTATACCTACTGTCTTGGAGTTAGTCAACATCTTCTATTTTTGGTGAAGGAGGATCGAGTTGATGGCTCAAGTAGGAGATTGGTGGTGTCGGTGAATTAGCTGGAGGTTTGTAAGAATGGAGTAGTAGTACAAAAGAGGAAGAGGTATGAGGTGCAGGGAAAGTGAAGGAGAAACAATGTTAGTTCATGTGTGGCAGGCTGGCAACAGACTGTTACAATACATGAGATGTGTAGGCACATCAACAGGGCGATTTGCTGGTGGAGACGAGAATGTGACTTGGGCTAGGGATTTGAAAGTGCTTGGTGCGGGGACAACATCCAAGAGCAAGAGTTTGGACTAGTACTGATGAGTTAGTGAGGGCACATAGAATAGAGATACTTGCTAGAATTAGATTAGAGGTGAATGCAGGAACACGAGCAAGAGTTTGGACTACTACTGATGAGTTAGTGAGGACACTTAGAATAGAGATACTTGCTAGAATTAGAGTAGAGGTGAATGCAGGAACACGAGCAAGAGTGGAAAGATTTCCCCATTGAATTTCGTTAGGGTTTTGTTCGCATGGGAAAGGGGATGGTTGATGCTGCAATTGTACAAACATTTTAGTTTGTGGATGCCATGGGATGCGATCGGGGAGTGGTGACTCTTTCCTAGATGAAGTGGAGTGGCATTGAAATTTTTTTTTTGAATGGTAAAAGGGAAGATGGGAGAACTAGATATCATTTATTTATACTTCATTATGCCATCTTGGTTAAGGTTATTACGACAATAAGTGAGCTGGACTTATTGGAATTGCCATAATTTTTATGTCATAGAAGAAATCCATTGAGCCAAAAAAATTTTAGCTTTACTTGACGTTAAATTATCTTGCATGTTGAACCGAGCTTAGTCAAAGTGACTTGCACATGAATCAATGGAGATCATTTGAGCTGGCATGAAAACATCAAGCTCAAATGATCTCTAAATTGGATCGTTAATTGGATGGTCAAATGAACTCTAAATTTAACATATTTATATTCAATAGAGCATCTCGACGAGAGGAATCCAATAAGCCTGAGCTCACTTAATTTCGAGGTCATCAAGACCCTTTAAATCATTAAAAAACCTATATGATCAAGGTGGATTAATGTAGGACGTTCTATTAGGTGGTTGAGTAAGTTATTTGCCAAAAAAAAGACTAAAATGCACATGCCCCAAAGGCTATAAATAGTCCCACGCGTCACCTGAGAGTGGGAGGAGGAGGAATTCTAAAGTTTGTTTTGGACTGAATACCCGATAATAACTTCCGACCTCCGTATCCGTCGACCACTGCCTGTTGGTCATTGTTGACCACCGCGGATCGCCCATGTTCACTGGCGATGGTGAGCTTGGCTTGTTAACTTCGTATCCCATGTACGGTAGTCGTGTCGTATAATGCTATATTGAAGACCCAATGATTACTTTTGACCTCTGTAGACATCATCTATCATCGTTGATCTCCCTTGCTCGTTGTTGTGGGCAAGCTCTGCTTGCAAACGTTGTATCTCAAATATGGTTGTAACTTATAATGTTATAGTGAAGATATGACGATAACTTTCGGCCTTAATTGCTGCTAACGGCTGCTGACCACCACTGACATTCACTACTTGCCGCTGCCGACCACCGACCACTGCTTGTGATTATCGTAACTAGTTTATCTCTTTATGTTGAATATCAGCAAATGCAGTTTCTCATGTAAAATTATAGCTACGTTCTGAGAGGAGTTCAACCACCAATTATAGCCTATGTGGCCAACTAACAATATTGCGATCACCAACTACAATATATGTGACCACCTACTACTATTAGGGCTTCCATCTGTGACTTTTGTGGTCAACTGTCGTTATTACAACACTAAATATGGTCTATGTAGTCAACTGATGATATTATAGTCACAAACTACAGTCTATATGACTAACTACTACCATATTATAATTACGGCTTCTGTGGTCAACTGACACCATTGCAATTAACAACTACGACCTATGTGGCTAATTGATAATATTGTAGTCATCAACTATGACCTATGTGAACAACTGCTACTAATAGAGTTTCAAACTATAACATTTGTGGCCAATTGACGTTATTTGAAGTCACCAACTACAACATATGTGGTTAGCAGACAAAATTACAGCCACTAACTATGATCTATGTGGTCTATTATTGCCTTTACAACTTCCAACCATGATTTTTGTAGCCAACTGATATTATTGTAGTTACCAACTATGACCAATGTGGTCAACCTACTATATTGCAACTTCCATCCACGGACTTTGTGGCCAACTATTGTATGTGTGACAACCAACTACGGCCTTTGTGGCCGATTACTACTGTTACAACGTTCGACTGCAGCCTTTGTAGCCAACTGCAAGATTATAGTCATTGAATACAACTTTCATAATCAACTATATTTGTTGTAACCCAATTGTAGTTATTATAATTGAATTACTATAGTACAATTGATGATTTTGTGATTTTAAAAATAATTTAAATATGAATATAACCCTTTTAATTTTTAAAAACAACATTTTAATTTCAAAATAGGTGAGACCAAACGGGTCTCACATTTTAAATAACTTAAATAATTGAATACAATACTACTACACTTATTCTGAAGAATAAATATATCACTTGTAATAGGGATTCAATCACCTAGATTAAACAATTTGTGACATCCGTTTTTGTGTGCGAAATATTTTATAAAAAGGCCAACAATTTCTCCTATTTAACATAAAAAATTATATAAGGTTTATTTTATTTGGGTCTGGTTTCCTATAGAGTCAAACCCCTATAGTTAATTACATCTTAAATGATCGAAATCACTTAAGAAAACTCTCGATTAAGATCAGTGGATTTTGCTTTCAAGATTTCGAAGTTTAGGTTTTCACGATTGGACATGGGAAATTTAAATAGAAATGACTCAAAATCGGAACAATTATTTAAAGATCCAAAGGGAAGAAAAGTAGGGGATATCACAGATCCAGGAGAAACCCCAGAGATGTCCCAACTATCCTATTGTTCGGCTTTATGTCTTTTGAAATGATGTAATTTGATATTTCAATCCTGCGAATTATTTAGGACTTAGGACTTATGTTTGCACAATATCGGACTGTGCAAATAGCCTAAAAAGACAAGAGAATTTACATCGTACCGCACGGTAACCTCGAAATCTTAAAACGTTATGACTTATAATTGTACAACAGAGTTGTACAAAAAGCCTAAAGAGTGATCATATGAGTTGTTATTTAAACTAAAAAAGGTGATAGGTGATGTGAATGTGTTTTGCTGCTGCAGATCCACCTTGAAGTTGTTCTTTGTCGTGCTGCCCACGATATTCGCTCCAAGCTCCTTGCCGTGACGAGTTTAAGTTTTCTAAGGTGTCCAGTTACGATGTCAAATCAAACGACCCTATGGTTGTAGTCCTCTAAATGTCCTATATAGAAGAAGACATGCTTAAAGTTATATAATATAAAATATGCAATACAGGACAAACAGTAAGATCCATGTAGAACAGTAGCAGGTAGAAACAAGAATAGTATAACATGCTGTACAGAAAGAACAGTAGCAAGTAGAAACATGAATAATATAACATGTTGTACGGTACAGTAGCAGACAAAAACATGAATAGTATAACATGTTGTACAGAAAGAACAGTAACAAGTAGAAACAGAAAAATGAAGTGCTGTAAAATGTAAAGCAAACCTGTACGCCCGTGAGATCCGCTGTTCCTTAAGTATAACAAGTCTAAATGCATCGCAAAAAAAGCGAAGTCTGGAAGAAACATCGTCCAGGAAATCCGAAGAAGAGTGTAACAACGACTCATGACAGAAAACTCGAGAAAATCAACGAGAAAAGACTCAAGTAAAAGGAAAGAAAAAAAAGAATCCACAAAAAAAAATTTGGAGAAATCCCGAAAGAAAGGAAAAGTAACACGAGTGCCCTGTCCCAAAATTTCAATAAAACAAAAAAAGTTCGGGTGAGGGGGACCGCAAGCACTCGTATGGGGCTAGACTCAGATATATATTTATACTCAAGGATCCGCGAAGGCTACTCGGTCACCCGAATGTATAGAACCCGCTACTCGTCTAGAAGTGTGTCTTAAACCTCACTTAGGTGGCTATTGCCCAGCCTAAACAAGTATTCGTCACGTGGACAATCAACTTTAAAGTATGTTTTATATTTTTAACATGCATACAAATTTTAAACATGCAAAGAAGAGTTTGTTTCGTAGAAAAGTATGTTTTTGCTTGAAAATGATTTGTCAAAACATATATTTTTTTTAAAAAATTTTCATTGTCCATAAGTCGATTACATTGTCGGGCGTGGGACTGCCAACAACTTGAGGAGGTTCGAGCCAACTCGCGCTAGACTTATGCCGGTGAAGGATACCGTTATCATATTTTTCATCAAATTTCTGGATCTTGATGTTATAGGATAAGACATTTTTCTGCTCTATCTTCGGTGTGCCTTTATTATCACCACCGTACGCCTCAAAACGACTACTTGCGACCTTGCTTGATGGTTTCATGTATAGCAAAAGGCTATACGTGGACACTTATGCATCGGACATAAGCATCGAAAACCGAAACAAGAAGCAAGGAAAAGAAAAGAACAAAAATGGGGTGAGAGAGAGGAGGGACTGATTCACCTGAAACATCGAAAAGAATGAAGGATGAGTCAACCCTCAAAGCTCGTGACAAAAAGATTCGAAAAGGAAGACATGAAAATCCCTGAATCAATCCTAAATGAATATCACTTTCTCACATTTTTTTTAAAAAATTGGACCAACCCGAGTCAAAATGACATTCTAACGCCGGTATCCAAACCCCAAATGACCTCCTAACATGAGTCAAAATTACTTCGTCTCAACCAAATACTTTTCCAAAATAAGATTTAAAATCTCCCAAACTTCAAGAAGAAAATGATCTCGGGGAAACTACCACTAATATTTCCAAACTCATGCCGAAATTAAAATTCTCCAACTTTCGAATTAATAGATAGCCTCATACATCAAATAAGCATGAAATCTTCCCACAGGACCAAATAAATGCTCATGGCCGGGGCAGCAAGGGAAACAACCAAAACACGTTAACGGGTAAGGGGAGCAACCTACCCAAATCTTTTATGTCATAAGAAAAAGATGTCACTCAACCATTCTATATTTCCTTATCTAGCACCTAAACTCTTATGTTTTGCATTGATACTATCCAAATTCTTTCTAGGATGCTCGATATAGACAACTATTTTTTTCTTATATGTATCATGACGATTGAGGTGTTAGAAATGTAAACAAATAAGAATTGGGTGGCATGTATGTAAATCTCCATTTTTTTTTTATTTTGACTACGAAACTTCAGAATTCATATCCTTTTTCATCCTCAACTCCATGCTTTCTACCAAAGGCCCACTAATTCTAACATATCTTAGCGTATCAACTGGCTAATATAATTCTCCTCATTTCCAGTCATCCTTGAATGTTATATATGCATAAATACGAATGAAAAATAAAGAATTTTGTACATGTCTATTTTCCGTTCATTTTTCTCCCTTTTTTTTAAAGGGAGTCGCCAACTTGTCGATCGTCGTATAATTCCCCATTCGAATAAATCTCCCTCCCGAACCATATAAATGATTCGAGGAGAAGAATTGAATAAGAAAGGACTTACGACAAAGAGACAAACAAGAGAAAAAGTAAAACGTGGAGAGTCTATGTGCGATAAACCTCGCAAGGATATGTTAAGAATGTCCGTTCAAACAAGATCGAGCGGAGACACCTTAAACCAATATCCGCGAAAGAAGTATCTACATAGACTACCCATAACCAGAGAGTCAGGTGTATGTACTTGTTCTGGGGTCAAGAGCACTTACAGAGGAACGTGTTCCTACTGGTTAATTACATCTTGGGGGATACCAAAAAATACTCTTGATAAAAGGAGTTTCGCTTCATATTATCATAGACCTGGGGTATAGAAAATCAAATGAAGGTTATTACTTGTGGGAACAGTCCCAATGCTTTAAAGTGCACGCTAAGCAATCGAGCAGAGAGTGAGTCTCTCACATCCCGAAATGGGTAGCGGCTCATCGGCACATGGGGCCCATAAAATAACCTAAATCATCTTGACGGGGATATCCCAATACGTCAAAGCACGTCCGGGCCAAAGGGCATAGGACAAATCGTCGTATCTCAAATGGGCGGCAGTTCATCGGCATCGGGCCGTCAAGGTGATATCAACGAGGTCAAGGAGCGACAGGACTCAAAGGGGCTCAACAAAAAGGAAGGTAAAATGATCCTAAAAGGTAGAGGTAACTGGGTCAGGGTACCACAGACCCGTCATACACAGCTACTAGGATCCTAAGTCTACCTGGTCGTGAAGGTAGTCAACCCAACACGTCCTGAAATCCCCGGTCAGCAATCCTTGAATTGCATCATCCACGAGAACGTCAGTAGCCCTAAGGTCAAAGGAAAGAAACTCTATCTTATGACTACAAGCTGGAGCTTCAAGAAGTGGGACTCATACCTGCTGAAATAACAAGGATGCCTCAGGAAAGAAAGAGAAGTGGAGGTTCAGCTACAAAGCTGGAAACACTCCAAACAAAAGGACTTATACCCCGTCTGGGTCGGGGAGCCTTCTAACAACCTAGGCACACTAAACAACCACCTATATGAATGTATGTTGGGCAAGTCAGGTTGCAAAAGTACGGGGACTCCTCCTCGGGACATGCAAACATGAATGCAGTTATCTAGAATGATCCTAAGTATTGTGGGGGCCCTATTAATATATGCAGGAAAGTAAAAGTTGTAATTTTTAGATCTTGAATATTTTAATCCTAAATTTTAATTATCTTGAAGATTTTATTTAGGATTCTATAGGAAATTATAATTTTAGGGTCATTAATGAGCCTATGTTGTATCGTGAAATCCCAGATAAAACACAAAAAGAAAACAAGGAAAAACACATGCAAGTGCAGACATGCAACATGATGTAAAGAATAAAGCAAACCAAGTTAAAATAATAAATAGGTTGGTGTCGCTGGGTCGACAACATATCCCAGAAAAGAAAAAGGGCGGCCGGACTCCGCATATACATGCTCGGTCCTAATTCCATACATCAATATAAAATGCAAAATTAAGATACGGGGCACGAGCATCTGCTACTGGTTCCCTCCACGTGGTTCTCATGCTAACGTCTTGGAACCCGTGCCCGTATCTTATTTCTGCTATAAGACTCTCCTAGACTAAAAAAAATACATCGAGAAAAGAAAAAGACTTGATCCTGCATGAAAACAAATGTCAGCGGGAAAACTCATATGCACATAACGTATCGTGAGTCATGCCTTAAAAGTGGGGGGAGCTAATAGCACCTGCAAGCAAAATAGTCAGAAATCATTACTTGCTCCCCCCATTGCGGCACCTGTGTGTGTGTATGAAAATAGACATGACTCCCTGCAGAAGAACGCCCTAACATACTACCACACATATACAACATGCAATCACATCACAACCATAATGCAAAAGAAAGATACCTGACTAGGGCACCAATCTAACAGAGAACAATAGCCAGACATAAAAAAGACTATCTAGCACTCTTAATCCTAGCCCAACACACCATCTACCGAGAAAGTGCATCGACCTAATATATATGTGGGGTAAGTCTGAGTATAGTATGACTTTGACGGGGTCTTCATACCGACCCCATCATAAAGATCTGAAAGATCTAAAGGGTGTCACAAAGAGCGGTGACGCAAGTTAGATCTATTAAATCTTTAGCACAGTCATACTCATGTCAATCCCGATGACTTAACTCGCATTGTTCACTAGGACCAACCCAGCAAGCGATGCTCGTTAAGACATCGCGACCAACACTGGATCACTCTCCTAACGAACCTGACTCGCTATCCATGCAAACATGCAAATGCAAATGCTAATACAAACAAATCAAAACATATAAGTAGTGATAAAAAGTATGTCATGAAGGCAGTGATTCGTAGGAATGGGCATGTCGTAGTGGCAGAGGCCCGAAAAGAGGGTATACTGGTAAGACAGTGACCCGAAGATGGGCATGCCGTGACGGCA
>NEWO01000011.1:2008142-2020628 GCA_003013225.1 Phalaenopsis aphrodite | reverse complement strand
GGTATGCCGGTAAGACAGTGACCCGAAAGTATGCAACTCAAGTAGATGATATTGATCATGCAGACAACATATACATGCACATACACAACATGCAAAGGAGCAAGTGGTTGGTTGATCGAGATGGAGTATCCGGTCAAAACAAAGTGTTGTGCCAACCGGGCTGGGGTAGCCGGCTGAAACACAAGTGATGTGACCTGTTTGTGATAACCGATCGAGGCACAAGTGGTGTCGGTACAGGTGTAAGTGCAAGATATAAGATGCAAGTGCAACGTGCAAGTGCAAGGTGCAAGTGCAAGGTATAAGATGCAAGTGCAACGTGCAAGTGCAAGTGCAAGTGCAAGTGCAAGGTGCAAGTGCAAGTGCAAGTGCAAGGTGCAAGGTGCAAGGTGCAAGTGCAAATGTGATATATGACACACAATATGTAACAATGCAAGACACACATATGCAAACAATGAGGTGCAAATGACCACCATGATAGTGAGCCACGCTCGTACTAACGACCTCACCTAGGAAACCTAAGGTTTAGACCCTTGGAAATGCGGCATTGCCGCCTCTTATTTTGGTGAGGATATGTGGGGAGTTTCTCCCCGGTTCTCCGAGGGGGAAACTCTCCACAGCGTTGCGAAATGTGCTAGCTACAAAGCTTTTCCCATTTCGCGAACTCCTCCAGACTTTGCAAAGCGAGCCAGCTATAAAGCTTCTCTCGCTTTGCCAAGTCTGACCTCCTAGCTTCTCCAAGTAAAACTGGGGAAACCCAAAGCAAGGGGAGTGAGGGACTCCAACCCATCGGGACTTGTGCTAAGGCTCACAATAAATGGGAGACACTTGGCTTTACGGAGGGTGTTTGGTTACGCACAGGAAGTCATAAACTAAAGGCTAGCTCTAGAAAATTGACGATCAATTACATAGGTATGTTGACGCGCCGATCCATGCCGACGCACGCACCCCGTATGGGCGATCGAACTCACACGCCTAGACACCACTAAACCTAAGGCTAGCTACAAGTTTAGGGGATCTCACCACCGTGACGGTTGTAGACGCGTTCTCTTTACTTGCTCCAAGCTCGCCGACATCCGATCCACGCTCCAGTGTGCCTCGCAGAACGTGCATAGATCAACAGAAAGACCCAATGATGGCAATGAGGGGAATCAGTGAGATATGCAAAACAACCACAAAAAATAATAATTTTGGCATATAAAAAGAAATATAATCAAAATATACCTTCGCGAGGGAAGTTGCTCGATGACGGCGAAAGAGGGGAACCCTCGAGTTAAAAGACGCTCGCGCCTCCTCGAACAACAACAACGCTCACTGTCCGGCGACGTCGAAGTGCTCAGGTGAAGTATCCGACCACCGGGAAGGTAAAATAGCGAGGTGGAGGAGTTGGCCGAGAAAAAGAAGAAGAAGGAGAAGAAAGAGGGGAAAAAAATAATAATAATAACAATAATAAAATCGGAAGAAGGAGAAGAAGAAGAAGAAGAAATAGGAGAAGAAGAAGAAAGAGAGAAATAAAAATAAAAATAAAAATAAAAAAAATTCGGAAGTAGGGAAAGAAGAAGAAGAAGCAAAAAAAAAAGAGAAAAACAAACAAAAAGAAGGAGAAGAAAAAAACAGAAAAAAATGTGGAGAAGAAGAAAAAAGAAAAAAAAAGAAACAAAAAAGAAAAAAGGAGAAGAAAAAAAGAGAGAGGTGCGTCCGGCGATGGAGCAGCACCGGCGGCGAGCGGCGCCGACGACGGAGGAGAGGGATCCGGGAGGTCTCGCGGATCCGGAGGGGAGTGCAAGCGTTTTTTAAGGGTGAGGGTGCCGGCGACGGGCTTCGCCGGCGTGGAGATGGCCAGTGGCCTCCTTCGCCGGCGAGGAGAAGTCGGCGATGGCAAGCTAGGGCACGGACGGTTTTCGCGAGGGGGAGAGGGGTCGGCTGTGAGGAGATGCAGAGAAGAGAGAGGGGAGCTGTTTTTTTTTTTGGGAGAGAGAGAGGGGGGTTTTTAAAAAAACCTTTTTAAAAACCTGCATAATAATATTATTATTATAGTATAATAATAATTATTATTCAATTAACATCTTCCCGCACATTTTTGCCGAACACGTCATCGCGACAAAATAAACATCTCTCATAGGTAAAATTGACGTTTCCGGACGCACCAGTGTGGTCAATTTAGTCATCCAGGCTCATTCGAACCGTTTTTTTAGCAATTTGGTCTAATACAATAATTTTTTGCGTTTTTACCCCGCCACGAAATCGTGGTGAAATGAGCGTCCTCCGTAGATGGAATCGACATTTCGGACTCACTCGCGTGGTCCGTTTCGTCGTCCGGGGTCATTTGGACCACTTCGTTAAGTGATTGAGTCAATTCAAGCCAAAATCGCGCACGACGCGTTACATAATATTTTTTGGCCTGATTGGAATCATCTGATGTGTCAAATGCTGATCGGACTTCGCTCAAGAGAAAGCCAAAGCCTAGCAAAATGACCTCGGCTACATGCCCCTCAACACGTGCCGAAATGTCTGAAATAGATATCTTGCGCTACAGGGGAACTCATTTTCATAAAGTACGACCCTGATGCACTCGAGTGGACTTCCAATACTCTTGACATCAAAAAACTGATGCCAACAATGTCTTTATCCGCTTGAATTGCTATGTGCATAATATGAATGCGAATCAAGAAATCTGCATGTGTAGGCATATACGTCTAGGTAACAAGTATGAAAGAAGCCAAATCCTGAATGTATCGACGCCCACATTTGCTGATATAGAGTTGTTTTAGGGATAAAAGGGCAAAGTCTGCACACATACAAACTAAACTCTGCACACATACCTGCTAACCCAAGTGATACATATATAAATACAGGTGAATGACATGGTATATAAGCAAAACATTGAAGAGAGAATCAACTCCCCCTCTATACAAAGTCCTTCATGTTCCAAAACAGCAATAACATCCAGCAACTGTCCAAGAAGGATCAAAAGAGGATTTGCATGTGTAACCATCCATTCCCACATATTTTAAAAAAATCTAGCATTCAAACTCCAGTGAAAGAAAACTAAGTAAAATTTACACACAGACGATGCAATTCTCAAGTATTTACAAATGTAGCACTTACATATATACCACCCAAATTTTTGATAGTCCAAAAGAAATAACACAATTGCATGCATAGACAAGATAACACATATATGAGAATTGAAATTTGGGTGTTAGATACGTAAATATGCAGATATTAGGGTGGTATGTATGTGAATTTCTTTGAAACAAATTGTTATACAGCTATTGTATTAGATTTAGAAAAGTTTAAATAAAACTTTGCTCACATAGTTTTTCCCATATTCCAAACTCCTCTTTTCTCGTTGAGTGGCCTCCCAACAACTTAAAACCCGGAATCCATCATATACGAACTTCAAGGGAGAAAAATAAAGAAGCCGCATTTATGTTCTTTCCTTTCTCAAAATTTCAGCCCACATTAAACAACATTTAAGCAAAGTTTCAGCTAGCTTATAAAGAAGTTGACATGGAGAGAAATGCATAATGAAGCCTTAAGCATAACCAGAATTAATCCAAGTGAGACTAATGTTTTCCCCAAGCCGATCCATCTCATATACCATGACAAACTTCTCAACTCATTTGAATACCAAGCCAATAAACCAAATTTAAGAGGATAGAAGAAGACGATTCTTTCTATTTAAACCAAGAACATCGGAACACTTTTCACGGCATGAAGTATTTCACAAATAAATCCAAAAGAAAAGTAGTGAAATCCTTACTTCCCAAATGCCTGAAGAAAGAGGAAAGAAGAGGGCCTCAGACCAGGGAGGATCGAATGGCAAAGATCCAAGCACACAAAGCACAGACTCACCGAGAGGTGAGAATCATTCAAGATTTCGGCAGAACCTCCCCCACTCTCCAAAATTTCGGCCTCCACTCCTTCAAACTTTACCCAAGAGAAGGCAAAGCCCTCACAATGCCTCAAATACACACACACAGAATGAAGATACGAGACACAAAAAATGGCAGCACCTCCCCCACTCAAAATAAAATTCGGCTAACCCTAAGGAACTCCCCAAATGAGGTTTTTATTGCAAAAGAGGGAGGAGGAAGAATACCATCCCTCATCTGGGCGGTGAGCCGAGCCAAGAGAAGCGACAAACCTGGCGTGGGGAGAGGACGACAGAGGCGAGGCTTTGTCGCAGAGGAGCAGCTCGCGTGGCACGGCGTGGAAGCTTTTGCCAGAGACGGGAGCACGGGGAGTGTACGACGAGGGGACCTCGAGCCAGCGAATCATGCGAGGAGAACCAGGCTCGGCTAGGGCACGCGACCGAGAGAGGGAGAGGCGGATGATTTCGCGAATGGGAGAGGGAGGCATGCGTGAGTTAGGGATTTAGGTATTTTTTAAAAAGAAAATAAGGATTATATATATATATGTATATATACCAAATTTCATGTGATTTAGTCGTGCGCGGTGCCCAAGCAAAATGGGTGTCCTCCTTAGGTAATTTCGACATTCCAGACGCACCGACGCGGTCTGTTTTGCCGTTAGAGGTCGTTTTGACGAATTCATCGATATGCGTGTCAATTTTCTCGTGTAAAAAATATGGCAATATGGGTGTCATTTACTACCAAAATTGGTGTCCCGGACGCGTTGACACATTCCAATTTATCGTCGGAGGTCATCCAGAGAAGCTCGTATTTTCACCTATCCTTTAGGCTTAATTAAAGTCCAATTTCATGCAATTTTGTGAATTTTGTGCATTTAGTGTGTGTATGTGACGAAAAACTCGTGACAAAGTTTTCCTAAGGCTTAGAGTCCTATTAGAAACTTTTCCCTTGAGTCTTCACAAAATAACCCATAACCGCTCGTTCATAAGACGATGGTCTTTTGCCATAAATGTTAGACATCAAAGAAAAATAAAAAATGGTTAGAATTTCTAAAAATGGGTGGGTACCAATTCTAGTTTTCTAAGATGATTAATAGGAACTCCTAGAGCTAGATCCTAAGACCCTAAGGAAAAAGAAATGACCTCAAAAATGAGGTCAACAAGATTGAACATATTGTACCTACCCGTTTAACTTGTAAAACTTCTTGAACTTTATATGCACCATTCAATTTTGAATGCGACTTTCTAAATTTGCTTTACATTGTTCAAGGACTTTTTGCATTTAATACTTTTGTATTTTTTGTTCTCAATAGTAGTAAATAGTTATTTTAACTAAATTTTATACAGATGAAAAATTAAACTTATTTGTCAAACAATTGATTAAAAACAATAGAAAAGTAGAATTAATGATTTGCACCAACCATATTGATAGAAAGCTGCACCCTTTTTTAAGAGAAAAATTGTATTCTTTTAATTGAAAGAACAATATAAAAACATGTATGGGCCAGTGGGAAAATACAGAAGGGAAAATAAGAAAGAATGTAGCATATGTAAATGTAACAAAATCAACAGTCACAATATGTGGAATCGGAAAATCCTATGGATCATGAATATTAATTGAAACTTCGAATGAGGCTCTTTTAGCACGAGATTCGAAGAGGGTGTCTCCAATCAAACTTCCCATATAATGCCTCGGCAGCCAAAGACCCGCCCAAAATTCTTGCAACCTGAGAGCAGCATGCATGAACAATTCATTTTGATGATTCCTCACCATAGAAAGAGAAATATTATATGGACAAATATCTAGTCGAGCCATTTAGAAGTCCACCCGTCTGAAAGTCATATTATTGGATATTGCAGGAAGTCCCATGTCATTTTAAGCAATTTAAGGTTTCACATTTTAATCAAATTCTTCGCAGTCATTGTTATAATTGGAATTAATTTACGAATCATAATCACATCAACAGAGAAAGGTTTATCTCTCTCATTGGGCACAAGATTTGCTATAATCAATTCTAATAATAGCAATCACCCCAATGATAAGTTTAAAGGAAGGGAGATTTCACAGTTTCTTAATTTTTGAAACCTTTTTCTTTCAAAATTTATATTTGTGATGCTATTTGTTTAAAAACTCGTTCGAGGTAAAATAATAGAAATCAAATTCCCTGAAGCAAGAAATTGATTTGACTTCTAACCCATCATGTCTTTTTGTTTGATATTGAAGCAACCCCTTTTTCCTCCCAAACATGGATGCAATTTACCGTGGTTTTCCCTATCTATTTGAATTACAAATGCACTTCTAAAATGATTAGAATTTACAATAATTTAATTAGAGGGGTTTGAGTATTAGTTTTGTTGTTATTTTCTTTTTTATTTTTTTAAAATGATATTTGTTTTCCATATAAATCCTCAATATGTAATTTGCTAGAATATTATATGTTATATAAAATTTAGTGGAGTTGAACATTTCGGTTTTATTTTATATTATTTTTTGAAATTTCCATTTTGTCACCATATATCAAATTCATCACACATTTTCTATTATTTTTCTACTGATTCACTAATATAGCTTTTGCTATTTTTTTTAAGCGTCTTTTTACTAAAAGCTTTGTGTGAGATTTAGTAACTTAGCATTATTATCATTCTTGCGCGAAACTATATGAGAGAAATACTCATGGCAAAGGCGAACTAACGTGTGGTATAATTGAGTGCCATTTAGGTGTGGCCTTTTTTTGTTAACATGTGTATTATTTTTACCCCTTTTTTTGCTTCTTTATTTGATTATAGAAAAAAATTTATACGTGAATTTGATGTAATTAATGCGAAAATTGAACTCCTTATTGATATATTATTTCATGCTTAGAAAAACTCAAATGTGGTATGAATTCTAAGGCTTCAAATTATACTAATTAATCAATGGGACATAGTGTTTTAAATATGCTTCTGTTATGATTTTTTTTTATTTTATGTTAGTGTACTACTATGTTGCAATAAACTAATTTTACAATCAATTTGAAATATAAATATCTTTAAAAAAACCTTGAAAGCTCGACACAGCTATTTTGTCAAATTATCTTTTTTAATTTGGAAGCTTTTTGGGTCTTTAATATTATTCTAAAAAATATTTTGGTTTTTATTTTTAAGATTAAAGAGGATGCACAAAAGTGTACAAATTATAGAGGAATTAAGTTGATGCTTCATACTTTAAAATTGTGGGAGAGGGTAATTGAAACATAGGTTAAGACGTGATACAGAGATTTCTCATTATCAGTTTGAATTTATGCCGGTTACGTCTACTATGGAAGCTATAAGCTTATTGAAAGGTTTGATAGATATGTACAGAGAGAATATTGAGGATCTACATTTGATTTTTATTGATGTAGAAAAAGCTTAAAATAAGGTTCCAAGAGATATCCTTTAGAGAGTTTTAAAGTTGATATGACTTATATTCAAGTCATTAAAGATATGTATACTAGAGTTGTTACTTGTTCGAACAGAAAGAGTATTGACAAAATATTTTCCTATTTCAGTTGGATTACATTAGAGATCGATTTTAAGCCCATATCTTTTTGCTTTAGTTATGGATGCTCTTACTAAACATTTACAGAAGGATGTACCTTGGTGTAATGCTTTTTGCTGATGATATCCTTCTTGTGGATAAGACTAGAGAAAGAGTTCAGGAAAAGCTTGAATTATGGAAATCTGCATTGGAGTCTAAAGGCATTTATTTGAGTAGATCTAAAAGTGATTATATGGAATGTAATTTTAGTGGTTATAGCTCTAGTAGCAGATTTATAACTATGGGTGATCAAATCATTAAAAGGTATGAACTTCTTAGATATCTTGGGTCTTTTGTTCAAAGTGACAGTGATATAGACGGGGATGCTATTAGTAGAATTCAAGTTGGTTGGTTGAAGTGGAGGAATGCATCGGGCCTATTGTGTGATAGAAAAGTACTGGTTAGACTGAAAGGAAAATTTTATAAGATGGTGGTGAGACCTGCAGTGCTCTATGTCGCGGAATGTTTGCTTTAATAGAGAAGCATAAAACAAAGTTAAGTGTTGTTAAGATGAGAATGCTTAGGTGGATGAGTGGCTTAACACTAAAAGATAAAATACGAAATGAATATATCCATGATAGTGTTGGTGTAGCTTCAGTGGTGGCAAGGTTAGAAAGAGTCGTTTTTGATGGTTTGATCACCGAACTTCGATCATCTAATGATCCGATTAGGAGAGCAGATGTTTTAGATTCAACTTATGTTAAGAAAGACAGATTTAGTCCTAAAACTTTGACTCATTGTACAAAAAATGATCTTAATCTATTAGAATTAAATGAAAATTGGCACTCAATAGGACGCAATGGAGAAAAAAGATTCATGTAGTAGACCACACTTAGTGGCATAAAATCTTGTTGTCGTTCTTGTATGTATTTAATTTTTACTTTTGCAGTTCGGTTATCAGTATCAAAATATTATTGTTTTTCCTTTTAACAATGTTACTGTAAAATGCATGAGAAAATTTGTTATTTCGGCTTGCAAATTATGAGCTTTTGACTTTTTATGAGCCAAACATATAAATAGAAGTTGAAAGCTAGCATTATAAGTATCTCAGCATCCATATTACTAATCCATGCCGTATGTTAAACCGAAAAGAAAAAAAAACATATCCATGTGGTACGTTGAACTGAAAAAAAAAAAAATTATCATTAACAAGCTAAGTATGAAAACATTTACATATTGTGATATTTTGTTTGAAAATTGGCCTTCATCAGTGCTCATGAAGCTGGTCAAACCAGCGAACTTTTTTGTGTTTCAATTAGCTGTTTAATATTTCTGCTGCTTACCTTGCAGATATTTTGTATGATTCATGGTCCCCAGCAATGACTGTAAGTTCCATCTGCATCAGCATTCTATCCATGTTATCAAGTTCCACCGTTAAGGTATATGAACCTTTCACTAGCTACTTTTTGCACTGATTATTCATCTTCAGTTTATTGGACACTACTTTTTATTTATTTATTGTACTTAAGTGACAACTAAGCTAGAAATTTGTGATTAGAATATGTTTTACAAATGGATCTCCTAATTGGAGAGAAGACACTATTTCAAAAGCTTTTGTTTTGTTCAGCAACGCCCGGAAGACAACGATCGCTATGTCAAGAACTGCAAGAATGGCAGATCTCCGAAGGAGACGAGATGGTGGTTTCACGACGACAAAGTGTAATAATCCCTTTGGCCTTTCCCATTACTAGTGTGAATGAGGCATCTCCTCCCCTTCTTTAAGGTTTGTAGCATACTCCATTTATTCTTTTGGGTCAAGCGTTTGTGTGCTACTGCATCATTGCCAGCCTCTTTTATTTGTAAAGAAAGCAATAACTGCATTGATCAGAACTATATTATAGATATCTATAAATCCAGTTATCAGAAATTCTGGGAACTTGGTTTTTTCATCAACCATTACAATTGCCACTGTGACGCATTTTCATTTGTTCTTTAATCCATTGTTTTATCAGGCAATTTTTTTTTTTTTTAACATTATAGGTATCTTACTTCTGAGAATAAAATATATTTTTCTTCAAAATATGCAGTTGCAAGAGTTTTTGTGGTACTACTGAAGTTTTGGCTTGATATATGAACATTTTAACATAGGCTGCAGGGCTGGTTCTTATGCCTTCTTATTATTTGCATTATGATAAGTGGAGGATTTGAAGGAAGGTAATGAAAGAGTTTACCTCAAATTTAGACGGATTAAACTTTCATACTACGCTGTAATGTGTGTCGTCAAGGAAAGAATTTATGGGCATCTGCCAGATTGCTTTATTTATGTGTTATCGGACATTTATATATATATATATATATATATATATATATATATATATATATATATATATATATATATACATGTTCAGGTTTTCAACTGATAAAAGCTTCTTGTATGAAGTAATCTGGCAGAATGAAAAAAAAAAGAAAAAGCTCCATTTTGCTAAAAAAAAAATTAGTTTAGTTGGTCAGAAGGCGTGCATTTGAGGTTGCTGACGATATGGAGGCTCAGATGCTCGAATGGAAGCTTGATTTGCTAGTGGGTAGAATTAAAAAAGAAAAAAAAAATTACATAACAATTAAATTAGATGATGAGAAATTTTTATGTGGGGCGACCGATGAAAGTCTGGATGTGGCCACGCCGCCGCACTTAAAATTTCTCATAGAAATTCCTTATATTGTGATTGTAATATCCAAGGAAGAAACAGGCATTTCCTCTAGTCCAAACTCATCGTAATAGCCACACGCATTTGATGTGATTATAAACCACTAACTAAGATTCAAGTTAGGGTGATTGTAGTTAATCGTTCAATTTATCTACTAACGTTTCTATTGATTGAAGTGATTGTTTGTACGCTAGATTAGATAGATGATTGTTTAGTAGTTCTGACATTTGTCTTCTCTAGCTTGTCATGCTAAATGGGCAAAACAAAACGACAAAATTATTACGAAAATTTACTTGCTTTTGGCTATAGATTTTATTATTTCATGCATATGCACCTAACCATGATCTGTTAGGATAAGTGGCTTAGGACCCACTTATGTAAGATATACTTGCTTGCTTATGTGTGGGTTGCCTATTAATCTCTACTTTGTGGATGTAATCAACGTTATTTGCATTAGAGCTAAATGTATGGCATGTGGGATCATGATGAGTGAGGTTGAACTGTCTAGCCTTGTGAAACCTCATGTTGCTTGGAGGACAAAGAAGGCAAATCAAAGATAAAAATTTTCTTCTCACTTTTAGGCCAAGATGTGTAAGAGTAGAGCTCAATTGCCCCGTTTTTACTCTTCCTTCTGGGTATTTAGCAATGCCTAACTTTACCGACCTACTTTGTTTATATAGATATTCGACTTTCCTCCCTGCTCTTATTGTAACTTGTTGATAAATAGCTATAAAACCTTAAGAAAATATCAATTTGATTTTCAATGTTTGTTGTAGGTATACAAATGAGAGTAGCATACATATAATTTAGCACCATCATGAATATGTGAATAGTGGGAGCTACAATGCATTTAAATATAAAGGCTCATGTTTAGCATCAAAGATTAGGAAATATGATAATGAGGATTTAAAGATATGTTATTCTATGGATAAATTTATAAATTTAAATTTTATTAAAACAATATTTCATAAAGACTGAGTTTTAAAAATCAAAGAAGTTGATTTATTATTAAAGATTAAAAATGAACATTAAATCAAAAGAATATGGTTAATTTACATGCATGCCAGAGGATCAGCCTTTTTATTTCCTTCTGTTAGCATCTTAATGTAATATATCACATTTATAGTTCTTTTAATAACTTTAATATGATGAAAAAACTTATATAAAAATAAAATAAAATAAAAATTAAATATTTATAATTAGATGATATTGGAGAGTATGATAGTATAAAGCTATAGTGTATAGTTTATAATTATTGTCTTATTAATTATTGTCTTATTAGTTATTATTACTCTATAAAATGTTCTGGAATGAATCAAGTAAAGACGACGGTTTTATGTAATGAAGTGAAGATGAAGTAGTGGTAGCAGTTGGAGGAGCATGCCATAACTAGGAGTCGTTCGTGAGAGGGGGCTGCATGGTCTAGAAAACTGGTCCGGAACGGCCAGTTCGACCGTGAACTGGCCATAGGTCCGGTTCCACTTGGCATAAAAAAACACTTCCTACATATAACCACTTCTGGTTCTAAGGAACCATTCGGTTTATGGGTATTAACATACATACTACCCAATTTTATGTATTTTACATATCTAGCACCTAAACTCTATTTTTTACATTTATAGCACCCATATAACTCATACCACATCAAGAAAAACATATTTTAAGGAAATTCAATTTGCCTACATACCACTCAATTCTCTTTATTTACATATCTAATAGCTAAACTCTTTTTATTTTACATTTATACCACCAAAATTAACCATATCATATGAAGCATATCACTATTTTAATTTTAAAAAAAAGTGAAATGCATGTTCTCATGCATAGATAAAATGATGCATGTTAAAATTGAAATTAGGTGTTTGTTATTTATATACATATGAATTGAGTGAGATGTAAATCTAATGTATTGTCATTTTTAAATATATTTAAGATTAATTAGGCCATCTTGTTGAACCCTAAGTTTAACTTCGGCTCAACCTTTGAACCTTGAACTTTTCCTTCTACTGGTCCAATGTTCGATCCAGTTTTCACAACCTCAGAGCCGAGTGCTCCAAAACAAAAATTCAAGGGCATTTACATACATACAACACACGTATTTACATTTATAACACCTAAAGATTCATATTTACATGATTTAAGATGTCTATACATATTAAAAAGCTTAAGCATTTATTAAAATTTAAAAATTAGATATATAATCCTCTTTAAGAGAATCTTGCGTTTTGGTCAACATTGACTGATTTTCTCCAATTGAGAGGCCATGGCCTCCTCTTCCGAGTCATCATCAGCCTTTTTCTGAATCCGCCACCTACTCCGCCTACAACGTCATGATATTAATGCTCGCCATTATCGTATCAATCGACCCGAATTGACCGGTCTACCTCGGTCGGCACACGATGGTTTAC
>NEWO01000011.1:1994298-2004935 GCA_003013225.1 Phalaenopsis aphrodite | reverse complement strand
ATAGTTTAAATAAATGAGTACAACACCGTAAGTGACATACCTATCCTAAGGAATAAACACATTACTTAATAGTAAGATTCGATTAAATAAGCTAACGAATTTATGACATCTGTTTTAGTCTGCGAAATATTTATGTTGACCGACAAATTTCTCTATCTAATATAAAAAATTAGACAAGGTTTATATTTAACTGGGTTCCAAAGTTTCCTATAAGAGTAAGCCCTTATAGTTAATTACATCTTAGACAATCAAAATCACCTAAGAAAACCCTCAATTTAGATCAGAAGGTATGGTTTTCAAGAATTTTAAAGTTTAGGGTTTTTAAAGTCGGACGAAAGAGTATTAAATGAGAAAGATCAAATAAGAACCGTTATTTTCGAAATATAAAGGGAAAAACTCGGGGATGTCACGAATCCTGAGGCAAGCCTTGGAGATTTCCCAAGCTATCATATGGTTTAGCTTCAATTTCAAGTAAATATTATTATATGTTTCATCATGTCAATTATCATTATTTAGGGCTTACACTTGCATGACGGTCATACAAATAGCCTGAGAGATATAAGGGTTTATGTCGTAACGAACGACAACCTAAAAGCCTAAAGCTAATTGGGACTTATATTGCACAACATGGTTGTGCAAATGCCTAAAGATAAACTGAGAATTTACGTCGTGCTAGAAGAACTACCTCAAAGTTCTATGACTTGTTATTTAATTCTAAAGAAATGTTTGTTGTTGTAGAATTGCTTGCTCTCCAGAGTTGTTATTCTGTCTATTCTTGTCATGCTGCCCACAAAGTTAGTTTCAAACTCCTCATCGAAGAGATAGCTCCATACAAGAACTTATAATTTTGCATTATAAGGGACAAATTTTGTTGTTGTTGTTGTTCAAGTGTCTTTTGGGAGATTTTAATTTAATTAGAGCGACATCAATTAGGATCCTACGATTCCCACATTCCGACATCACTTTTTTCTCTTGAATTTACTTAGTCTAAATGAGTTGTTAAGCTCATTTAAACTGGAGAACTCTCGTTAGCAACCGTAGGTTATCTCATCTGAGAAATAATCGTAAACCCAAAAGAAGGGTATTATATACGTTCATTGTTTTGAAAGTGTATATTTAATTTTGAAAATGTGTTTTAATGCTTTTCAGTTTTGATTTAGTTTTTCATATAAAGTAAATAAATGTAGGTAGAACATGTTGTAAAGTAAATAAGTGAAATTGCTATGCAAAAAAGTGTAAATGTCTCTAGAGTTTTTATTTTCTCCCTCAAGGCTTGCTTCTCCAAGCAGTTAAGAATGGACTCCAACAACAAAAAGCAATGCACTTCCTTGGAAGAAACCTCCCCTCCAATGCCTCCCCTCTAGAACAGCCAAATGATATCTCCCTCCTTTGAGCGCCTGGCCTCAAAACCAAAAATGACTTTTACCTTATGCAATGGGTGATTTATCTCAAGTGTTATGAATGCATAAGCTTGGAAACATGGGTGGCCACCATAAGGAGCATTCCAAGCCACCAAATACCTAAAATGGCCCTCAAAATCGGTTGTGCGGGCCAACCAACTCAAATAAGAGCAGATAAAAGCCTAACACAGGTACATCTGGGTTTTGAAGCAGGCACGCCCACAACATGCACACCAAACATTGGGTATGGGTTTCTTGTGCCCTCTGTTTGCTGGTGTGGACCCATTGCGGGTCAGGTGAGGGTGCACTGGACCTAAGGTAGGCACCGGTGCACCAAACTTAGGCATGGGTGAGCGGAGGAGAGTGTGGGCATGCTTCAAAGCCACTGCATATTTCTGGTGCTCTTTGTTTGTCGGCGCAGACCCAACACATGTGTGCGGGACCTAAGGCAAGTTAAGGCACACCGAAATTTGGGCGCGGGTGCACCGTAACTTGGCGCGAGTGTGCCAAAACTTGGGTGTGGGTGCACTGGGGCAAAACATCCATATTGATGGTTGATGCGATTTGGGGTACTCAACTAGATGTTTGGGAGTTATGAGGCACTCCAGAAAAGTGAAATATAATCTCATAAGCTCGATGCCCAAAAAATCATGCCAACAATGGAATGCAGAAAGAGATCTTATGAAGTATGGAGAAAGCTATTGTATCCTATGTATGACAATTGTAAGCAGTTATTGTGAGGTGCATTATTATACCGTCTTTGGGATGCGTCTTTGCACCATATTTGAGATGTATTGTTACAACATCTTCGGGGTGTGTTATTACATTGTATACAGTGTGCATGTTCACCGTTTGTATGATGTGTTGCTCAGTAGAATGCTTTGTTACTCTAATTTTGTCTTTTTGTCCTCTTTCATGAAAGTGCTATGACTCCATTTATAAAGCCTAGAAGAGGCCTCATGATAAATATGGAAACAATTCATGCCACTCTATCCAACGACCTAGAGAGATTTCATTGACCGAGCGGCGTTCTACAGACAATTGAGTGTCTTAATATTATCAGAATTGATTGATCTCGAGCACGTTGTATTCTTTTCATCGCGACGCTCGGTTTGACTATAAGTCTGTCAGATCTAGAATCTATTTGACATTCCAATTGGACACCAAAATCTTCCAAAAAAGGTTTAACGACCCCATCTAGGCTTGATTCAACTCAAATTAGGTCAATGTTGGCGTCGTTAGGCCCGTCTCATCGAGACAATCAGTTTGACAATAAATTTGTTGCAATCAGTTTTGTGGATTATTCTTAATTATTTTTTATATTATTTCTAAAAAATTACATCAAAATTCATGTCACGGATCAAAATCTGTATCGGATTATGAAAATTTATTGATGACTCATCACTATAATGAACTCACTACAAATCCACAATATAAATTCTTAAGATGCAGCACTAATCTTAACAAACTATAACTATTTTTTTAAAAAAAATCATCTTAATACAATTTATATAGAATATATTCCCATAATTTTCTTTCTTATCTACATGTTCTAAAGAAAATGATAGGCATTAGCTAAAACATAAAAATGTACATTGCTGAATAAAGATGATCCATTAGTGAAGGATTAAAAACCGGACGCAGACAGATCCAGAAGCAACCTAGCCCTCCCATCTTTTCCCCGCTTGTCTGTAAATACTAATTTCCTGCTAAGTCCCGTTCACTCAAACCCAACATCGGCTGCTAATTTCCCCTAATTCTCATTTTCCGGCATCAATCACTGCCCCTCCTTAATAAAACTGATGCGCTATCAGCCTAACATCGCCTAACCAAAACCAAATTTCTTAAACGTGAAGTCAAATCAGACTCCCAATCTGATAGAAGCATCACAATCACAAGAAAGCTCGCCCCCACCCTATCTTATTTCCGGCTCCTCTGCCACTCGCTTTCTCAATCTCTATGTCATTCTATTGCCAAAATGAAGAAAGATGGTCCCTTTGCGCCTTCTTGAGCCAAACTGAAAACGACATTGCCCCCTTCCCTTTCACGGAGTAAGACATACTCTTACAAACATATCAATTCCCCTCTTCTCGTTCTCATCGCTCTCTCCATGTTCTCTCTCTTTTGCACAACTTCCATCATTTCAGGCGCAGATAGACGCAGAGGTAGAGGACATTAGCTGGGACAGTGACCTTCTTAAGTCGCCATAAGCAGCAAAGCACGAAAGTTGAAATTTTGATTTCTTTGTTCGGGCTTTTGGCGTCTTACTGCTGATCAGGTAGGGGACCACCTAATAATCTGCTCAGTTTTTCTTCCCTCTTTCTCCTTCTTGTTATTAATTGGTTTTGCCCTCTTCCTTTCATTTAAAGTTATCTGCTTTTGTTAGTCCTGAGAGCTTGGTGAGGGATTTGGTTCTGCTGAAGGAGGTGGAAGAACCGCTTGGGTGAGGAAGGGCCTTTCTAGTGTTTTTCAATTTCAGAGAATGTAGGATTCGTTATTATTTTGATTTTTTTCACTCATATTTCACCAATTCTCCTTCAGTTGCCTTTCAGTCTTTTCGTTTTAACTTTCAATTCAAACCCTAATATGTTGCCCAAAGGGACAAGAAAGTGGCATTCCTGTTTTTCTTTTTCTTAGTACTCGAAGCATTTGCTGATTTTTTTCATCTTCTTAGATATATTTTGTCTGTGATAAGCTGAAAACGATAGCTAAAACAATAGTGGAAATGTACCTCAGGCATTTTATTTAAGCTAAAATATCCTTAATTTTCACATCAAGGTAACATTTTTCCATATCATGAACTGTTAGAAAGAGAACACTCATTCCACTCGCACACTTTCAGCCATGGTTTCACAAGAGCTGCCCAAGGAATCAATCTCCAGTGTTCTGCAGCAGTGTCCTATCTCAAACATGAATGACTGTCGCTCTCGTTCCGGTGGGCTTTGTTATTGCTCTCACTGCAACTGTGCAGATCGTCCGTTGGTTCGTCCTCATAGCATACCAGCCAGCTTTCAGCCTCATGGTCTTCAAAGCTGTCGATCCATGGAGCCTTTTTCAGGAAGACTTAAAGAAGACGACTTGCCGGGCTTCGGCCGAGTACACAATCATGGTCTGTCACTAAGTCTTGGACCTGAGTTGGAGCCTAACAATGTTAGGCCATACAATTATAATCAAGAACAGGTTATGAGAAACAAATCTGTGATCGGAGTTATCTGCGAGCCGCCACCATGTTCTTGTGCCAAATATTCCAGGGATGAAGGCATGGTGTGCAATCAAGATGTGGACAGTAATAACTACACTTTATCATGTTTGAATTCAGCGGCACCATTCATTGATGGTCTTCAGAAGTCTCCATATCTTAAAGCTGCTCGAGAGCTGCTTGATGAAGTTGTTTGTGTGAGTAATAAGTCTGTCGTTGAGCCATCTTCGGAGAAGAACGCGCAGAGGAAGAATCAGATTAAAGGGAACTTGCACAATGCGCAGTTGTCATGGGAAGAAGAAGAGATCAGTAGAATAAATAAGCTTCTTGCTCTGCAGGAAGAGGTTTGGCCTTCTGTTTTCTTATTTGTTATAAATTTAATGCTGGTTTTTGTTTGAGTAAGATTGATGTTTAGTGTGCAATTTCTTTCTTTGTGGTAATCTTTTATTTACAATCTGCCAAGTTCTCTTGACTGAAGAATTTGAGCTTGTTTAGTGCATCATTGTATTATTCACTCATTCATGAAAAAGAAAAAAAAAGAATCAATTTTTATGGTGATGAATGAAAATATAAGCTGTCCATCTTTTGCAGATGGATTAAAACTTGAAGAGAATGGAAGAACCACAACTGTTAAGTTTACATTCCATGGCGTGTCTGCCATAGAAGTTCTACTTTGGGGCATTTATATACATGCCACGCAATTCTTATGTATTTACACATCTAACACCAAAACTTTGGTTTTTGCATTTATACTACGCAAGTCTTTCATATCACATAAAAAATGTCATTATTTTAACTTTTTAAAAAATGAAATACACATTTTCATGAATAAGTACGGTGGCATATGTGTAAAAGTTGAAGTTGAGGTGTTAGATATGAAAATAGATAAAAGAATTGAGCAGTATGCATGTAAATCTTCTATCTACTTATTTGCTTCACTTGCATCACCTTTGAATTCCTTGTATTTCCAAATAATTTACAGCTTTAGATGTAGATATATAGGACTTCATTTTTCCTCAATGCTCTATATTTTCATATGCTTAGAGGCTATTTGTTTAACAAATTTAGTAAATTTTGTAAATCCATATTTACTAAATCCTACCAACACCTGGATTTAGTAAATCCACGATTTAGGACAACATCAAAAGAAATTGAATTTAATAAATCCAAGTTTTAGAAGTTTACTTTTTTCTATTTGGCAGGATTCAAGTTAAATCCAATTTAAAACTTCTACCAAACAGTCCCTTAGTAATGCTTTTACTATTGCATCCTTTAAAACCTGAGATAGGACTAAATATGAGAACAACCGCTTCGCGAAATTATCTTAACCGTTCTCCTGTCCAGCTCGAAAAGCGACAGAAGATATACTTCCATCAAATGGATGAACTTGTAGCATCCTTCGAAGCTGTGGGAGGTCCCGGATCTGCCGCCACATACACCGCCCTCACCACACAAGCAATGTCCAAACACTTCTCTAATCTTAGAGAATCCATTCTCTCCCACATGGATTCTTCAAGAGAGACCTTCCCCAAAGATGGTTCAAAAAACCATAAACCAAAGAGAGAATCACTCCAACATCTTGGCATGACCCATGTTCGACAAATTTGGAGGCCGCTCAGAGGACTGCCGGAGGACTCGGTCATGGTGCTACGAGCTTGGCTTTTTGAGCATTTTCTTCACCCGTAATCTCTTGCTTCTTTGTAATCATTTTTGTTTCTCTTGTTACTACTTTTAGATTTTGAGGTTTTTATCTCCATTGCAGTTATCCAAGTGACAATGAGAAGCTTTTATTGGCTTCCAAGACTGGCTTGACAAGAAACCAGGTAAAATTTACTACTTTCAGGTAATCTCTTCTTTCTAATACTTTTATTTATTTTGTTTTTAAAAATTTCAGATTTCAAACTGGTTCATAAATGCTCGCGTTCGGCTGTGGAAACCGATGATAGAAGAGATGTACAAAGAAGAGTTTGCAGAGGAGCAAGAGGATTCAAATCCTTCTTTTTAGAAGTTGACATTGGAAGAGCTTAAATGATCAGAGGGAAGTAGCTGAGAGGTTTAGGAATGTGCAGAAAGGTGAGGCTTTTGGCTGTGTTGAGAGATCATATCTAAGTAGCTAAAAGAGAGTGATTCAGTTCATGTGTTCCTGAAAAACTCTAGCTGAATGAATGAAAATAGTATTTTTTTAATTAATCACTTGATGCCTAAACATTTACATACATACCGCTCAATTCTTATGTATTTACATATCTAATCTAAGATAAAAACTTTAATTATTCCATAACATGCCTCCTTACCTATGCTTGAAAAGGTGGTATTTTTGTATGTGATAAGAAAGACTTGGGTGGTAAAAATGTAAACAGTTTAGGTGTTAAATATGTAACATAGGAATTGGGTGGCATTTATGTAAATGCGTGCCTCTTTGGGATATTGCTTATGCTGGAGAGTTCACCACCATTAAAGTTGGTATTTTCAAGCTTGTTGAACATAATGGTCACCAAACTACTGATTTCTGCTATTTTCAACCTTGAACATAATGATCATAATGCGCATCTATAAATACAATTAGAGTGGTCATCTGCATACATGTTAAAGCTGTGGTCAACTCAAAATCGGCTTGTGGTTCGTTATATTTAATGTCAAGTCAGCTCAGCTCGGAATATAATAGAGCTCGATCCAGTTCGATATCAAAATGTGCTGCTCAAATGAGTTATTTGGATCTATTCCAGCTTGAAATCACCCGAAATACGCTTGATTCTGCTCAAAATCAAATCGAGCTAGCTCAAATTAAGAATTTGGATTTTTTTCATCTCAAAATTAGCTCATTATAATCAATTTTATTTAGCATTGTATATATAATTTTTTATAAATAAAAAATATTTTGAGCCAATCTCGAGCCAGTTCGAGCCAATCCATGTATGGCTCGAAAACTAATAAAAATAATTAGACCCGACACAATTTGATTAAACTCGACATAAAAACAAAAAAGGATTTTGGCCATCTTATGTAATGTTTTGGTTAGCTCCATGACTAAAGAAAATTAGAATTGTATGCATTGTGTTGGGTTTAAGTCAAACCTAAACTAAAGGTTTGATTATTTAATCATTTTAAATAAAAAAAATATTATCAAATAGTAATACTTTATTATAGTTATTGAGTTGTCATGCTCATTTTAAATGGGTTGTCACTAATTAATGATAATTTAAATTCTTCTCACATCCTATCTCATCGTTCGGCTTTGTTTTTATATCTTTGCTCATTTCTTAACAAGTAGACTTCAAATTGTTAGTACTCAAGCAGGGTCATTTTTTAGCCCAACTTGACCTAACCTATAAACTTGAATTAACACCCAAATATAAAACGATTACACGTCCTTAGAGACTGTCGAATACAAATGAAGCGCTAGATAGGGAAAAAAATATTTCCTCGGACGTCCGCACGTCCAGAGGGCCAACCATCGGGCGTCATCTCACGCAGATGAGTTGTATGACGACGTGACACTCGGTAGTTAACCGTTCAGACGTACTGTATACAAAAAGAATTGTCTCCTAGAAAAAGAGGGACATTAAAACATGTTCCTGATAAAAAATTTGCAGTCTTCTGTTGTTGATAGTAGCTAATTTATATGCCACAATGATGGTGTAGTTTGAAATGAACTTTTGAATATATTACTTCAATAAATAATATATCATGAATATTTGGCCAATTGTGGCTGTTATAGGTGATATAAAGTCAAATTTTCTTATAAAAAAATAGAGAAAAAATATGGCATAATTTAATGATATCATCATGCTATTTCTGGTTTTTCTTTTTTAAGTAATTGTGTAATTATGACAATTTATTTTTACTAACTCTCAATATTTCTTCTTTTTGTTGAATTTCTTATGAGAATAGAAAAAATAGAGTGGGAGCTAAAATATGTATAATTTGTTTTTATTAAAAACTATTTTATACTATATTTATTTTTAAGAAAATAAGATATTTAACACAAAAATGCAAAGTAAATATTCAAATACATCATGCATAAAATCTATGGAAATGATTTTAATAAAAATCTATAATAAAAAATCACATAATTAAGACAACTAGGCTCATGCTCACAATTTTTTTTTTTTTTGAAATTTACATGTGTGCCATTGAATTCTTATGTATTTGCATATCTAACGCCCAATATTTGAAAATTACACTTATAACGCCTTGATGTTATAAACATATTCGTGAAAAGGAGTATTTCACTTTTAAATATTAGTGATGCTGGTACACTTGATGTCATGCTAACAATTCAAGTAATATGCATGTAAATATGAATGTTTGGATGTTAGATATGTAAATACATATGAATTGTGTGATATGTATGTAAATGACTCTATTTTTTTTTTCATACGATTAATTGTTTTTCCATAACAATACCAAATTTTTCTTGTCATTTTGGGTTTTGCTCGGTTATGATTTAAGAAGAGGAATCATTATGCTCTCTTGTAGAATGTTATTATGTAACTGGCCATTAGAATTACAAAGAGTTTTTTTCAAATTAAATATAACAATAACATTATTTTCTATTTTGACTCTTGGCTTGATGGTATATCTCTATGAATTGTTTGGTGGTTATGTTTTTACTATGTTTGGTGATAAAGTCTATGCCAAGGTCTCTGCTATGATTGACAATCATGCATGGACTCTTCCTTCTAATCATCATTTATGCAATATGGATAAAGTTTGATTTTCCATATAGCATAAAAGCAAAAAATGAAAATTATGAAGGATCTCCCTCCCATTATTCAAAACCATTCTTTCATTTAGCTCATTATCAATCTATGGTTTGTTTCTGTATGAGAACTCATTTTTTTTTCTAGTTGTTTTTGGTTTTTCTTTGGCTTCATGTTCCTTGTATTTTATATTTGAAGGTTGATGTGGAAAGTTTATTCATTTCATGTTGTTATTTTTTGCTTGACATTTGCTCTTTAGATGTTGTTTTCTGCTTTAGTTGCAATCATCTTTTTTGGATGTCATGTTCTATATTTGAACCATGGTGAAGTCCAATTAATACACTTTTAGGGGCTCAACTATATATCATTCTAATCTCATTGACACTCTATGGGATTATGGGTATTGTGTATCTTCATCTCTGATCTAGCAGTTGTCTTGGGAATCTCACAGCAGCCCCCACCAATATATGTTTGCTTCTATAATTGCTTTTGTTATGCTTAAATCTTATATATTTTTATTATCTCTAATGTTGAGTTGGCCTTTGAGATTGACTTGATGCTCCTCGGATGGAGCCTCCTATGGTTTTCTATTTTAAATGGATTTCTAATTGTGTTGGCTGATGCTTCTCCCTTGCTCTCCCTCACTTTATTTGCTTTTATGTGCTCTTATATCTATTAATTTATACTCATCATTAGTTCTCTTAGTTCGCTTCTTTGTTGTTTGTCATTTTATCCTTTTTTGATTGGTTTTGGCTATTTTGTTAAGTTGATATATTACACTTAGTGGTTTCCCACTCATTACTTATGGGTTCTCTTTTTGTTACTATTGGCTTGTCTAGGTTGTTTTGTTGAGCTCTGATGAAATCCAAAAAATTTTTATTGGGACTCAATCGATTTTGACATTATTATAACATTTAATACATTTGAACTCAACGCTCTTATTTTTGTTATTATTATTATTATTATTATTATTATTATTATTATTATTATTATTATTATTTTGCCAATTTAACTTCACAAATCTTCCTCTTTTTGGACTGCATTTTAAAACAATCTCATGTCATATATTTGTTCATTTATAGTTGTATGTTGCTTTCACTCTCAAGTATTTCTTTGACTGATTTTTTTTCATCATTAAAGCTTGGATGGAACCTCTTATGACACCTTTGCACATGAATTTTTTAGGTCAGATTTTATTTCTCACTTCTCTATTGTATTTATTTATTTATTTTCTTTTTATTTCGGTTAGATGTACCTTCTTTTTTATTTAAATATAATAATGGTGTGACACTCAAACTTACACTAACAAAAAAATAATGCAGATGAGATGGTGAC
>NEWO01000011.1:1981982-1993766 GCA_003013225.1 Phalaenopsis aphrodite | reverse complement strand
ATGTGTTAGATTTCTCATAGTGATATACACTTATCATTTTTCTAGTTTTTTTGGCTAAATTTATTGTTGTCTTCCATATTAAGTTGTTTTATCATTTTTATTCTTAATCAGATTTAATTTACAATAATTGTATTGCACTTTCACAACACCACTTTTAAATTACATAAATTTATGAGCAAAGTGTAAAAGAGTATGTGCGAAACTAGAGTTTCAGAGATCTATGCATACCGTGATCTTGTCATTGTCTTCAATGTTTGCCCACCCTAACAACTTGGGGTTTCGTATGTTTTGGGCAAAAATGGGAAACACGAAATTGTGAGAGGCTAGAGAGAAAGTGAGGTTTGTGGGGATTTAAAGTTAATTTTAAAGGGCATTTAATGCATACCACACAAATCTTATATATTTTCACATCTACTTTTAAATTTTAATAAAATAAATATATAATTAATAATTAATCAAAAAAGATTATTGATCAATATGTATTACTACTAAATTTATAATAAACAAATTATGATTAATTAATTTTTATTTAAATAATATATCATATATAAAGTGAATTATCATCGAGCTTAATATCAAATATTTAATAAGTTAGTTATTAAACAACAAATGAGTTTGTTCGTGAACATAAATGAACAAATTCGACTATCTTGATGTTTACTTCATTTAAATTCTGAACTCCTAAAAATTATTCAAATTTATTTAGTTATTAATTTGAATGAAAATATTTGAGCCTTCATCGAGAGTTAATCGAGTGCATTGATTCTTAGAGGCCTGGCTTCCAACAACAAATCCCGCAACTTGATAAAGCGGGTCACGCGACCACTACTTAACTACTAAAATGCTTTTTTCAGGTTCGAGCTCGCAAGTGTCTGTTTTTTTTGTGAAAATTTTCAGTCTGGACTCCAACCATGGCCTAACATCCGGAATCGAATGAATTTATGTCACGTGTATTGGCGGTTCTACATTAAAAAGTAATTAAAAAAACTGAAAAGTTAATATCTGACCCGCCCGTTCAACTAACTTGACTTCTGGAGTATTGACATTCCCCAAATTAAACTCTCGCTGAACCCCCGTGGTACATTGTAAGTTCTCTCGTGATATTCCCCGTCATACGCAGAATTTTTTCCGTCTTCCTACTCTGATAGTACTCCAAATAAACTCCAACAGTACTCCCACGGTAGCCCTCGCAGTACTCCCCCATTACTCCCGCGGTAGCCCTCAAAGTACCCCCGTAATAAACTCCCGCGGGACCCCTGCAGTACCCTGAATGCACTCTCCTAATATTTCTCACAGTACTCAGAATCAATCCCGCAATACTCCGACAACACTTTCAATAAACTCCCGGAGTACTCCGAAACAACACCTGCATAAACTCTCACAGTACTCCAAATAAACTCTCATTACTCTCTTAGTACAATGAATGTACTCTCAAAATATTTCCCACAATACTCCCATCGTAACCATCCCAGTACCCACGTAGTAAACTCCTGCATAACCCCTGAAGTAACCTTAGAGTACTCTTAAAATATTTCCCGTATTATTGAGTTAATCCCGCAGTACTTTTGATAAAATGCCGCATTAGCACCCGCATAAACTCCCACAATACTTGCGCAGAAACGTGACCTTTTTTAGGGTTATTTCTAGGTTATTTACGGGTTATTGTCAGATTATTTCTATTTTATTTTAATGTCATTCGAAGTTTATTATTTCTCTATTTTTTTTTTATTTTTCATTGCTTTCCAGACTCATTGGAAATAAAATCGATATACATACTACATTGGAAATAAATCCTATGTATATTAATGAGTTATTTTCAGCTTATTCTTTTGTCACATTTCTGCTAGAGACGGGTTCGTCTAACAGGCAGGTCAGACATTAACTTTTTGATTTTTTTATTTTAAATTAGCTATTAATGTGGGACCCATTACAAGTGGCATGATGTTAAGCTATGTTCGGAGTCCGGACTAAAAATCTTCGCGTTTTTTTTAACCTCGCAGTCTTTGCCATAAATGAGCTAAACAAGCTCTAATTCTCTTCCAGCTCTTGTAAGCTGCCTCGCAATTCCACCATTCTTCTCTCGCGAACCCTACTCCTCTTTCTGAACTCTTTTCAGCTGTTGGCTGAACGATTCTTCAGAAAAGAGACATGGTACGTTTAATTCGATCCACATTTGGTTTATCCACTCACAGATCTAGCGTTCGTTGATCCCCATTAATCCTTGGATTTTTTGATTAGGCCTTTTTATGATTGGCATTGCCATAGTATAGTTGCTAAGTGTCGGTGATGATTCTGGAAGCAGGGGTGTCTTTTCTTTCTCCTTCAATATTGGTACATTTTGGGAATTTGTTGACGTTGTGATTTGTGACATTAGCTTAATATTATTATCATTATTTGTTGTATTGGCTGTGCTTGATAGCTGATGGCATATGCTATGAATGGTTGGGCACTGTGGAAAGTTTGCATGTAGTGCCCTAGGAGAATATAGCTGAACGGGACTGTCAAAGATTTGTGGGTATTTTGTTTATGATAGGATTTTTTTTTTTTCATACATAGTTTGTTGGTAGAAGTTGATTTTTGGTTCAGAGTTACTCTTTCAAATAGTTGCTAAAGGTATATGTTCTTGTAATTTTGCTGTAGTTTTTAGGGCAGCATGGAAAAACGGCAAAGTTGAATTAAGCGCACAGGAAGAATTAGGCAGTTGCAATGTTGAATTTGACATAGGAACAATATTTGAAAATTTGATGTTATGATTTATCGTAGAGACTTGAGTGAAATATAAGGTGTTGATTCTATCATGAAGTTTTGTGCTGCGACATTGAACTATGCATCTGGTCAATGTAACTAGCATTTCTATTGCATGTTTTCGTGTTTTAACCCTTTTTCTAAATCATTATGTGATATGTTTTTGTGCGTGAAATTATTCACTAATGGCAAAACTTAGACAATCTAGCAATGATATGTTTACTGTTGTTGTTTCTCTCTTTTGCGTTTGAGGATTTATAATTGGACAAGAGTTGCCTTCTCTCTAATAACACATTCAATTTGTAAAAACATAATTCTCATCATTAGTCTAATTAAAACTATTTAGGTTTGGTCTTGTGAACTCTCATTCTCGAGTCATTTTTGATAAGTAATGATTAATGCCTTAAAGCTCTTCTATGCAAAACCTTTTGCACAACTTCTATTAGCATTATCTTTAGTCTACTTCTCTTCATTCCTATTCTTTCAACTAATTTCATCTCATCATTTTAGTGTATTTTCTACTCTCCATTTTACGTCTAAATCGCCTTAAATCTACTATCCACTATCTTATCTTCAGGTTATTCTAGTTCCATAATCACTCTAAAATAATCATTCATCAATTTATCTAATCTATTTTTTTTATAGATTGACCTAAGCATTGCATTTACACTACGCTAATGTTGGTTCCCAATGACATGTTCATTGCTCAACACTCAAATCTAGACTATATGCTTGGCTTAATTATATATTTATCACATTTAACTTTTAAGTATTCATGATACCATTTTTTCACTATATTTCTTGGGTGTTTCTTCATCAAGACCCCTCAACATTTAGCTCTAAAAGCTTTAACCTCATGGGTGTCTTATCCTTCAACATAAGGGACCTAAGATACATGTTTTCTTCACACATAGGCTTCACTTTCTTTTCATGTACTATTGATTGTTATGCTTTGATATATTAAATGATAATAATTGCATGTTTTAGGGTTCAATTGTTTTACTGATCCTAAGGCTTTTATTTCAAACATTTTGTTTATTATTTTACTTATTTTGATGGTGTTACTACATGAAAATTGGCTATTACTGACAGAAATTTTAGCTAAGTGTCAACTCAAGTTTGTATCTATCCCAAACTTGACTTGACTGAAATATGATTGAATCAAACTTGACTTAACTAAAATATGATTGAATCAAACTTGACCCATTCATTATATACGTTAAAACTTTGATCCGAATTCAACTTAAACCAAACCCGCCTAACCAAAGTCTATATGTGTAACCTATTTATTATTTGAATTGTTCTATTTTTTTTGGATCAGAATAACCTGGTTAACTCAAATATGTTTCATTTAACTTAATTAATCTGTTCAAAACCCACTTTTATAAATTTGAATAGTAGTCGGGTTAATCTTGTGTTATTTTGGTTAACTTGAATCTCTCTGGAATAATAAGTTGGTCAAAATACTCAAATTCAACTTTAATAATAATTTTGTCAACCTGAGATTTTTTTTTTTTTTTTGAGTGAAGTTGTTAGGTTGGGTTATTTATTGGTAGTTCTAAGTGTAAACAGTGACATGAGAGACTTTCTTTGTATTCAAAGTCCATTTATCCTAGTTGTTTCCATCTCACAAAATCCTTCATGTTGATGCCCCTTCTCTTGATTTAACCTAGTGACGTCTTCTCAATGCCTCTCCTTACTCCTTATTAGATTGAAAGCTTGAGCATGTCGTTGACCGCTGAAAACATCCATATTGTCCTAATGCGAACCTATCCCCTCCTTTTTTCTCTCTTCTCCTCCTAAGGTTTAGTTTTTTTTCTTCTTTAAGTACTTATATTTCTTGTAAATGTATTCATTTACTAAATTTTAATAGTATGTTTTTAATGGTTTTCATATTTTGTTGATATATGTGTTTTACTTGGGCACCAAAAATTCCTTAGGCATTATTCCATGCTTAATTAAATTTTGTTATTTTAAAAAATTATTTTAAAAAAAATTTAGTGGCGATGCTAGTATTTTAAATGTTTCGAGGAAATTGTTTGGTGGTATTTAAAAAAATAAGTCAAGGATAACTAAAAAAAAGATAGAAAAACTTTTAAGTGGTAATATAAGGTGTTTTGAATGAATTAAGAAAATTATAAAGACACGCGTTAGTGGTGACTGAGAAAAGTTGGTTAGAAATATTGAAGTAGTGATGCTAGGTATTTTGAATGTTTTAAAAATATTTTTAAAAATTGTTGATGTTGATTTAGAAAAATTAGTGATATTTTCAAAGTTTTCATTTATTTTATTATTAAGATAAAGGCGTTAATAAATGACCCAATTCCAAACTTAGCTAAAAAATCCGAGTTTTAGTTGACTCGATTATTATTTTATTGTTTATGTTATATTTGAGTTGATCCAAATTACCCAAAATAACTAAAAATTGACTCGATTATCATTATGGTTTGGGTTTAACTGGTTAAACGTCCCACATTAGAGTTAATTGAGTAGTGCTGATCCAAAAAATTGAATGATTTATATAATGAATCGGTTAGCCGGTCATGCTTAGTTAAGCATATTTAGTTTGTTTCAACTTTTGGTTGGATACAAACTTGACCCATCAAGCTAAATTGGCACCCCTTTATTGAGGTATTTAATGGTGATGTTAGCTAATTAGTTTATTAGTGGCGATGTCAATTAATTAGTTATTTAATAATGATATTAACTAATTAATTAGTTGTTAGCATTGCCAAAAAACCAAGGATGATATATTTTGAGCATTATTCAATGACATGTTTTCTTGTTTGGTTAGATTAGTTGTGACAATTTAAAAAACATTTAAGTGTTCTGAAAAGTTGAATTATTTTTTTTCTCTTCCAATTCCACATTTCAAATTTTACCTAAATTGAAAATCAGATTCAAACTAAATTTATGTTTCTATATGTGCAACTTTTTTAGAGCATAGATACCATAACTCAATGGCCTTGAACGTATGATAAACTTCATCTTGAATTAAAGCATTTGTGGATGAATTTTTAGTGGACTTGAGATTTCTTATTTTTTTAGCTTGGCAACAACACATTTTCATCTTAAAAGCACTTAAAAGTCAAGCTAATTTAACAGTAAATGAGATTAGATTTGTATCAAAGAGGATTTAATTCTTACTATTTAGTTTGGACATCACATGCATTGTGATAATCTAGCTATTATTAGAAATACTAAAAACCCAATTCATCACGACAGGAATAAAAATATTGAAATTTATAATTTTTTTTATTAAAAATAAAATTGAACAAGGAACTATCAAGGTTACCTACATTCCAATTAAATTGCATGTGCTGATATGCAGACAAAAACTCTTAGTAAATATCAAATTAATGATCTAATTGCAAGCTCAGAATAATTAAAAAGCATTCCCATCTTGAGGAGTGTGGAAATTCTGAAAGGATTCACCTTAGTATTCAAACACTTAAATCTGCTCTCCTGATTTGCACATTATTATCATGAGTATTGAATCCATTAATTTGACGAACAAAGGTATCGAATCCCATTCACATTAGTATCCTTTAGGATTCAATACCCTCAAATCTGCCGACATTCATATTTAAAACCCTCAAATTGGAACTATGGATTATTAACCAGCTTTTCAAATACCGCTCTACCAAATTCCAAAATGCATAGCAATCATTCATGGATCTACAGCTTTTCTGTTCTGATAATTTGTTCCTTTCAGCTTTTCCCTCCCGCGAGGATGACTTTGCATTTGCTATATAAGTTTATCTCTGTTTTAGTCCTAAACATTATAAAAATCTTGTATTTTTCTCCATTGTTTTCCAATAATATCAAAGTTTAATTTATCTTATTATTTGTTTATGATGCTTTCAAACTAATCTATTCCTTGAAACTCACATTTAATACTTTTTTAGCATATTAGTTTCATATTTTCTTAATATATGTGTCTTTAACAAAAAATTTAGTCAATTATATAAATCATCAGAAGCTATGGACATGCCAAATTCAGATATTTTTTATTAGAAAACAAATTCTAATACTTGATTTCATATCAACTATCGAAATGTGCTAACTATTCATCATGTCGAGAAGATGCTTTAGTTAAATAAATGCTATCACTGACATAGGCTGTAATTATGAAATTGTAAAAGGACAAATCTGTGAAATCAGTTTTCCAATTTTTCTGCTTTAAAAAAAAATGTATTTGAAGTTGAGAAGGTACTCTCATTCACACTCATGATTCTGTACAATTTTTTGCTCTGTCAAATTTGATAGAAAACTACGATTTTATGCAGGAGAAGGAAGCAAAAAAGGAAGCTTTTAGGAAGTATCTTGAGTCCAGTGGTGTGCTTGATGCATTGACGAAAGGTTCTCAATTTCTCATCAATCTTCACAGTATTACTTATGCTTATGTTAGCTTGGAAAGTTATTGTAGTTCTCGTCTTTAAATAAATTATGTCAGTTTTTTCCTGCAGCTCTTGTTGCATTATACGAAGAGAATGATAAACCTTCATCAGCAATTGAGTAAGTTCAAAATGAACTGTGGCTAAATAGAATACTAAGTTTGTCTAGATTCTCATTCAAACCGAAGTTCCATTTATGCATGCTGTGGTTTTTCTTATACTCTGTAGGGAAGATCTGCTAGGACTCTATGGATTTTGTGTCATCAGTGCACTCTAGTAAAAATATCCAACTTCTTAGAAAATTAAATAAAAAGAACGTAGCAATCATACTCAAAATATATTTTATGTTTTATTACAAGTAAAAGCCATACATGGTAGTTGATTTATTTTTATTTATATTGATGCTAATTGCTCTTATTTCTGTATAAGGTTTATTATGCTATATCTTCTTACTTCTTCAAATTGTGGCTATTATTAAGTGTTAATAACTGAGCATCAGTAGTAAACTGACTTGAGCCCAACAAATTAGTGGTGAGACTTCTGTTCAACCTAAAATAATCAGCAAGGGTGCATCCACAGAATTAAACTTTTCATCCATATGAAGTGGGATAAAAGCCGCTTTCCGTAGCAAGTAAAAATGAGTGGTTTAGAAAGAATAATAACTATCGAAATTGATGATGCACTTGCATCCCGTGTTGTCAGGTGTACTGACACCCGAGATGTTGATAAAAGCAATCTTCAATTTTAGCACACAAAAAATTGCATCTTTCTGTGTGATCGACCAAGTTAGCCTCACCTCATGTCTTGTGATTCGTGTATGGTGATGTTGATGACTCTTCAATTTGATGTAATGCCTTAGTTCGAGATCTAATCACTGGTACGTGAACATGTGCTGGTGATATATTAATGATAGGATCAATCTTGTATCTTACTACAAGCTGGCTTTAGATTAATTTTTACAAGTGTTTATATTTGTTTTTCAGACCAATCCAATGAATTTCATTTAACAACAATATATGTCATTATTTAATAGGAAAACCAAAGTTATGTTTTAATAACTTATGCATCATGCAAGGACACCAAAAATTATGCGAGCATGTCACACAAATGCATTCAAACCTACGCAATCGCATAAAAAACATGCACATTTTTTTATTTATGCTCCGATAAATGTGCTAAATGCTCAACGTCTGAGAATATTATAGAGACTAAGAAGAACCAAATAAACTTAAGATTTTCTCACTTGGAGAAACGCGCGATCATTCTTTGGCTAATATCCTCTTAGTCGTGAACCGTTAGTGCACCTGTAGGGCATAAATCCCTTTGTTAGCTGAAGTCAACCTAAAAATTTCTCTTTAGATATTCACCTCCGAGCCTATGTGGTCCTTTTGAATGATACAACCCATGATTACCGACATAGATCTTTTGGTTAGGTTAGGTCAATGATCTCCTCGGACTAAATAGTAATGGCCCATGACAGGCCATGATTTTGATTTAATTTATCATTATTCCCCTTACCATCCGCTCTTAAACTAAAAGCGATAAAATCTAAGACCTAAGTTGATGGTAGCATAAACCAAGTACTTAGTGCCCAACAACTAACATTAATCACAAGTTTTATCTCATTATTAGAAGAAGTAATTAACTATAGGGATTTGTGCATATGAAAATTGGAGCTAGTTCATAAAGTTGTTGCAAAACAAGAGTGAAATATCTAGGTATTGTCTTATCTTTGCATTTTGAAAATTTACGTAGAGATAGACCCTTGAAAGATCTGGACGCAAATTTTTGGAGCCCATAATTATCTCTTTGCTATAATCTATATGTACTTTCCACTAGTGAAGCATTATTATTTTCAAAGCGTCATGCTATTCATGAAGAAATTCATATGGCTTAAGATTACAATGGGGGGAGGTATTTGTGAAAGAGAAATCATAGGAAGAATTCAGATTTTGGGGAATGCTTGCTTTGTGTAGAGAGATGGAAAGGATATAGGATGGAGGAATGAGAGCGAAGCGGGAGCTTCCCACATGGACCCTTGCGGTGAATTTTGCTACAGTCCCATGACCTCCTCTAGGTCTGGACTGGGATCAGCAAACGGCTGGGCGGCAGAGTAAGATAGAGGGAGGGAGAAATCATAGGAAGAATTCAGATTTTTGGAAATGTTTGCTATTAGTAGAGAGATGGAAAGGATATAGGATGGAGGAATGAGAGTGATGCGGGAGCTTCCGCCCTAACAGCAGCCCTTTTGTTGTTTTTCCTGCAGTTTATCACTGTCCCGCCATCTTCATCGCTGCCACAACCCCGGGACAGTCCTTCTTTTACCGTCATGCAGTCTTATCTATTCCCTGCCGCTGCTGTTGTCATTCCGGCTTGGTGTTGCCCCCATGAAGAGCCATTCCTGGCTGTTTTGCTGCTGTTCCAGCTCTCTCTAACCACTTCGCTGCCATCTAGTCGCTGTCTCAAGCCTATTGCACTACCTTCCGGCCATATATCCGCTTCCCAGCAACCCGGAACCCCTGCTCACAGCATAGCTGCTGTTTTAGCCGCCCAACACCGCTTTGGATTCTGGTTTCTTCCCTACCCAGCCCACCTATCCCCTGTTTTAGTTCCGGGCTGCGAATATCCCCTGCTTCCCTGTTGTACCACCTACCTGTTCCACCTCCCCACTTTGCCATTACCTTTACGGTCCCACAATAGCCACCACCATCGACGTCGGTACTCCCTAGTCATAGTTTGATTCCTGTCTATTGCTATTTTCTATTTTTGTGTGTTGGTTGTAGCTGCCTATTGGTTTTTCCAGTAATAATATTTTTATTCTTATTATTATTTGGGTTAACTTTGGTACCATTTAGTATCAGAGTTAGCCTAATCCTAGTCCTCCATAGGGTTTCTGGCATCCATCAATACCCGATCCCCACCTCCTCACAAAATTCCTTTCTTTTGTTGATTTTTCAAGCCAACCACAAAAAAAATTTCTTTATCACCCTACATCATCCCTCTACACCCTCTTCTACCCACTCAAACTCAAGCCCCAACTACGCCACTGGAGAGACAATTGTTGATTATCTGATTGGGAAGAGATGCCATAGTGCAAGTAGGAAAAAATTTTAAAGATATGTCTAGCTCTACAACTGTAACAGAGGCTTGCTAATTTTGAGAAGAGATAATATGGACGGGTCACCCGAAGCCACAATGATGACTTACTAGATTGAAACAATGAAGTTAATCTCTTCTACGATGTGGATTTCAGGGATGAATAATCACTAAGACTTGTCTTGAAATATCGAAGGAGCCTGAATCTTGAAGTAAATACAGATTTTTCATATTCTGACAACCACTTGGATCCAGACAAAGTCATCGAGTGGCTCCAAACTGTAGAGTGTCTTTGAGTACCAGGAAGTTCAACTGGACAGAATTGTGAAACCAACCACTAGAAAGTTGAAAAGGTGTTGTTTTGGTGAGAAAATTTGAATCACTTGCACCAGCGTTAGGCACAAGATAAGATCACTATCTAGTATAAAATTAAATGGGAGATGCAGTCTCATTATCGATCGAATGTTCAGACCTAGCTTCAAAAGTGGAGAGACAACATCATCGGATGACAACCACACCTTACAAGCAAAGTTCAAACCAGTATCAAGCAACAAAAATTTGCTTTGGGGAACATCCAAGTCCTCACTGAAGAAGAAATTCATTCAAAATGGAGAACGAGTGAAGCCGATCAGCATTCCAAATTTTGTCCGAGATAGTAAGGACGTCAAGTGTCATGAGTTTGGGCATAGTGCATCAGATTGCCAAAACAAGGGTACAATTTATTTCACTGAGCAGAATACTGTTGAAGAAATATTAAATGACACAGTAAACATTGAAGAATGTAAATACATGATGGAGGAGTACCATGAGGGAGAGATGCTCATAGTTCAAGCTGAGCCCATAAGAGAGACTCCGACATAATCATCAATGGTTGCTCAAGATGGACTTCAGTTTGAGGAACCTACATTTGACACATGACAACCTAGATAAGAGAATTTCAGACATTGTTAGATATATAATTTACTTCCTATTCAACTTCTACTAAGGGAGGTTTAACATGTTAAAGATGAAATTTTTTGGTGCACTTCTAGAATCTATATGGAGTTTTTTGAGTATTAAACTCAATTTAATAGTGTACCCACTGACAATTAATCAGATAGGATGGATGGCCTACAGTGTTGGAAATTGTTTTAGGAGCTTTATAGGAAGAACATCCTACATTGGGATCCAAACCCTTTCAAAGAAGAAGAAGATGCCTCTTTTGAGTGGTTATACTTTATTGTGGCTCAGTTAGTCAGCCAGAGTTGATTTCCCCTAACAGACTTGATTATCAGATACATCCAATCGAGTATGAGAAGTGGGAGTAGCCAATTATAGATTTACCTGCTCGAGATTTAGCTTTTGAGAATCTACATCATTATACTGCTTTAGCTTAAGTTGTGTCAAAAGTATATGTATATTTATTATATTAGGATGTGTTTTGGAATGACAATGCTTACATTATTGACTTATCGAGAGTTTGCAACATTTCTGATACCTTCAACGAAGTCGACCTTACTACTATGTGGAGATAGAAGCTTCAACAAATGAAGTCAAAGCTCCCTCA
>NEWO01000011.1:1903623-1968201 GCA_003013225.1 Phalaenopsis aphrodite | reverse complement strand
AGTTTTTGTTTACCTAGGCGAACGCATGTTATTTTATTTTAATTTGTAATATATATATATATATTGCTATGCATCCAGTCAGGACAAGTGGCCTTTACAACTTGGCCTCAACATGTCTTTGAGGATATAGTCGCACTTTGTCCTTGAATGTTGAAGAGAAATAGGTTTATAATAGTTGAAAGGGCTGAAACTCAACATCTTCTCGTTCCCCTTCAATTGTGGGGTTAGACCTTCTTCTCCACCATTTATAACATACAAGGAAATCACCCTCTCGGGTAAAAAATTAGACGAAGTCACTATAATCTACAAAATTCCTCCATCTCCTTGTTCCCCTCGCCATTCAACAACTACGGGCATGTTTGAGACAGTTTTCCGTCTTCTTTGCTTTTTAGATTGCCACTATAGTTTTGTATAAAGAACTGCTTTCTTACTGTTTTTTTAAAATTTTTTGTGGTAGAAAGCTATTTTTTTCAACCCAAGCTGTTAAAGTGTGGCAATATGACTTTTTGAAAATTAAATAAATTTATAATAGCCACTGCAGTTATTTGAAAAGTATTTTCTTTTGTAGCAGCCCCAAAAAGACCCTACATCTTCAAATAAAAAACAAAATAACGGATGAAGTCGTTCTAAAAAAGAAGCAAGAGCTAGTAAAAAAAGAGAATGGTGTTATTAAAGGTTCCAAAAGTGTTTGACCTCCCACAAAGATCATGAAAGTCACTATTCTTATCGAGATTACTTCCTCACTTCCTCTCGAAATAATAAAAGAATTCTAACTTATAATAAAGATCGAATTGTTGTCATGATTGACTTGACTCATGATTTATATGAATCTGTTGTGCCTGCTTTCCCCACTTGCATATCAACTCGACTTACACAATTCCTTTCACATTCTTCATAGAAGAAATAAAAGATATCTCCCCAAAAAAAATTTTACAAGTTCATTTATCATTTAGTGACTTCACAAAAAAGAAAGATCTGTTGTTTTCCAGGATGCACTTAGTATATCTCTTAATTTACATATGTGCATATTATTGTGCAATACAATTACAATCAATTCTTGATCCAATACTATAAGTTTTTCAACATAGATTACTGAGAATTAGGGGTGTAAACAAGCCCAGGCTCAACTCGTGTTCGGCTCGTTTGCTTAGTGAGCCGAACACGAGCTGTTCACGCACAAAGAGTTGTTTTGACAACCCTAATCACGTAGCCATAAGCTGTTAAGGGTTATGGTAATATTTAAAAAGTATTGTTTATATTACAACATCATTTGAATCTAATTTAATATTTTTATTCTATTTTTGTAATTAATACTTTTAATTGATCATAAATCTTTGTAGACTTGTAGTAAATTAATTTTTTTTAAAAATACTACTCATCAATTATCTATATATAAGCGAACAGTTTGTGCTTGACTCAGGTCCAAGACAAGTCAAGCACAAACTGTTCGCAAACAACTAGCCATTTTGACAACCCAACTCAGAACTAAACTAGGGTGAAATAATATGGATATGATTGATGAACATCATAAAACAATATATTACAGAGAATTTAAAAACAAAATAACATATATTACGCTCAAATTATATTTTAGTGGTTTTTAGTTTAATAAATTCGAATGCGTACATTGTTAAAAATAATATAAAATGATTTAAAATTACGTGCTCAGAAAAAGAAAAAGAAAAAAGATAATTACATACATGACCAAACATCGCTAGTTATCACTTATCACTCAAATATTAACATTCATAATAAAGCCCCACCCCATATGTTTCATTTTTATCAAATCACTTGGATGATTGATTTGTAAATAACAATGTTTAGAGTGGTCTGAATGTAATTATTCAAAAAAAAAATTTCTTCTAACCTTAACTATCTTATTTATATTATGTTGACCAACCCTGCCTCTCAATCCTTTGAAGAAGGCACCAAGAAATAAAAAAAAAAATTTGTACAGATTCCTGAAGTAGCTCTACGTGCGAACTAAGTTATTTCTAAGTTATTTTTAAGTTATTTCTGGGTTATTTTTAATAAAACCAAAATAACCCAGAAATACCCAAAAAAATAAAAAACGCAGGTTATTTCTGGGTTATTTCGATATTATTGAAAATAACCCGAAAATAACTAAGAAATAACTTGGTCCGCATGTAGAGCTACGTCAGGAGTCCGGACGGAAAAAGTGCTCCCAAGAAATCCGTAAATCCATAAATACATCTTTTCATAAGTAAGATGATATGTAAGTAAATATTAAAACTTTGAGGTTAGATTTGTAAATACATAAAAACTGAGTGGTATGTATGTAAATCTTCCTCACAATTTTATATTTTTTTATAATATTTTAATATTATAAAATTATGTAATGAAAATGGACATTTCGATTTTAAAAAGGTAATGATAATGATAGCTTCAATATTATATTAAATATTTGATATTTTGTATATGTAAATTAGGAAGTTTGTATGTGGCAAGTGGCAACTTTTAATAAAAATAAAATTTAAAAATATTAAATTTATTTTTAAATAAAGTTAAATATTAAAAGTATCATGTATGTACATAAAATGTACGATTGGTTCGAGTCTTCAACAAGAAGCACCGGAACCCCTCACCCCCAACGCGGTCGGCGGGGAATCCCACCATGAAAGCCAGTGGGAAGAGATCGCTGTGGAGAAAGAAGGTGGGACTTCCCATCGCACTCTTCTCTTCTTCCGTCTTCTTCCTTGCCGGATTCTATGGATCCATATTCTTCTCCCTGAATCCCACGTCTGACAGTGAGAGCGTCCACCGTGCGAAGTTCATCGAGTTTCCAGACGGCGGAGAGGCTAACATGGCTGCGATGCCCCACGGGGAAACCGGAGAGCCTCGCTATTATTCTATTCCTTTTCAGGTGATTCACTTTTCCCTATGTGTTTGAAAGATCGGCGTCCTTCTTTGGTTGTAGAGGATACCACAGGGGATTTGGCACTCTTATAGTGGGATTGGGTTGTTGCAAGTGACTAACATAGTCCGAAATTGAGAAATCGACATTTTATGGGTTTGGTTAAACTTTAATTGGCTTCGTACATTACGTCCATTTACAAACATGGCTTTCTAGCATTTTCCCGTGTTCTTCTTTGGATAACGATGAATGATTGGGCAGTCTTGTCAATTAGTTGGTCCGTACGGCCCAAACACTGTAAAAAAGGGAAATTGAAATTTTTATGCTCTTAGTATACACTCTTCTTGGTGTTGTACATTGCTTCCATTAGTGAACCCGGGTTTCTGTCTTAGAATTGGATCAGTTATTCTAAACAGTGAACTGATGAGTTTGTTAGATTTGGATTAGACGCAGTTAGAAATCAATAAGGGTTTTAAACTCTACTCGCACCTTCAATAAATTTTAGAACTTGTTGCGATTGATTTTTCATTTTCTCCACCTGCCTTCAATCCAAGCAAAACTGATATTATTTTGGAGTGCGTTGTCTTGTGTTCAGACATGGTTGGAGGAAGCTCTAACTTGTTTATCCTTATATTTAATCTTCCAGGATAAACGTTAGGGCGGTTTGGTTCACAGGCATTGCAATGTCACGATATGTTATTTGAAGATGCCTGTTGTTTGTTTTGCGAATATCTTTAGGCAACTCTCATATAAATGTCATCTATGTCCTAAACTATTGCAATTTATATGAAGCAATATCTTTGTCATTGACATCTTGTAAAATATCACAGTGTCTTCTTAAATTAACACTAAATTAAACTATCAATATTTAAAAGACATCACTGGCATCTAAATAACTCCCAACCAAATAAACCTTCATTTGTCATTTGGTCTTGACACAACTTGCAATGTGTTTTATGCTTGAAGAACTTTTTTGGAAAGAAGTGTGTGTTGGGTTATGTCGGCCGTTTTAATTTCATAATTTGAAAAAGTGATAATTTTGTGGTTTTGAAAATAATTTAAATATGAATATAACCTTTTTTATTTTTAAAAGTAGCATTTTAATTTTAAAATAGGTGAGACCAAACATGTCTCACTTTTTAAATAGTTTAGATGATTAAATACAGTACTACAAGTAATACATTTATCCCGAAGAATAAATATATCACTTGTAATAAGAATTCAATCACCTAAACTAAAGAATTTGTGACATCCGTTTTGGTCTGCGAAATATTTTATAAAAAGACCAACAAGTTCTCCTACCTAACATAAAAAAATTAGATAGGATTTATTTTACCTGGTTTCCGAGTTCCTTATAGAGGCAAGCCCCTATAGTTAATTACATCTTAAATGACCGGTGTCACTTAAAAAACTCTCGATTAAGATCAGTGGTTTTGCCTTCAAGATTTCAAAGTTTATGTTTCCAAGATTGGACATGAGAAAATCAAATGAGAATGACTCAAAATAGGAACAGTTACTTTAAGGGATCCAAAGGAATGAATAGAAAGAGATATCACAGATCCAGGGTGAAACCTCGGTGACTTCCCAACTATCCTGCTGTTTGGCTTTATATCTTTGAAATGACATTGTTTAATGTTTGATCATGCAATTTATTTAGAATTTAGGAATTATAATCGCACGATATCTGGTCGTGCAAATAACCTAAAAAGATAGGAGGATTTACACCATACCGCACGGTAACCTCAGAATCCTAAGGTGTTATGACTTACAATTGCACAACAGAGTTGTGCAAAAGCCTAAAATGTGATCCTATGGGTTGTTATTTAAACTAAATAAAGTGATAGGTGATGTGAAGATGTTTTGATGTTGTAGATCCATCTTGAAGTTGTTCCTCGCCGTGTTGCCCACGATGTTCGCTCTAAACTCCTCGTAGTAGCACCTCCTAGTTTAGCTTTAGTTTTGAAAATGCACCTAACCACTAGGTTATCCTATATTAAAGCATAGCGTGTATTAAAGCAAATGAAACATTTGATATATATAAAGGAAGAAAGAAATTATATTACATGTCAGGAGAATATTATCACAAACTAAAGAAACAATATAACAGGCTGGGCAAAATAATATACATGCTAGAAAAATAATATAACAGGTTGAGAAAACAGTACAACAGACTATCCAAAACAATATACATGACAAGAGGAAAAGTATAACATGCTATGAAATAAAATGCTGTAATGTAAATCAAATCTGTATATTTTGGGAGTTCTACCGCTCCCTTAAGTTTAGCTAGTATGCGCGGTGTAAAAGGAGAAAACATGTCCTGAAAAACTCAAGAAAAACTGACAAATCGTAGGGAAAAGATAAACAAATAAAACAAAATACAATATCACATATAAAAGATTAAGAATAAGAGATTTATATGTGATATTGGGAATATCCCCAATTGTCAGAAGGATCTGAGTGTAAGTCTTAAGCTCAAATCCCGGAGCAGTGAGTTTCAGTTTTGATCAAGTTAAGATAAGAATTTCATTATTTGATTCAGTCATGAATCACAATCTAGTGCACCCACGTGTCTAGTGTCTTAATTATCTCATGAATTGGGGTTAGATGTTTGACTTCTTAGGTTCATTTGAAAATTAAGATGATGAACTCTCTCTCAGGGTGTGCTCCTAAGACATAGGAAGCCTACAATTTAATTTAAGCCTGAAGTGTTCTAAAGTGTCTAACTTCAATTAAGTGTTTTTCAACTAATCCTCGAATGTCTTTAGATCAAGCTTAGCTCGCTATTAGACTCATAAAACTTAGGGGTAAACCTATAATTTTGGCAAAAGGGTTGTGAAATGTGTCTCAATCCTAGTCAAAACAATTGGATTTAAGTTTATTCAAAGCTTAAGGGACTTAAATGCAAGTTTACTAATCTTTCAATTCATGCTCCTAATGATTATCTAGACTCTCACTTTTCTTCAACTCTCAATTATTCTTCCAATTACAATTTTATCTTTCCTATACACAAGAAATAGTGAATGGTTTACTATTTTATCTTCTACTTAGGTTTTATTATCTCAAAGAACCAAATTTCATTTTTTAATTTCTTCTCCCTTTCTCTTTTCCTTATATTTTTCTTTAAGATCATGAATCATTTCTGAAAATAGTTAAATCAGAAATTCACATTTTTAACTTGACCGTTAAAAAAACAAAACAAACAAAAAGAGGCCGATCCACTTTTTAATACAAAGTCAAATCAGTAAAGCCGGGAGCGAAATCGTAAGTGCATCGGCCTAAAAGCTTTTACACTTTAAAAAAAAAATGATCGAATCACTTCAAACAGGGATTTAAAAGCCTCGAAATGTAACTTAAACATTCACGAATAAAGCTTCAAAATGTGGCAAGTAAAACTTTAAAAACGTAGTCTAAACATAGTACTAGAAAGTGCTTCAAGTACGGTTCACTCAATCATTGAACCGACCTTCACAGCAAATGTGAATATTCACCACATTAAGATTTGCAGCTAGGGGCAATAAAGGAGAAAACTAATCCCAAATCAAATATTTTCAATCATAAAAGAATTAAAGGAAAAGATCCACATTCGGGAGAAATGAAAAGAAAGCTAAATCCGAGCCAAATACGATACTGACAGCAACAATGAAGCTCATGGCTAAAGGTAGAAAAGAGGGAAACAGACCCCATGCACGACCATGAATAGTGAAAGAGATCCCTCATGGGTATTATCATTACATTGCCTTTGATATACATAGGAGAGTGAATGGGCAAGCACGACAAAGAAAATGAAAACAACCCAAAAACATGCTTCCAAAGAGCTCTGGGTAAGGCTAAAAAGGAACAAAATCACCACAAAGCCAGCCATTAAATAACCACCAAACAACATCTATATGGGCCCAATCACCAACTAAATGAGTGCAAAGAGTAATTACAACACTCAAACAACTAATTACAACAATCAATGACACTTTTAAGCTTCCAAATAGCTCCAAACAACAATTCTGAACTTTCTACAGCCAACAACAACTTCTTACAATGTTGCTACAACAAACATAGCAGTTTAAAAGCTCCCAAACAGTCATTAAATTAGCCCCAAACAAGCTTACGGGCAGGGCTAGGAAAAAGGGCAAGCTGAGCCCAATACAAAGGCAAACCAAGCTCAAGAAATAGTCTAAAACAGTAAGGGACTTCAACCTACATAAATCACCAAATCAGAGCCCAAACCGAGCCAAAGAAAGGGGCGAACCGAGCCCAGTACAAGGGCAAACCAAGCCCAAGAAATAGTCCAAAACAGTAAGAGATTTCAACCAGCATAAATCACTAAATCAGAGCCCAAGAAATAGTCCAAAACAGTAAGAGATTTCAACCAACATAAACCATTAAATCTGAGCCCAAACCGACCCCAAGAAAGGGGTAAACCGAGCCCAGCTAAGGGGCAAACCGAGCCCAGCACAGGGGCAAACTGAGTACAAGAAATAGTCCAAAACAGTAAGAGATTTCAGCCAACATAAATCACCAAATCAGAGTCGAAACCGAGCCCAAGAAATGGGCAAACTGAGCTTAAGGGAAATAACATCTAACATTTACTTATTTCAAAAAAACTAAAATCGAGTCCCATTAAAAGTAGGAAAATAGAGAATAGTTTCCCTACATTCATTCATCTCGAAAGCATCAAAACTGAAACCACTAAATGGGCCAAAACAAAATATACCTTTCAACTATAATTTCAGCCTCATAGAGCCAAAAATGAGATCATCCAAATAAGTGAAACAGATGAAAACATTTCCAGCCAAGATTCAATTCCAAAGAACCAAAACCGAGCCAACACAGGGGAGGCAAACCGAGCCCAGCAGAAAGGGCAAAAACGAGCAGCATAGAGGCTAAACTGAGCCCCACACAGGGGGCAAAATAGAGCTATTAAAATTAGCCCTATCAAAATCTCATGTTTCAAGATGTTGCATTCAAAATATATTCCAAATAGTAACAAGCAACAAGAAATATATGAGTGTGCATACATCCCTAAAGCCAACGTATCTCCTCGTTCAAGATAAATTCCAACATGAATTGTAAATGGACAAATCTTGTTCCAAAGCTCATACTCATGACTTCTCATGTATTTCAACCAGAAAATAAATGCAACCCAACTTTCTCTCTTTTTTTTATAACAAAACTCATCCTTCATTTATTTACGAATTGCTTCAGCAAGGAGCAAATAAAAAAAGCCACAACTTCCAACATATATAAGTATAGAAATAACAGGAGTTTAAGGAGAATATTTGCATGGAGAATAAGCCTAAGCATGCTTTCTATGTATCTCGAGAAGAAAAGGAGAAGAAAGCAACCAAAACATGCTCCATTTTAATATTTCCATGTACTATTTTTATTCTTAAGTTTCAGAACAAGCTTCAATTACGCGTCCATATTTCATGCCATCTGAAATAGTGCAAAATAGATGAGAGGAGCAAAATACCTCTTTTTTTTGCAAACTTAAAGCAAAGAAAGTATAAGGTAGATTCAAGAAAACCACTGCAGCAACAACCCACAAATACTCCTCACGGTTTCCAGCTCACGATTCGACAAATCCAAGCCTTAAGAGCCTCGAATAACAGAGGGGAAGAAGATCTCCTCTCGAACAACTAAACAAAAAGAGGTAGCTTTTCTAACAGTGAAGAAAAAAGACAGAAAACACTAAGTTCCTCCAAAAGCACTCTTCTCTTAAAAACCCTCTTTTTTTTCTCAGAATCTTTTTTTTTCTAACCAAAGAAAAATCAACCCCCTATTCCTCACGGTAAACCAATAGCTAGAGAAATGAAAAGAAAAGGTCACATGTTTGCCGCCCTAGCTGACCAATCGAAAAGAGGAAAGGAAGAGTCACAATAAAGAGGGAGCGCGTATAGCCTCGAGTAGGAGAAACGTCGGCCAGCTCGCCTCCTCCAATTGGAGAGTCGAACGGCTGTCGTTCCACGTAGAGAAGGGGAAGAGACAGGAGGGGGAAGCGTCGCCGCGTAGATCTGCCGTGGAGCTAGAACACGGACGCGAGAGGGAGTGGGACGCCAAGCAGCTCTGTTTGAACCCGTGATTAGGTCGAACAGAGGGAGAGAGTGTGGGTGAAAACTTAAATAGGACATAGGTTTTAATTTAATTATAATTTAGGGGTAAAGTTTATAAAGAGTTTTTTAATATTTTGAAAAATAAAAATTGAATTTCTGTTTTATTTGTGTGTCGTAACATATAAAATATGGATGTTCTTTCTAGGTATTTTTGACATTCCAGGCGCGCTGACACGGTCAGTTTCTCCGTCGGAGGTCATTTTGACGAATTCATCGATTTGCGTGCAAATTTTCTCGTGTCGGAATAATGACAATATGGGTGTCATTTCCTACCAAAATTGGTGTCTCGGACGCGTTGACACAGTCCATTTTATTGTCAGAGGTCGTCCGGAGAAGTTTGCATTTTCACCCATCCGTTAAGTTCAATCGAAGTCCAATTTCGTGCAATTTAGTGAATTTGGTGCATTTTGTGTGTGTATGTGACGATAAAGTCATGAGAAGGTTTTCTTAGGGCTTGAAACCTATTAGGAACTTTTCCTTTAGTCTTCACCCAATAGCCCTTAACTGCTCGTACATAAGATGATGGTTTTGAGACCATAAATGTTAGACAACACAGGAAAATAGGAAGTGTTTTGGAATTTTTAAAATGGTGGGTACCAATTTTTAGTTTTCTAAGATGGTCAATAGGGACTCCTAGAACTAAGTCCTAGGCTCTATGAAGAAGAAGGAATGACCTCACAAAAATGAGGTCAACAGGTTAGTGACATAACAAATTGCAAGAAATAAAGCTATTTGCAAGGAGAAACATTAAAGAAATCAAAACTAGAGATTTATATGATTTAATGAGATTCACCTACATCTACGTTCATATTGAGAGATTAGTTACACTAATCTAGTGACAAATTATACATGTAAATGTTCACGTTGCTAATTTATTTATTTATTTATTTTGTTATTTTTTCTCACTTGCTTTTTTTATTATCATCCCTCTTTTTATTTCTCTCTTAAATTTCATTTATAGAAAACAGATTAGCAAAAGCAAACAAAAGGTCCCAAGCCACAAGTTTCTTTTTAACATTCTTTTCCTTCAATCTGAAAACAACTTGTTGTACACAGCAGAAGTCCACCAACTGACCGCTAGTAACTCTATGGTATACCTAATGATATTAAGATAAGATATTATATTTCAAATGAATTTTATAAATCATATCACTCAAGATTTACCACGGTTAAATACTATTCACTAGGTATAAATGCAAGTGCACGTATCACTCAAATAATATAGGGTTTTCTTTAAACCCAGAGTATCGAACCTACAAGGAAAGTCATTAATTTTAAATGACTTCAGAAAAGTTCTAGCCGATCTAAAAAAGTCTTACTTTGAAAATTTAGTTGATATAAAATGTATTAGTGGTTCCTACTAAACTACTTCTACTCTTCTAAGTTCCTAATAAGCTAAATACACTAAGCTAAATGAAGCAGAAAGTTCAAGCTAATTAGAGGTTCCCTTCTTTTGTAATGAAACTAGTAGCTAGTGTACGTGTAAATCAAATAGAATTTTTAAATAAACATGTGATAAATATGAGCATATATCTTCTTTACCCTTTTTCGAGTGCATAAAGAAGTTTGGTAAACCTAGTTTCAATTCCTTAACACTAGATTTTATTGGTTACCATTTTATCCTGTCACCCTAGAGTCACCAAATCATACCCTCAATTTGTCAAACCTATCTTTAATTCATTAAATCTTAGATCAAATTGGTTAGGATTCTAGCCTGTCACCCTAGAGACCCCAAGTTACACCCATTATAATTTATTTTCTTATTTATTTGCACTAAACTAAGGGCTACTTTTCCTTCACTCTATAAATTAGTGTGATATTCACTAGTTGTTTGAAGCCATAGCACTCCTGGATCATTATGAGTGCACAATGAATTTTAGGATCTGTTTGGGGTAGCTTGTGCGTTTTAGGATAAACAACTTATTCTGAAACGCGGCCCGCGGGTCGACCTCGTGGGTCGACCTGCGGTCTGCGTTTAGCGTAAAAAACTCAAACGCGACGGACATAATTTTAAAAAATGCGCAAACCAAACGATTAGACGGTGTTTTCAAAAACACCGCCGCACTTATAAGTTGCCCCAAACGGGCCGTTAATATCACAAATGACCAATTTGCAAAATAAGTTAAATTCAAATGATATTCCATCATATTCCATAAAGTAACAAGATTCTACTTTAATTTAAAGCCCACACATACTGCTAATCCATTACAAGAGGAAGGAGAAAGGAAATTACTCAAATTGCATGAAGAAAACAACAAGACACGTCATCTTATAACACATCAAATTCAAATACTAAAAAAATAATTTGATACAAGACAATGTAAACACAATATACTTGTCTTTTTCCCTGAGAAATGAAGAACTCCACCCCAAAGTGTTCTCCTTGCAATCTTATAACAATTTCTTACACTTCTCACAGATTTCAAAGTAAAATACAAGAAAGAAAAGAAAATCTCTCACTTTTTCTTCAATTCCCTGCAGTGCTCTATGCTTCATGACTTCTCTAATGTTCTCCTATCGTTTCTGCCATGTATCCCCCAAGAAAAACCTCCAAATCATGTGAAAAACTACTGGAAAATCGTCTTGGCAGTTCTGGCGGCTAGGCGCCCAATTGTGGCACCTAGGCACAAGTATGCGACACTTAAGCGCTGTAGTCTCTGAATTCTGGCGCTTAGGCGCCAGTTCAGAGGCCAGCTTCTTCAATTCGCTTCGTTTCGCTCTGTTTTTGCTCCAATGCACTCCATTTCTTCACATGTTTTACGTACTACCAAAAACATGAAAATACATTCTTTTAAAGTGCAATTTCATTCAATAACATGTGCAAAATGTAAAAAAGATTAAGCATGCTAAAAGACATATCATCAACTCACGTCCTTTGATGGACAATATCAGTTAGTGAAGGATCCTGAAATCATAGAATTGAAGAAATTAGGCCATATGAATAAATCTATAAAATTTATTATTTATTCAAATATAAATGGAACCAATTTGAGGAGAATAAGGATATTTAATAATGAAATAAATCTTTGCACTAGATTTATAGTCTTCCACTTGGTGATTAATTCTTAATGTGCAATCGTTTGAGACATATCATCTTTGTGTGGCACCCGTCTTAATCAATTTTTGGGTTGATTGAAATATTTTCTTTGTGAATGTTGTACCATCTTTTCCTTCACCATGAATTCAACCAATTGTACAAAGCCTAAAGTTCTTATTGGAATGCCATCTCGCCCTTTGAAAGTTCCTACTTGATAAACTTTATCTCATGCTACATCTCTAGAATAAATAGTAAGAAAATTCATATTTTTTCCCACTATTTTGATGTTTAACACATATACATGGTCCGATTATTCCTTGGTCATGTTTTCACCATAACACTTTTGGTACATAAGCTCAAAAGTAATCTTCTTCATTTGGGTATTCAATTAGGTTCATGTTACTCTTTAAGCTTGGAACATGTCTCATATTTTGAAGCTATTACATAGCATTTTTATGGTCTCGATTTGCACATCATCAACCTTCATGATGTAAAAGGATTGGATTCACCTTTAACAAGATGAAGCTTCTTGCAATCCCTCAAAGAATTGTCAATCTTAACTCTTTGTGTAGTTGAATGAAAAGGCACACTTGAGTAAATAATCGAAGGCTTCATAAAACTATATATATTAAGAACTATTGTATTGTAGATCTCTTTACTTGCAACATTAGCACATTCCTCTATTTGATTTGAACTATATCCATTGTTTTTCTATTGACAATTTCTTTTCAAATAGCTAATGTTGCCTCATTTGGATTATGTCCTTTTGCCTTGCTCCTTTATTTTCATTGTGAAAACATCCACCCACTGATATACAATGCAAGTCCACCCCCTCATGTCATCTTATTGATATTATCGGGTGATAGAGTGTCTCAACAACAACAACAACAACGACAACAAGCCTCTATCCCACTAAGTAGTGTCGGCTACATGAATTCTTTTTCTCCATTGTGTCCTATTGAGTGTCATATTTTAATTTAACTCTAATAAATTAAGATCATTTTTTATACAATATGCCCAAGTTTTCCTAGGTCAACCTCTGCTTTTCTTAGCATAAGTCGAATCTAAAACATTCATTCTCCTAACCGTATCATTAGATGGTCGACGTTTAATGTGAAAAAATCATTTAAAATGACTTTCTTTAATTTTGTCCGCCACTAGAGCTACACCATCCCTATCCGGATATATTCATTTCGCATTTTGTCTCTAAGTGTAAAGCCCCTCATCCACCTAATCATTCTCATCTCAGCAACACTTAACTTAGTTTTATGCTTCTCTTTTAAAGCCAATATTCCGTGTCATAGAGCATTGCGGGTCTCACCAACATTTTATAAAATTTTCCTTTCAGTCTAAGCGATACTTTTCTATCACACAATAGGCCCGGAGCATTCCTCCACTTCAACCAACCAACTTGAATTCTACTAATAACTTCCCCATCTATATCACCATCACTTTGAAGAATAGACCCGAGATATCTAAAATGTTCACACCTTTTAATAATTTGATCACCTATAGTTAAAACTCTATCACTAGAGCTACCACTACTAAAATTACATTCCATATATTCAGTTTTAGTTTTACTCAAACGAAGGCCTTTAGACTTCTATGCAGACCTTCATAATTCAAGTTTTTCCTGTGTTTTTTCCCTAGTCTTATCCACAAGAAGGAAATCATTAACGAAAAACATAAACCAGGTACATCCTCTTGTAAATGTCCAGTAAGAGCATACATAACTAAAGCAAAAAGATATGGGCTTAAAGCTGATCCATGATGTAATCCAACTGAAATAGGAGAATATTTAGTCAGTCCTACTTCTGTTCGAACGCAAGTAACAACTCTAGTATATATATCTTTAATGACTTGATTATAAGTCATATCAACACCTTTATTCTCTATAACTCTCCAAAGGGTATCTCTTGGAACCTTATCATAAACTTTTTCTAAATATAAAAAAAATCATATATAAATCCTCCGTATTCTCTATGTACTTCTCCATTAAACCTCTCAATAAATGTATAGCTTTCATAGTCGACCTGCTCGGCATAAATCCAAACTGATTATGAGAAATCTTTGTAATACGTCTTAACCTATTTTCAATTTACCCTCTCTCATAATTTTGAAGTACGACACAAGTTAACTTAATTCCTTTATAATTTGCACACTTTTGTGCATCCTATTTATTCTTAAAAATGAGGACCAATATACTTTTTCTCGACTCCTCAGACATCTTTTTAGTTTTTAAAATAATATTAAAGAGTTTATTAAGCCAAGAAACTCCCAAATCTCATAAATATTTCCACACTTCAGGTTCTACAAACTTTCTATCATTATTTTCTTTAAAACCCAGTGAACTTATTTTTTACTAATGCGAATGTAAAAATAGAACATTTTATTATTTCTTAATGATATTAAGATCACTAAGATTGACCGTAACTTTAGAAACTTCATTGAAAAGTTTATCAAAATAACTCATCACCTATCTTGAATATCTTTTTCCAAGAAAAAAAAATTATTTTCATCTTTAATACACTTCAATTGGGATATCATCAGATTCTACAGACTTTCTATCCTTGGTTTTCTTTAAGGTCTCCTCAACTTATTTTTTATTAATGCGACAGTAAAAATGAAACATTTTATTATTACTAATGATATTAAGACCGCTAAGGTCCATCGTAATTTTAGAAATTTCATTGAAAATTTTATCAAATGTTGAATATATTTTTCCATGAAAAACATTTTTTGATTTTCATCTTTAATACATTTGAGTTAAATCTTTGTTTTTCTTTTCCCTTTTTTTGGCTAGTTTATATATATATATATATATATATATATATATATATATATTATCCTCTCTAGTTTCTAATATATTATAAATATCACTAAAAGCAGAATTTTTAACATCACAAATTGTTCTCTTGGACTCCCTACAAGTCATTTTATATTTTTTTCAGTTCTCTAAGTTTTTACATTCAAACCAATTTTTATAACATTAATTCTTATGTTTTACCTTGTACATTATCATTCCACCACAAACTATTTTTATTTATGAAAATTTTTCTTTTTGATTCTCTAAGTATATCTTTTGTCACTTGTTTAATATTGTTTGTTACTAAATCTCACATAGACTTTTTTCTTCATAAACATCCCAAATCTTGAAATCTTGAAGTTTATAAATAAAAATAATTTTATTTGTCTTTTAGGTATCCCAATCAATTTTTATGATAATGATTCATAATAGTCTTTATTTTACAACTCTTAATCTTAAAATACATAATTAATAATCGATGTTGAGCACTTAAATCTTCACTTGGAATGACTATACAATTTATACTTTCTCGACGATCTCTTCTACTCATAAGAATATAATCAATTTGTGTTTTATTAGATACATTCTTATAAGTAATAATATGCTCATATCTTTTCTTGAATAAAATATTAACAATAACAAAATTATACGCTAAAGTAAAATCTAATATGATTCTACCTTCTTCATTAATCACTTATAAATCATAGTCACCATGAATATTTCTGAAATATTCTATCACTTTACCAACATGTCCATTTAAGTCTCATCAAATAAAAATTCTTCCTTCAAGAAGTATCATTTGTTTTAAGTCTTCTAGATCATTATAGAATTTTTTTTTAAAACATATGTCTAAACCTACGTAAGGAACATAAGCACTTATAACATTAAAAATCTTAGTATTAACAATTAATTTTTACGGCTATAATTCCAGCTAATTCTATTAATTTTTAAAACATTATCTTTCAAGCTCTTATCTATAATTACACATACACCATTTCTAGTGTCATTCTTACTAGAATATCAAAGTTTAAAACCTAAGCTATCAATGCCCTTAAACTTTTCTCCAACCAATTTAGTTTCTTGAATATATAAAATATTTATTTTTTTATGATTAATAATATCAATTAATTCGATTAATTTATCTATGAGAGTATCTATATTCTAAGATCACATCCTAATATTAGTTTCGTGAACTAATTTTCTTACCATCTTCCGTCTGTAACATGGAAACTTGCTTATTTGATACTACACCTGGGCGACGGTGTACCTGCTTTTATGCACTTTTCACTAAATTCAGGTCATACAACGTGTCATTTCTAGGGACGCCCTAACATTTACACAATGATAAAAAAGATCCATGTTATAATTTTTCGACAAATTTTAAGCTGTCTATCATTACATAACATAACTCTCCACTTTTCACATCCGAGAGTTAGCACACTGCAATGACAGTATTTCTTGAATACAAAAGATAGAGTATCTCAACATTAGGAAATATAATTGAAGAGATTAGGCCATGTGGATAACCTGGATATCTCATAGCTAATCATTATAGAGGGAAATCAGATAGCTGAGAACAAGGAAAACTAATGAGGAAGTAAATCTCCATACCGACTTAACGGAACTTACAATATGAGCATGGTTTTGTCTATGTATTTTTTTATCACTATGCTATGCTAAGTCAACAATTCACTTTTCATGTGGTGAAACTACTAGTACCATGTATCCCAAGTTACGCATTGGCCTAAGAAATAATATCCTTCCAAGTTAAATTTCTCTTTGCCTACTTCTCTTTATGCAATAAAAATGTGCTGTAAACATCTAGGTGTTGGTTAACATGAAATTTAACTGTTATTGTTTAATGCAAATTTCCCTTTTCTTGTTGATAACTTAATTATTATTTAATTTTTCTTTTTAATGTGTAACCATGCACATGAAAGTTGTATGAAAACTCTGTATTGGGATATGATATTCTACATTTTGTATGCTTGACTGCAGGTTTTAAGCTGGAAACCACGAGCAGTATATTTTCCCAAGTTTGCAACAGCAGAGCAATGTCAGGCAATAATAAAAATTGCCAGGTTAAAGCTAAAACCATCCTCCCTAGCCTTGCGCAAGGGAGAAACTGAGGAGAGCACAAAAGGGATAAGAACAAGGTCAAATCCTTTTCCATGTTTTTATTAATGGACAAAGGCTTTCATTATGTAGGAGCACTATCTTTCAACGTTGTTTTTATACCTTGTCAAGATACTTTCGTCATAATCATTATTAACCTTAAGAAATTATTTTGTTTGAACTTTTGAAAATTTCATTTAGCATTCATTTTTTTTTTTGGCCGTGGAAGTTGTGTAAAATTATTGTCAGTAAATCTATTTGAACAAGTTGCATTCGAAGTATTTAGATCTTCCTTTTCTTTTCAATTCCTTCAATACAAATTTTCTACTTATTTAATGAGAGCAGTTTTATAATCTTGTTTGTGCATGTACGGCCATCTATTTCTACTTTCAATTACTAGAGAATGCACTTTCAAAACTTAACTTCTTGGATGTGAATGAAACGGTAAACCATGAAGTACCATCAAAATTAAAGATATGTTAATTAATAATAATTTGCCTGTGATGGTATTATATTTGAGAATGATGGCAGTATTGGTTTGGTGAATTTTATGTTTGCTTCATCCATGGCATTTGGTGTTTTGTTATTTTCGTTTGGTTCCCTGAAAATTTTCATAGTGCATGCTATATCTTTTTTCATTTTGAGCTTTTAGATACCTCTATGATGCACAAACTAACATTACATATTGCACTTGATTTCACTGGTGGCTATGCTTTGGCTAAAATTTGGTCATATTCTAAAATATTTTATTGGATTTTATAATTTGTGCTTACATCTTTTCTCATGTAGGGTGGTAATATATTTGATTTTAATGTTTTTATTCACCTCATACAACTAACTTTCAAAACTTAGATCTAATTTAGGTTCTTTGGTTCTTTCAAAGAATATTTGCACTCATTAGGCTTGGAGAAATAATGCTTACCTTAATTTTGTTTGCTTATAAATTTTTACATGTAGAGAGTGAGTGATTATTAAATAGTATTGAGAAATGATCCTGACATTGTTTGAGGAATCCTAGATGTTGCTAGTGTCGGGGATCATTGATAGTTTCATCAGAAAACATTCCATTGATGTCATTAATTAAGTAATTATTTCTTGGTTGTATTCTCTCGCTTTAGTCAAGTTGACACCTTTTTTTTTCATGCAGTAACTGTCAAAAAATTCAGCATTAAATTGTTCAAGTGTTAGAATTCCCCAAAAAGCCAAAATTGAGTGGTCTCAAAACATCTCAAATGGCTTATTTTAACCCATAAATGACCTTACGTGCATTTTAAGGGTCAGCTTCTTGCCTCTTCCCCTTAATAATGGGCACGGACAGCCTGTGCTATGCACTCATGAATGCAATGTATTGCATTTTCATTTTTTTCTTAAATGTTTATATTGAATTAGTTTTTTTTTTTTATAAAAAAAATCAACAATGTTGACGTTTGTCATCAGTATGTCCAACACCCACCATCAACCCCAATGCCATCAATACCATTGTCTATGTCTGTCGTCGCTACAATCTCTGATGCCCGCCATCGTCAATATCAATGGTGCCCTTTGTTGCACTAAGGTTGCTGTCCGCAATTGCTATCAAAGACCATGCCCACTGTTGCCACCAAAGATTGTTTTTGTTGTAACCTCCAAGGTTGGCACATATTTTCACTAGCAGTGTTCTCGACATCCACCATTGTCATGATTACTAACGACAATCATAGGCATTATCACTGACATTGCTTGTGTCAGCTGCCACTAGTAATGTAGAGATTCAACATCGCCACCGTTCTGGTCACCTAACTTTCCACTATGGATGATATCTATTGTTGCTATTAAAGCTGATGCTAGCCATTCTAGTCTTCTATCTTCTCTCTTTTGATGAGAATGATCAAACAAACCATTAATTATCATAATAACTTTGATGTCTTAGGGCTCCTTTTATTTCTACTATAGAAGACATTTTTCATGATTTCTATTTATTATATTGCATTAATGTCTTCTCCCGTTACGAAGAGGGACATTTTTTTAACATACGTCTTAGATTAGTATAATCATTTTAATTGGGTTCATTCTATTTTCTTTTTTTTTTTTAGTTTTTTATGTAAAGCTCTTCATGATTCTTATGAGCTGTTATTCTCTTATTTATGTATGTGCGAGATTTTTGTTCAATATGAAGATAATAAACTCTCTCTTTATCAATGTGAATGTTCCAACATATGATAGTTTACTTTGTTTTGTCAACTGTGCCTGTGTTTATTTACACAGTATGACATTCTTCATGTTATAGTCTAGCTCAATTTTTTAAGAGTGCATGTTTACTTTTTCTTGTATACAGTCATGTTATTGACATCATCATATTTGTTATGACCCTGGTTCATGTTAACTCATTGTGCTTAAGCTTATAATTAATGTTTTGATAATTACAAATATATTTTGACAAAAACTAAAATTATTGATTAAGGTTGATGTAGGTGCCAGCCAATTATTTTAGGTCAAGCTTAAATTAGCATATTAAGATTAAAAGACACGTTGGAACACATTTATATTTTAAGAAAATTCAATGGCCCAATTAACTCAAGTTAGCTCTGCCGCTGTCAAGATCAATCTTCATTCTTCAAAGGGCAGAAGTATAATATTTTTTTTTGGGCCATGTGTAATTGCCTTTTTTTGGTTTTAGGAATATTAAGATGGCCAGCGCACAAACTAATAAAATTGAAAGTCAGTTTTTTAAGCAAATTTGAAAATTTTAGAGCTATCACAGTCTGATCAGTCCTTGTACTGTACGACAAGGTTTTATTTCATATGGAATAAATTAAACAACTTGATAAGTTCAGAGATTATGATAATTAATTAAAATCGATCTTACAATATATATATACTACCATATGATATGACCTAATGTTGAAATAAATTAATATGATCAAGGTGAATTAATTTCAATTCCTAAAATTTGAGCAAATTGTCTTGTACAATATCTTAATATTTGAATCAAATCAACAGTATCAATTTGCATGAATTATATATTTTATGAAATTTGAATCAATCATGCTGTGTGAGGTATGTCATCTTTATGATCTATTTTTAATTTAAATTCAAGTAATCACATGACAATTTTCAATGGTTTGTGCAATTAGAATTGAACTTATTGTTTTGTATGATATTGATGTAATGTACAATCAACCACTAACATATTTTTTAATATGTTTTACGGATTAACTATTGAATATAATAGAAGATGTTATTGTATATTGATAGATTGGGAACTTAGAATGAGGCCAACAACAAGAGACTCTCTAGCTATTGAAAACCCTAGAGAGATATTCTTAAAGCGAGTGATCCCTAAACAAAATCATTTCTTTTCTTAACACCTTGCATAGTTTTCAAGGCCCTTGTTTGTTGCTCTTGACTGGATGATCTTGGATTTCGTAAGTGACGTTAGAAATGGTTGATCTTCTAATGAGTTGTGCTATGAGTGACTTGCGTCTTGCTTTCAAGTGAAAGCGTTGTAAGGTTTCTCCATTACATGTGAAGGGGGGAGCTTTTTCATCTTACGATAGCAAATGAGAAAATATTAAAAAATTTTGAGAGGACTCGAGGAGTGGACGAAAGCCAGTTGGGGGCTAAATCATGATATATCATATTACACTTTTTTTTTCCTTGCAGCATTTTTGTTAATCTTTACTACTTACTCATGGTAGGTTTTTGGTGAAAATAATTTGCATATACTTTGAATGTTGATTGCATGTGGTCGTTGGTTTAAGAAAATTCCTTGGGTAAGTAAAGATTATAATCTTTTTGTAAAAAATTATTGAATTGATAATAAAAAATAAAGAAATATATTGGATCTGTTGTTGTGTATTGTTGACCTTATTTCTGGATGAGGTCTTTTTTGTCTCTCCTTAGAGCCTAGGGTCCAGCTTTAGGCTTCCCTTATTCGACTTCCTTAGAGGACTAGTACGAAACCCACACCATTTAGAAAATTTGAGCCACCTCGTCACTCCTTCAAATTTCGCACGGGCGGTCCCAAATCCTCGGCATTCCATTGAGTTGATTAAGATCGACACATGAAACTCGAATCAAGTTCCTACATTAATAGAAGCAGCCCTTAGGAAACCCCTTATCGACCCGAACGCTCGATTACACCGCATTTTGCGCACTCATCGCACTCCACACGATTTTGGCTTAAATTGACTTGATCGTCGGCAAAACTCGTTCGGATGATCTCGGATGACGAAACAGATAGCGCCGACGCGTCTGGAACGTCGGCTTTAGCTAGAAAAGACACTCATATTGTTGTGGTTCCACACTCGCGCGAACTGCACAAAAATTGATGCACATTTCTTTTAATTAGCGGTGCACGGGTTCGGGTTCAGCCCGGGGCTGAACACAAGCCAAGCTTATTTCAAGTTTCAAACTTTTAAAATTCAATTTTTACCGCCTAATCTCATTTTAATTAAATTTGATTAGGGGTTAATATTTACCTAACATGACTGCCCCTGCATGGAATGCATTCAATAGCCCGCTCGATGCACCTGTAACAGCTATTGATCCCGCTGCCTATTTCTTTCTCCCGCTCGAGGCTCTCGCCTGGTCTTCCTTTGCCTTTCCGGAACGCCTGCTCCTGTTTCTGCTCGATCTCGACAGAGATCCTCGCCTCCCTGCTCGCACTCGTCTACTCCTCCCTCTTGAGCGCGATAGACGAGCTGCTTGATCCCGCCTCCCGCACGATCGCCCGCTCCTCCCTCTCGTGCGCGACAGAAGAGCCGCTCGATCCCGTCTCCCACACCGAAACCATCTCCACTCGATCCCGCTCGACGCCTTCGCCTGCAACTCTCGACCCCGCCACCTGCTGCGACTCTCCCCTGCTCGGCGGAAACTCTTCTGCTCAACTCTTTCTCTCCAGTTCAGGAAGCGTTTTTTTGACTCTGATCAAGGTCGTATTTTTTTAACTCGTTTACTTTACCCGATTCTATCAGTTTTCTCGTCTCTTGCAAAGCGTCTATGGCTTATTCTATGAATTTAAATGCCTGAATTTAAGAGATTTGCTTATTTCTTTTACATTGGTCTTTTTCTTTACCATGAGATATAAGGATTGAATTACTTAAGCCAAGATCAGGAATCCCTCTACACTTGCCCATATGCAGATTTTATAGTTCCTTTTAGCTCACTCTTTTGCTTGGCTCCCTATGCTGGAAATTATAGTTTATCTTTTTTGAAGGCTTCCATATATATTATACATCATTGCATATTTATGTTGTAACACCTAAATCTTTGGTTTTAGAATGGAAACACCTTTTTCTTTTGTCTTACGAGAAAGATGTCTTCGCATACTTAAAGATTTACACAATGATTTTTGGGCGTCTTGTGAGTTTGTTTTGGAGACTTGATTTTGTTCCATGTTGTTGCCCCCAATCTTTGAAATGCATGCTGAATGTAATATTTGTTTTTTTTGGGAAGCCTTTTGAATTCATTTTGGAGGCCCGATCTTGTTCCCGGTTGCTGTCCAGTATTTGGAAACTGCTGTAGGTGAATGAGAAAGTGCTATCTTGCGTTTAGAAGTGCTGTAGGAAGCAGTTTGGGCCTTGGAAAGTGCTGTCCAACGTTTGGAGAGCCTATAGGAAGCTGTAGGAGAACTGGGAGAAGGGCTTAGTTGCTGTTTGAATGTTTGGAGGCCATATATTTGTTGTTTGGAATGTTTGGATGTCATTTAAGAGCTGTTAGGAGTGTTTGGAGGTCGTAGAAGTGCTGTTGGAGCCTTAGGAGTGCTGTTGGAAACTTAGAAAAGCCTTAAGAGCGCTGCTTGGGCTTTAAATTTGTCGTTTGGGAGCTGTTTGCGATGTAAGACTGCTGTCCATTGCTAATCAAGGGTTGTTAGGAGTGTTTGGAAGCTGTAGGAAGTCGTAGGATCGCTGTCCAATGCTTCTAGTTGCTAACCAGTGTCATAGGAAGATTCTAGAGTGCTGTCCAATGTTTCTAGTCGTTGCCTAGCGCCGCAGGAAGTCGTAGGATCGATGTCCGATGTTTCTATTTGCTACCCAATGTCGTAGGAAACCACCTAGTAGCTGTCCACCATCGTTTGGAAGTCATCTAGTTGCTGCCTACCTCTGTTCAGGTTCGTAGGAAGCCGCATAGGTGCTACCTATTACTGTTTGGGTTCATAGGAATTCATACAGGCGTTATTCGAAATTCCTACCTGTTATCCGGAGTCATAGGATCATCGTACACATTCGCTAGTTGCTTACCGGAGCCGTAGGAGATCGTAGGATCACCGTACTAGCTCGCTAGTTGTAGTAAGGAGCTGTAGGAGACCTTAGGATTACATGTTTGGAGTTCTTAACTGCTACTACAACTTGTTCTACTGTTTACTGTTTTCAAAATTTTTTCTGCAATTTATTTAAATTCTCTGCAAATTATATTGTGCTTTGTGAGTTAAACATGCGATAGGAATAGCAGCAACAGATATGTCACGTATGCAGACACATTTTATTTGTTGTTGTTTCTTTATTGCAATTACTCTTGCTCCAACACATTATGCAAGTACTGAATACGATTTCACTTTCAAAACAAATAATTTTTCAAAATTAAACAACTTTTTCAAAATAAAAAAAAAACAAAACATAACACGTTCTTTCGAACTTACGGGAGTCCCTCGGAGGAGGTAACTCACGGTTGCTAATGAGATCTCCCCGGTTTAAATGGGTGTCACAACTTATTTAAACTAAGTAAGTTCAAAAGAAAATAGTGATACTGGAACGAGGGAACCGTGAGATCCTAATCGGTGTCGCTCTAATCAACTTGAACCTCCCCCAATGACAACCAAACTAAGACATTGAAATACACATGGTAAAACTATTTGAGCTTTAGACTTTAGGACTGTTACTGCGACGAGGAACTCGGAGCAACTTCGTGGGCAGCACGACAAGGAGTTTGGAGCGGACTACAGGTGGAGGTGGTCTCCGTTCTACAACAGCAAAACGAGTCTGCACCAACTAAATTTTCCTAGTTTAAATAACCTATAGGATTTTGATGTAGCTTGCCTAAAGCGACGTAAAACCTCACCCTCTTTTAGGCCCCTGCACAACATGGTTGTGCAGCGTAATAACTAACTCGCTATAGGTTCCTAAATTGTCATCTAAAATGACGTAAAACCTCTTATCTCTGCGAGCTATTTGCATAACCAGTTACTATGCAAGTGTAAGTCTCAACTAATAAAATTGAAGGGATTTAACATTCAAATAAAATCTTCTCTAAAACACAGTCACACAGTATGATAGTCTGGGAGGTCACTGAGGATTTCCCTCAAAATCTGTGACATCCCCTACATTTTACTTCCTTTGGACTCCTGAAAGGATTATTCTTACTTGAGTCATTTCCACTTATTTTTCCACGTCCTATCTTGAAAACCTGAACTTTGAATTCTTGAAGACTAGAACCACTGATTATTATCGAAAGTTTTCTCAAGTGATTTCCGTCACTTGGGATGTAATTAACTATAGGGGTTTGCCTCTACAGAGAACTTGGAACTCAGGTAAAATAAACTCTATTTAACATTTTTATTAAATAGGGGAATTTGTCGGTCACATATAAAATATTCGCAGACCAAATGGATGTCACAAACCTCGTAGTTTGTATGATTGGGTCTACTGCCGCGGACTACACTTATCTTTCGAGAAGATATATCATTTGTGGTACCGGACACGGTTATACAAATTTATTGGGCAAATGAGATCCAGTTGGTCTCATTTTTCAAAACTAAAATACACTATTTTCATAAAATTATATACCTTTTAGGTTAAATTAAATCATCTACTTTTCAAAACTATAAAAATACTTTTCGAAATCAAAAAGTTAACCGACATGTATTTAAAATTATAAAAAGATTTTTTTTTGCTCCGCATCCATTTTGAAAAAGAAAGGTCTTCATTATTTAAATATTTTAAAAATAATTATTTTACCCATCTTGGTTGTGCCATAACATTCACTTTGTTCTTCTTGTTTGCCTTTTATTATTATTTATGTAAAAATACAAAAGGATTTTTTTAAGGCTAATTTCAAACTAATTTTAAAAATAGAGTTTTCAGTGTAAGACTGAAAGGTTGTTACTAATGGTGTAAACGAACCGAACATGAGCAAGCCTAGAGCTTGTTCATTTTCGGCCCGTTTAAATTTTTTTTGATTCGAAATAGCTTATGAATAGTATGTTTGTGTTTAGGTCGATTCAAATTCAAATTTGTTTGAATTAGCTCATGTTCTGCTCGATTTTGAGCTCTAGAGTCTTCATTATTTATTTGCTATAAATTAAAAAAAAGGAATTAACCCCTTTTCATGAATCTGTGATCACATGAAGTGGTAATCGTTCTATATAAATATTTTTGTTTTTGCATTTATTTGGGATTGCAATGAGAATTTTTTCTTTTGCATATGATATGGATCACATATGATGTGAGAATCTGTGATCACATGAAGTAGATGCGGCAGCCCTCACGTTTACATACATGCCACTCCAATTCTTACGCCAATTGCAAAAAGACAAAAGGCGGGCCAGCCGGCAACATTAAATCACATGCTATTTACATACATACCACCAAACTCATGCATTATATAATAATTCTCTATTTTTAGAGACATTTACATATATGCCACCCAAATTCTATTTATTTACATATCTAACACCAACATTTATATTTATATAATTATACCACCAAAATAATTTTTAAAAATAAAAATATTTAGCATTTTTTAATACATATGAAAAATTAATTTAAAAATGATATAAATAAATATTATTATTTAATTATTTAATTATTTCAAGCAAAAAATGACCCAAACATGAATGAACAAATCTTTGTTCGTGTTAAGCTCTCTTCCTTAACGAACGAATCTAATACGAACTATTTAACAAGTTGAACACAAGTTGTTCGCGCTAGACGACCTTTTTTGACAGGCCTAGTTGTTCCTGCACTTCGATCTATGAGCGTATGTTCTAAGTCTATTGATTCTAGCTTTATGATAACGTCAAAACAGGCTTTGCTTTTCTTATTTTAGCTTGTAGTATAATATATTTATATGATTTGTTTATAACATCATATTCTTGTTTTTAGGTTAATAACTTTGTTTTTCCTTCTATTTATATGTACCCAGACTTTTTTGAGTAGTATTGAAAGGATTGTACTCAGCACTATAATCATATTGTTATTTCTTCACGTAACAGTTCAGGTACATTTCTAAGTGCATCTGAAGATCCAACAGAAACCTTAAAATACGTTGAGGAGAAGATTGCCAGAGCAACAATGATTCCAAGAGATCATGGAGAGGTATATCGATCCGCTTGATTATACCTATTTTTATACTGAAATTACCCTCGTTGACGGGAATATTTCTCTATTTGTCTCTTTTTTCTCGGTTAAATTATGCCTAAACCTCTCATCTGTTCATTGTAATATCTGGGTTTAACCAAGTTCAATACACATAGGCAGATAAAATCTTTAAAAAAAAGGAGAAAATGTTAAAATGATTCTTGTGGTCATTTTTAGCTCTAGCTTTCAAATGCATTTAATATATTTTCTTAAATCTTCAAATATAGTTCAAAAGAATCTCTCTATTGGATTATTTTAGATCAGATTTGAGAGTCGATGGACTGTTAACAACAAACAAAACAAACAATAAACAAGCTTTTATCTCACTAAGTGGGGTTGGCTCCATAAATTCTTTTTCTTCATTGTGTTCTATTGAGTGCCATATTATCATTTAATTCTAATAAATTAAGATTTTTTTTTATGCAATGCCTTAATCTTTTTATTAGGCCTACCTCTACCTTTCTTAACATATAGAAATCATTATCTAGAATGAAGCTTCCACCAACACAAAATTTGAGGAGGGATTATGCACGGGGCCGTATCCATGTAGGCTATTTTCATAAATACAAATCATATGTGAGTTATCATCCTTTTTGTCCACCAATTACAGCCTCAATGATAAAAAGAAAATATGAAGTTGGAAACAGAACAAATTATTTTCACGTTTCTTCCCTAACAATTTTTTTTTTTTTTTTTTTGTTCACGTTATTTCAAATTCTTCAATTTCTCTCATTTATCCCATGCAATGATGGTCCCTGATTCAAGGTACAACTTCTGATTGAGAAAATAAACGTGCTTGTGTGCTATTAAGAGGGAGAATCTTCTTTTTGCCCTATTTGTGGATAACTTTTTTCACTCCGGCACTTTAAAATAGACCCTCTTTTTTAGTCTTGAAATTTTTTTTAAATTTCAGTTTTTTGTTTTTCCATGCATTCCTTAACCATCTTGCTGTCATGCTATGTGAAGTATATGACTGTGTAGCGGCTAGGCTTGGCAACATTAAAGCTGTTGGACTATACCTGAGAATTGGGTTGATTCTCCAATCTCTCCGATAAAACGTTCTACACGAACACATTTTTTAGCTCTTATATTATTTAGAAATGAGTGAAATGTGACTTGTTATACCTCTCTTCACCAAACGAATGAAGAATTTTGTAGCCCATGCAAATGTCAGATTTGCCCACGAGGGAAGTTCAATTCTAAAAATAAGAAATTTTTTGGTTCAATTCACCTATCTTATCATATAATGTATTAAAAAGCCTTGAAAATTAATGTTAGGTTTAACTTGGCTTAAGATTTAGGGTATGTTTGGGGTAGCTGCTGCAGAAGAAACTATTGTTTAAAAAGTTGCGATGATGATTACAAATTTATTTAATTTAAAAAAATCACCGTAGTTTTCTAGCAACCATCACACTTTAATAGGTTAGTTTGAAAAAAACAGCTTTCTACCACATAAATTTTTAGAAAGCAGCAAGAAAATAGTTCCCCAAACACAACTGTGATGACGGTCTGGAAAGCAAAGCAGTCAAAAAGCTGTTCCAAACGGACTTTTAGCTAAATTTTCAAAGGATTATGAATGGTAGTTGTAGTATTAAATTAAATGTTAAGGGGGCGTTTGGGATTACTTTTATTTTTTATTTTCTATTTGAAATAAAACATGTTTAGCTCTTTGATTATAGATGATTGTTTTTAAAATACTCAAAACTCATGGCCCATTGTGAATTAATGTGAGGATTAAGATACAGCTCTACTTGAGTTTGCAAAGGATTATATGAATGGTAGTTGTTGCATTAAATTAAATGTTAAGGGGCCATTTGGGATTACTTTTATTTTTATTTTCTATTTTTTATTGTTTTATTTATTTTTTAATTTGAAACAAAAAATGTTTGACTATTTGATGAAAGTATGCTTGTTTTTAAAAATACTCAAAACACTTGGCCTCGATTGGGATCACTTTTGTGTTTTATTTTTTTATTTTTTGTTTTTATTTTATTTTGTTTATGTTTTGATTTGAATTAAAGCACGTTTAGTTGTGGTAGTTGTTTTTAAAAATACTCAAAATATCTTGTAGGTATTTTTAAAAGTAAAGTGATTTGTTTCTAAAAGCAAAAAAAAAGCATATAGAAATTATATTCAAACATATTTTCAAAAACAAAACTAAACAAAAGGCCAAATGGGCCCTTAAATTTTGTTTTGAGTGTTTTCAAAAACATGTTATTTTGTTTTTAGAAACAAAAAACAAAAATATATAAAAAACACACACAACAAATTTAAAAATAAATAAAAGAAAAGAATCAAAAACAAATAATAAAATTGATCCCAAGCAAGCCCTATATTTTTATGCATCTTATATAATTTTGTTTGAAGCACCTTCACTAACCATCAGAAGTTCCTTTAACATCCTGCCCATGGTATGTCATGTCATACTCTCTGATTTTGTCGCGTATACATATCCGGGTTGTGTCATGTTGTGTTGCATAGATAGACCCTGATATCTCTAATAGTTGATTTTATTTTCTATTTTCATATGTTTTCTATTAAAACCTTTCATAGACTTGCATAAATTTTTTACTCTTTGGAATAAAGCACACTAGCTATTTTGTAGTTCTTATTGATATTCATTGTTTTGCATAAAAACAATGATATGAACTCGTATAATTTAGTTGATTCTATTTCCTATTTTCATGTTTCCTATTAAAATTTTTCATAGAATTGCATAAATTTTTTACTCTTTGGAATAAAGCACTCTAGCTATTTTCTAGTTCTTATTGATATTCATTGTTTTGAATAAAAACAATGATATGAACTCTTATAATTTTACTGGTTATGGCGTTTTGTTCCATTTTATAGTGAATGAAATTGCTCTCATGCCTAGTGAAAGAAATTCATAAGTTTATAATGATTCTGAAACTTTCTAAGTAATATTCAGGGCTATGACCATGTTTCAGGCCTTCAATATTCTTCGATATGAGATTGGACAGAAGTATGCTTCTCACTATGATTCATTCGACCCATCTGAGTATGGTCCACAGAAAAGCCAAAGAGTAATGAGCTGTCACTTCTTTTCCCTAATTATTATTTATTTTTCAATTTCCAAGATTTGTTGTTTAAAGATTTTCAATGGTTGCTGTTTCCACGTTCTTTGTTTAACTTAATTTATTGAATTGCTACTTAGCTGCTAGATATTATTGTGAGAGAGAAGTTAAAAGAGTGCTTCTGCATTTTGTTTTCTTTCCTGAACTGTGATGTGGTAGCTGAAATCCTAAGAGCTTATGGCTAAAATAGATGTTACTTATGTGGTGGACTGGAGAACAGCAGGAAAAGTTGGCGGTGGATTGGACAACAGTCGGAAGAGATGAAACGAGCGGAGATAATTACCACCTCATATCAGTTATAGCTGGAGACCTTCTTGTCGAATACAGACTTAGGAAGGGAGAAACACCTTAGAGGCAGCAAACTGAAATCAAAGACAAAATCACTATCCTTTTAAACAAGCAAAGTAACCTATATATGATAGGTGCTAGTAGATAGAAACAACAAGTAATAGAAAGTGAAAGAGATGGAATAGGAATGAAATAGAGAAGGGAAGGAATTAGAATTGGAAGGTGATAGAAAAATGCAGGAAATAGAATAGGAAGGGAATTCCCTCTATAGAAGGGAATAGAATATGCAAGTAGGATGGGGAAGGTGCGACAATTCCCGCTTCACATGAAGGCCAGCCGGTGCAGCCTTTTATTGGATCGGGGCCGGGGCCGGGGCCAAGACCTGTTCTGGCCATTTCAACCAGGCATCCCGTAATCTCCATGTCATTCCCTAGACATAGGAATAGTACCCAAAGGTGGATCTTCTGTCAATGAGTTCTCCTACTTGGCTAACAGATGTTTACAACTCTACATCCATGTTATTAGATTTCTTAAAAAATTATCCTCTGTCAAGGTCTTCTTAACAAATATTAATATTCTGCACACATTCTCCAAATGTTCTTCATTTGGATTGTGCATATGTTGACTCACTATGCTGACAGAGTAAGTGATGTCAAGTCTAATGTGTGATAGATAGAGAAACTTACTCACCAATCTCTATGTATACTTTTTTTTCACTGATGTCTTTTCTCCCTCTGACTGTAATTTTTTGTTGAAATCCATAGAAATCTCGGTAGGTTTGCACCATAGTATTCATATTTCTTTTAATGGATCTAGGATACACTTTCCTTGGGATATCACAATACCCATCTTAGACACCATCATGCCCAAAAAATATCTCATTGCCTTTTGATCTTTAATTTCAAATTTAGTAGCAATAACCTCCTTAATCTTTCCAATTTCTTGGTCGTCGTCACCTGTCGGGATCATTTCATCAACATAGACAATGAGTATCACTTTTTTTCCTCCTTGTGTATGTTTTATGAATAGTTATGATCCACTAGACATTGAATGTACTCATTTTATTTTATAGTTTTATCAAATCAAGCCCTTGGCAATTGTTTCAGACCATAGTGACTTTTTTAGTTTGCACACTTGATGTTTAATTGAGTCATCTTCTAATAATGGGGGAATTTCCATATACACTTCTCTTAGGTCTCCATTCAAAAACACATTTTTGATATCAAGTTGATGCAGGTCTCAATCTTTATTGACTACCAAGGAGAGAAGAATCCCATAAGTCTAAGTGAAACACTTGGCCATCAACCTAGTCTTGCTTTGTACTTGATATTGAACACTCATTTGCATCCAATTGGTCCTTTATTTGGAGGAAGTTTTGTAATGGTCCACGTAACATTTAGCTTATGTTCTTGGACCTTTTCTTCTACCGCCTTTTTCTATTATGGAGTTTGAAGTGCTTTAAGAATTGACTTTGGTATTGGTACACTATCAAGATTAGATACATATGCTTTGTAAATTGATAACTTTCCATAGGCAACACTCGTGGATAGGATTATGGTGCAACTTTCTCGGTCTTCTTCGCTAGATTCCACTTCCCTTGTAACCTCATAGGTGGGTGAATTCAGGTTTGATTGTGGACAATTCTGTGGTTGCATCTTCTCTTTGTCTTGCTCAGTGAATTTATTTCTCCTTGTATACACACAAGGCTTTTTATTTTAAAATCTCCTGTTGGATTTTCTCAACCGAGGATTTTGGGAAGCAGGATGGTTGGAGGGAAGGGTAATAGGTTGTGATGACTTTTTATTAGTGGGTATTCATAGTAGTGTAGGGAACCTGAATGGGTGACTCTAGGTCTGTGTGGAGTCCCAAGTTTGATGTTCATCTGGACTCTCCCCCCTGAATATCAAATTTAGGATAATGCAGTTGATTTTCAAAGAAGCTAACATCCATGGAGTTATAGTATTTTTTCGTAATTAGAGAATAACACTTATACCTTTTTGTCTGTGTGGAGTCCCAAGTCTGATAAGAAGAATATCCTAGAAAATACATTTGATAGATTTTGGGTCAAAATTTGTGCGGCATTTATTATGAAATTTTAGATGTTGGATGTGAAAATACATAAGACTTGTGTGGTATGTATGAAATGCCCCTAAAATTTCCTTTCAATCATCGCAAACATCACTTTCTCTTCGGCTTATCATAGTTTCGTGCTCATAGTTTCGCCCGAAACATATGAAACCTTGAGTTGTTAGGGCGTGCAAGCAACAACAAGATCATGGTGCGCAAGGATCTCTAAAACTCTAGTCTCTCGTATATTTCCAATCTCATAAATCCCCCCTGATTAAAATGTGGTGTTGAGAAAGTGCAGTGTAATCATTGTAAGTTATACATAGTTAAGAATAATACCTTTTTTATAAGAAGAATATCCTAGAAAAATACATTTGATAGATTTTGGGTCAAAATTTGTGCGGCGTTTATTATGAAATTTTAGGTGTTAGATGTGAAAATACATAAGACTTGTGTGGTATGTATGAAATGCCCCTAAAATTTCCTTTCAATCATCACAAACATCACTTTCTCTTCGGCTTATCATAGTTTCGTGCTCGTAGTTTCGCCCGAAACATATGAAACCTTGAGTTGTTAGGGCGTGCAAGCAACAACAAGATCATGGTGCGCAAGGATTTCTAAAACTCTAGTCTCTCGTATATTTCCAATCTCATAAATCTCCCCTGATTAAAATGTGGTGTTGAGAAAGTGCACTGTAATCATTGTAAGTTATACATGGTTAAGAATAAGAATGGATCAACAACTCATTATAAAATACATCCACCAAATTGTTCAAAAAAGCTAGGAAAATGACAAATGCATATCACTATAGGAAGATCAACACCTTCATCTGAATGTTGGAATTGGATGCGAATTTGTAAGTATGATCATGAAAAAATACGAGAGATTACATCTCATATAATCATGATTTATGACTTACCCTTCATTTTTATATAATCAATAAATTATTATGTGCGATAAAATTTGTGAAATTATTTATTTAGTTTTTTATATGAAAATCTAGATACTCGTTTGAATTTTTAATTCGTTTATTAGCTCGATTAGATAGTCGTTCATTTGTCATAATCAAATTAAGTTCAAACATTGAAAATTTTAAACAAGTCAAGCTTGAACAATATATGGAAGCTCGACACAAGCTCAAGCTGAACATGAACAACTTATAATTATACCAAGCTAAATCTAAACTATGATATACTCGACTTGACTCAACTCAGCTCGATTACAACCCTAGGCATGCGAGTATTTTCTCGTCACAATTATCTTGAGGGGCTTTGAAGCAATAACTCAACTTGACATTTTATTAATGAGGTAGAATACTGTTAGCACGAGATCTCTTCAAAAAATTTTTAGGACATTATAAGAGAGCATAACAAACCTTGATACCTTAAGGAGATGTCTATTCTTCCTCTCAGCTATCTCGTTTTATTAAGGAGTTTTAATGCATAAACTTACATGAATGATATCATTCAATGATAGAGTTCAAGTTTTCATTTGCATTATCAGTTTGAGAATTTGAATTTTGCATAGAAATGGAGTAAAAATCATGCTACCGGATGATTGAAAAATTTGTGTGGTTTCAGATTTTTGTTCATGAGGAGTAGCCAACTAACAAATACATAAGGAAAGAACTACAAACATAATAATAGAGAATAAATGAGAATAAATCTAAATAGGAAACACATAATTTCACAATATTGTTTTAGTTGCCCTCAAATCCTTGCTTCTATTTACCTGGTTTATTTTCTTGAATCTGGTTTTTGAATTAAACTTGCGAGTGTTTGAGGGCCGGTTCCTATGTCTAATCAGTTCAAGTCCCAGGTCCAGTCTGATTCTCGCACAACCGTTGGATTTTAATCATTTTGATGAATTTAATATTATTATATGAATTGAATGAAGTTTTTTTTAAATTTTCATCAAGGGGATGACATTGGTTAAATAGAAGTTGGAAAACTGTGAAATATGGTTTTTTATATGTTTATTTCTGCATCTCTTCCTATGTTTATATTAGTGAGGCCTAAACCCGAAGATGCTGCTCTACTACAGAAGCAGCTAAATTATAGCTGAACTCTAAGGTACTTTAGGAAATTACCATGCATTGGCACTAATGTTTTTTTCTAATTGGAAAGATTACTTCTGCTTGTTATTTATTAGGAGCTGTAATTTTGTAGCTAGGGCTGTAATCGAGCCGAGCTGAGTATATCATTTTTCAGACTTGGCTTGGTCTAATTATAAGTTGTGCATGTTCTGCTTGAGCTTTTGTCGAGCTTTCATTCATGTTTGATTTGTTTAATTTTTTTTAATGTTTGAACTTGATTTGTTTATGTCAAGTGAACGTGTATTTAAATGAGCTAATAAACGAGATAAAAATTCAAACGAGAATCTAGATTTTCTTATAAAAAATTTAATAAATAATTTTGTAATTCTAATGGTAGCTACTAATTTGTCGATTATGAACTCTATAATCTTTGAACTTTAATAATTAGCTTCATAATTCTCATTGATATGACTACAATAGTTCAAATTTTGTAAGTGAAAGAACTAAATTGATCATAAAAGTTATAGGAATGATTATTTACTTAATCATATTAATAAGAAAATAATAGCAATAATGTTGTTGGTAATTACAGTGTGATGGTTATAAAATATGGACTCATTACTTTTAAGGTTATGGAAAACTCCACAAGAAAATTTTTGTCACTCATTTTAACTGTAAGTATCTTCCGAATTACCCTTTATTTATTAATAAAATAAATATATGATTAATAATTAAACTAAAAATATTATTGATTTAATAATATATTACTATTAAATTTATAATTAAATAAATTCTAATTAACTAAATTTTATATAAATAATATATCATTTATATAATACGAGCTCTTATGTAATTTAATATTGAGTATTTAACAAGTTACTTGTTGAACGACAAATTATTTTGTTTGTGAACATAAACGAATAAGTTCGACCATGTTCATGTTTAGTTCGTTTAATCTTGGAGCTTTTAAAAATTGTTCAAGCTTGTTTATTTACTAATTTGAATGAACATGATCTAGCCTTAATCGAGTCGAATTCAAGTTGTTCATCAAATGCATTGGTTCATCAACAACCCTGGTAGCAACTTTTGATATTTCAAAGACTATTTTGAAGTCTGCTAAACAATCATCACTCTTATCTTTTACTTTTCTTTTGGAATATAATATTTCTTTGTTGGATGATTTACATACATTACTGCTCAATTTTTATGTATTTACATCTGTAACACTTTAAATTTTAATTTATATATATATATATATATATATATATATATATATATATATATATATATATATATATATATATATATATATATATATATATGCCACCTTAGCTATACATTATAAGGTGTATTTCACTTTTTTTTAAAGTTAAAATAGTAGAATTTTTTATGTGATATGAATGATTTGATTGTTATAAATGTAAAAAAATAAATTTTATGCGTTACATATGTAAATCCATAAGAATTGGTCGGTACCTGTGTAAATGATCATTCTTTGTTTTCTAAAGAGAAACCATGGATGTATTTTCAGGTAGCGTCGTTCCTGTTGTATCTATCGGATGTCGAGGAGGGTGGAGAAACAATGTTTCCTTTTGAGGTATGCATTTAGAAACTGACGCTTTTTTCTTCAATCTATTTTGATTTATTATTTATGTAGAGATTCTATAATGTTTCCCAGAATGCAAATATCGATTTTAGTTATGATTACCGGAAATGCATTGGCTTAAAAGTTAAACCGCAGCAAGGAGATGGTCTTCTATTTTATTCATTGTTAACAAATGGAACAATTGACCCGGTAAGCAGATTGCTTAGTTATTAATTTTTTTGAAATTTACGTACCTAGCATTCAATTCCTGTGCATTTACATATCTAACACTTAAAATTCAAATTTTATATTTATGCCACCTTACCTGGGCCTGAAAAGCTATATTTTTCTTATGAAAAGTTAAAATAGTAATATTTTGATGTGATGTGAAAGATTTATGTGTGGTATGAGTAAAAAAACTATAGTTTTGGTGTCAGATATGTAAATACCTAGGCTTTTTGTGGTATTTATGTAAATGCCCCTAATTTTTGTTTTTACTTTTACAAACCTTAATGAAATTTAAACAGTCTGGAAAAGCCTTTGTATCTTTCTTTAGGAGATTGAATTTCTTGCTTGAGGTCTCTTCTCTTGTTTTCAGACCTTCCATAGTTTTAAGGAAAGCTTAGTATGGCATGTTGGTTGAGTGAGTTTGAACATTTTGTTTATTACTTATGTCACCAATCTTAACAAAAAGAATTCCTTATTAATACATCAAATTTTAGCGAGGGTTCTCTTCTCGCTCCTTATTAATGGTAAGCTTTTGAGAATTTTGACATGATTGAATTAAACACACATGTTTCAGGTTTGGATTTCAGTATTTTTTTTTATTATCATAACTGACTAGATATTAAATTATAAAAAGTATAGTATTGTTTTTTGAGGACCAAACATACAATGTTGACTTTAATGAAATTCCATATTTTTAATTAGGATTATAATATTACGTTTGTTTACATTATATAGGTAAATTCAAATGCCTATTAATTGCATTAAAACTAAACATCCAATCTTCAATTATGCAGCAAAATGTACATTTCCTTCAAGTCAAACTTACCAAAATAAATAAATTAATAAATAAAAAAAATATCAGCAGCGTTCTCTGTTTGCTGTTGCACTGATATCTTCATCTAAAGATCGTAAATCCTGTGGAGATCATGTAGGATAATGCTGTAGTATTCATTTGAGCAGTTCTGTGATTCTATTTTCTTCATGGAGTTATTCCGTAGGCATTTTATGTTGCGAAAAACGGAGTAATATGGACGATTGAATAAATTAGATGGTTATAAGATACAAGATTAGACTTAGTAGAATAAGGTTCGAGTATTTGATATGCAATTTAAATGGATTGGATATTAATAATTATCAAATAATATTTATTAGCATATGAAATGATATGTTTTAGCTGTGTGATAGATTTAATTATCTTGGATTTATTATACATAGGCTATATTATACATAAAAATGGTCATATATATGATGATATAACTCATAGAATTAAGGATGTATGGCTAAAAGTATTTCGCGAGTATTATACAATATTATGATATACGCGAGACTTAAAAGTAAAATTTATAAAACAAATTATGCCAATGATTTTGTATATATTAGAGAATTGGGAAGTAAAAATAGCTATAGCTATTGACTTCTAAATTAAGAGTATATCAGAAATGATATTGTTAGAATGAATCTGTGATAAAATTTTGAAAGATTGTATTAGAGTGGTAATTTGAGTGAAATCGATTGAAGATAGGATAATTGAAAGTAGATTTGAATTATATAGACATCATAATATTGAGTAGAAATAAGTAGAAAAAATTAATCTTAGATGATTAAGAAGAAGTGATGGGTCTAAGATAACATGAATCAACAACAACAACAACAAGACTTTATCCCACTAAGCAGGGGCGAATACATGAATCCTCTTTCTCCATTGCGTCCTATTGAGTGTCATATTTTCATTTAATTTTAATATATTAAGATCATTTTTTATATGATATTCTCTTTTTATGGCCACCTCTGTCTTTCTTAACATAAGCCGAATATAAAACATCCACTCTCTTAACAAGATCATCAGATGGTCGATGTTTAATGTGATCAACAATCTAAGAAGACTCTCTCTAATATTTTCCGCCACTGGAGCTACGACAACCCTATCACAGATATCTTCATTTTGGCATTTTGTCTTTAAGTGTCAAGTGTCTCATCCACCTAAGCATTCTTAGTTCGAAAACACTTAACTTTGTTTTCTCTTTTAAAGGCTAAACATTTTGCGCCGTATAGCATTGCAGGTCTCACTATCATTTTAAAAAAATTTCTTTTAAGTCTAAATAGTACTTTTTTTGTCACACAATAGGCTCGATGCATTCCTCCACTCCAAACAACCAACTTGAATTCTAATAATAACATCCAGTCTATATCACCTTTACTTTGAACAATAGACCTGAGATATCTAAAATGTTCACACCTTTTAATAATTTGATCACCCATAATTACAACTTTGCCATTACATTTAAATATTCAATTTTAGATCTCCTCAAATGAAGGCCTTTAAACTTCAATGCAGACCTCCATAATTCAAAATTTTCCTAAACTCTTTCTTGTCTTATCCGCAAGAAGAATATCATTAGCGAAAATCATACACCAAGGTCATTCCTCATGTAAATGTCCAGTAAAAGTGTCAAGCAAAAAGTTATGGGCTTAAAGCCGATCCCTCTTGTAATCAACTGAAAGAGGAAAATACTTGGTCAATCATCATTTTGTTCGAGCACAATTAACAGCTCTAGTATACATATCTTTAATGACTTGAAAATAATTAATATCAACACCTTTCTTCTGTAGAACTCTCCAAATGACTTCATACGGAACCTTAACGGAAGTTCTTTCTAATTTTTTTAAAAAATCATATATAGATTCTCCTTACTCTTTATATACTTTTGCATCAAACCTCTCAATAAATGTAGAGCTTCCATAATAGACCTACCCAACATAAATTCAAGCTGATTATGAGAAATCTTGATATCACGTATTAACCTATCTATGTTCAATAAATTTCTCTCATAATTTTAAAATATGACACATCAACTTAATTATTCTATAATTTGCACACTTTTGTGCATCCCTTTATTCTTAAAAATGGGATCAAAGTGCTCTTCCTCCACTCAGTCATCTTTTTAGTTTTTAAATTAATATTAAAGAGTTCAGTAAGTCAAGAAACTTCTAAACTCTTAAAATTTTTCACATTTCAATTGGGATATCATCAGGTGCTATTGATTGTCTACATTTGTTTTTCTTTAAAGATCCTCAACTTCTTTTTTATAATTGCGATGGTAAAAATAAAATGTTTATTATTATTTTTAACGATATTATGATCACTAAAATCGATTTTATTTTCAAAAATTTTATTGAAAAATTTATCAAAATATCTCACCCACTTATATTTTCTTCTAAGAAAAACACTTTTTTATTTTCATCTTTAATGCACTTTACTTTTATTTTCTCTTTTTTTAGCTAGTTTATACATATATTTTTCACTATTTTTAATATTTTTTCTATTATAAAGATCATTAAAAATATAATATGTAGCGTCACAAATTGTTATCTTGGCTCTATACATGTCACTTTATATTTTTCTCACTTCTCTAAGTTTTTACGTTTAACTAAATTTTTATAATCATTTTTATATTTTGTCTTTTTGGCACATTATTATTCTACCACCAACTATTTTTATTTATAAAAAGTTTTTCTTTTGATTCTTCAATTACATCTTTTGCCACTTGTTTAATAATGTTTTTTACTTTATTCCACGTAGAATTGCCACTTGTTTCATGAACTTCCCAAATATTGAAATCTTAAAGTTTACTCATAAAAATAGGTTTTATTGTCTTTTAGGTGCCCCAATCTAGTTTTATGTTAATGCTTCATTGAATTATTTATCTTACAACTTCTCATTTTAAAATCCAAAACTAATAATCGATGTTGAGTACATAATTTTTCACTTTGAATAATCTTACAATCTGTACATTCTTGACGATGTAGTTTTTTCATTAGAAAATAATCAATCTATGCTTTATTATATTCATTATTATAAGTAATAATATGCTCATATCTTTAAATAAAGTATTAGCATTAACAAAATCACACCTTAAAACAAAATCTAATATGATGTTATCTTCTTCATTAATCACTCTAAAATCATAGTCACCATGATATTTCTAAAGTCTTCTACCACTCTTCCAATATGTCTATTTAAATCTTCTCCAATAAAAAAATTTTCTTCAAGAGATATCATTTGTATTAATTTTTCTAAGACATTCTAGATCTTTTCTTTTGAACTTATATCTAAAGCTACTTGAGGAGCATAAATAGTCATAGCATTAAAAATTTTAGTATCAGCAACGATCCTTAGGTTACCATCTTTGTAAACTCTTATCTGTAATTACACCTACACTATTTCTAGTGTGACTTCTACTTGAATATTAAAGTTTAAAACCTAAGCTATTAATTTCATTTGTCTTTTCTCCAAACTATTTAGTTTCTTGAATACATGAGATATTTATCTTCATATAAACAAAATCTACTAATTTTATTAATTTACCTGTGAGAGTATTTATATTTCAAGTCTATTATAATATTAGTTTCATGATCTAACTTCTTTGCTCACATTTGTTCGTGTAAGAACTCTTGCTTATATGACACTACACCCGGGTGTCGATGTAGCAGTGTTTGAACATTTTTCATCATATTCAGGTCATTATAATATTATGTTCATGATCTAACTTCTTTGCTCACATCCATTCGTAATGTAAGAACCGTTGCTTATGTGACACTACACCCGAGTGTCGATGTAGCGGTGTTTGAATATTTTTCATCAGATTCAGGTCATACAGCGTGTCGCTTCTAGGAGACCCCTTAGTGTTTATATATGGATTTAAAGGATTCATGTCATGATTTTTCGACAAAAAAATTTATATTGGTTGTCGACTACCTATCACAATCCTTCATTTTTCACATCCGATACTTAAAACGCAATAATGACATTATTATTTAAGAAAACGTAAATATAAGTTCAAAATGACATGTGAATATGAGGTTTAACACATTAATTAACAAGAATGAACAGAAGATGAGATGCTATAAAGTGGGAATGTAGAACCTACAAAATGGATATAAAGTTGCCATTAGACCTTGCAAAAAAAACTTTTTCTTCTTATGGTTGGTCATAAAAAACTTCATTTGTGAAATACTCATTTGGGAGAGCAGAAGATACAAAAACTGCTTTATTCCCCCATAAAAGCATGTCTATGTATTTACATATTTAACACCTATACATTGATATTTATATGTATACCACAAATCTTTAACATCACATCAAAAATATCGCCACCGTTATTTTTTTCAAAGTGAAAGACACATTTTTGATGCATGCATACATGAGAATATGATTGCAATGTAAACTTTGGGTGGTAGATATGTAAATATCAAACTTGAGGTGGTAGATATGTAAATACATGAGAATTATGTGGTATGCATGTAAATTTTTCAGTAATATAATGCATATATGAATATGATTGCTTATTAATTGACAGAAGCTTTTGTTTGTCTGCAGACTTCTCTTCATGGCAGTTGTCCAGTGATAAAAGGAGAGAAATGGGTTGCCACGAAATGGCTCAGAAATACTAATAATAAGAATGCATTCAGGTAGAATTATTAGTTTACAGGGATTTAATTTAGATATCAATATTCTGAAAATATTTTTTTTTATAATATTTCGTTATTGTTTTAAATAGCAGTCTTCATATACCTCTCAAAATTGGTTTGTTTACACCATATATATATATATATATATATATATATATATATATATATATATATATATATATATATATATATATATATATATATGCATGTAGCAAATTTCAGCCCGATGATTAAATTCTGCAATAAATTTCTAATATTTATTTTAAATGTTATCAAAATTTCTACTAATATGCATGAATTTGTCTTGAATAAATAAATTTGCTTACTGCTCTGATTTTTAAAATTTAATAGATTTTAGTGATACATCTCTCTCTCTCTCTCTCTCTCTCTCTCTCTCTCTATATATATATGTATATAATGAATGACCGAAAACTATTATACGAGCTCTCGTCATCCCTCATGCGCTTATAATTTGAGTAACACACCCTACACTCGTGGGGAAATCGAACCCCGGACCAAAGAAGATTTACAACTGACAAGTAGATGATCAAATGATATGAGAACACGACACCTCTATATATATATTGTTTTTATTTTTTTGAAAGGAATGGTCAAAGGTTATTATATGAGTCTGCAAGGTTATTTATGGTTAATTCAATGTCAAAACAGTCCATCGTTGATCATCAGTGAATTTCAGCTCATTAAATTGTGCTATATTTAAACATCGATAAATGATGATTAAGTATAATTCGAATAATTTCATTTTAAATAATTAGGGTGTCAAATGTGGATATATGAGGCGAAATAGAGCTATGTTGGCTACTCAGAAATTATAAATATAAATACAAATTGCCATTCTATTCGTGGACATGCAAAAAAAATTTCATGTCAAACTGTTTAATATCACAAATATATTTATATTTACAAATTTTATTTTATATGCCTCATAATGCCTTGCATTAAGTGACTGCCTTCAATATTTATTTACTTAGAGAAATATATTTATAATCTTACATGAATAACTTGTGAGCAAAAATTCAATTATAGATTATAAAATGGTAAATTAGGAGGTTACGAAATAAGGACATATTATAAGAGATATAATATAAGAATCATGAAACAATAAAATGCACTTTAAGAAACAAAATAATAGGCATGACACAAAATGTAATTCAATTATATAATATAATGCAATAGCAAGTCTAACTAGATGAATCTGGGAGCCTGGAAGGCTCCTCGGGCTTGGTCCCTAAGAAGACGTTTAACCGAAAAGAGTCGCGTGCCCATGACAGCCACACGACTTGCTTCATTTTGGTCAGGCGTCCATTCGCTAAGGGCTCGGTGCTGTCGAATTGACTGTTTGTAGAGATTTTATCCATGTACAGGTCAGACGGAAAGCTCAGACCAACTGTTTTGGGGCCATGTGATTTGTTTTGCTCATCTAGCGGACTAGAAAAAAGGGTTGGATTTATCCACGTGAATCTTGTGCTCGTAAGTTGATTTCTAGGAAAATAGTCGTATTTCATCTGTTTGAAAAATGCTTTCCTCTTGGTCTATGAGAGTCGAACAGCTACACATGGGTATTCAATTGTCCATGATGGACCCCGCAATGTCACGTCATCTTCTTCCATTGGCCATGGGGATATCCTTAAGAATCGTGCTGACACATTTTTGATATTAAAGTTCTCTGATTCTCTTGCTCCTTGATGACAAAAATTGCGATAAAGAAAATGGAATCTTAATTTTTCAAATTGGGCTCCTGAGGTCACTCTTCTGAAGCAGTTAACATCTCTAAGGGCCGAGTTAACTACCGTTTGAGAGCAAGTTTTAATCTCCTGGTTGTATTCTGAGATGAATAGAGTAGATAAGGTTAGGATATGAGTAGAGTTGATGTATAAACGACTATCGTTTGGGATATTTCATGGTTGATAGTCTTGTAAAATTTTTCCTTTCCAACTAAGTAGTTTAAACCTGAAAAATTTTCTTCTCGACCGAATGACTGTAACCTAACGAAAAAGTTGTAAATATTTATTTTCGCTAATAAATTCATATATGCAAGTTTAATTTTTTTGTTCATTGGTATGTGTGTTGGATATGACTCTTTTCCTATGCTTTGATATGGTAAAATTTTCCTAGTGCCCTTGTGTCGCTTCAACTTCTATCATGCGCTCTAAGTTTGTGAATCAGTTGATTTGCTCCTCGCATTGTTTTACTCCTCTGGTACTTCTCAGAACTCTTCAAGGTGAACTTACTTGGGGTTGTGTCTGTTGCTTTAGATGGGTAGATAGCAAGTTTGTTAGTCATTTGACTTTTGGTTGGACGTTTCGTCTTCGATCGACCGCGGAAGTTGGGGAATTTGTGGGCTACTTTGGTGACAGGTTGGTCGCTTATGCAGATCAATTTAGATACGGTATGAGGTTGTCTCTTTGTAGTGAGAGTAATTTATATTTAACAATTATGGTGCCATCCTGCGTAGGTAACACCAAATTCTGTTGTGATAACCACGACTTTCGTCATCTTCCTCCAGTTAGTTGAAGTATCATGGTCCAGTGAACTCCTCTCCTATTTCTTTTGGGTTCAAAGTTGATTCAGATTGCTACACCATTTTCTCTTCGAACCCCAAACTACAGGTAATAGAGGTGAAGATTAAGGATAAGGATTGGCGGTCGAAGTTTGTAGATGTTGTGCACCAGAGGGGTTGTGGGATTTCCGTCCAACCCATTAATAAGGAGGTGAAGAGGTTGAAGCTTTTGTCGGAATACATCCGGTGTTGTGTTGAGATGATTGAGGGAGAGTAACTATCAATGTTCCAGTTCATTGAGCGGAAAATCGTCAACAAGGTCTTATGCCCCAAAACTTTTGGCGACATGACTGTGATTTTGTGGGAAGAGCCAAATGTCAGAGAGAAGAAAAGTATGACGACAATGGAGTCAAAATCCTCCAAAAGGAAACGTAGGATGAAGAGGTCTCTAGGAAGGGGGACCCCATTTCACGATTGAGGAAGCCCTCATGAAAATCTAGTGTTTGTTAGAAAACTCATTTATTTTTTGTTTTTTTTTAACTTTTAGCTCATTAGAGCACGCGTGACGACCTCTGGCGTGCTCCGGGGACTTCATCTAGATCGTCAGAGTTCCAAGAGTCGATCTCTGGAGAAGAGGCTCTCTCGGGTGAGGTACCTGAGTGGATATGAGAGATAGGTATCCCTTACCCTGACCCTCAGGAAAGGGTTGTCACGCAACATTCGTCTCTCGTTTTGGCCTGTTGGCCCCTGCTTCATTTGTCACAAGGCCTGCATGCTCTTCTTTGTTGTTCGGGCTCTCGCAAACTATGCCAAGAAAAGCTTTGAAAGTCTGAAAAGTTGCTGATGCTTTCGACTAGAAACTAATGGACCAACTTCAAAGCTGATGACCTCGGAGTGGCAAAGAAAAATCGACACTTAATTGCATCAAAGATCTTCGGTAGGAACATTGCCGATTCGAACGAGGAGATGTGGTCGTTGGGATCTGACTGCCCCTGATAAACATCCAAAGTCGGAAGCTTAAACTTCACCAGAGGTTCAGCTCTAGAGATGTGAAGGGAGAAAAGATTCTTTGATTGTCGTGGTGTTTTGGTGCGCCCAAGTCACTACTTCTCCTCTTGCACGGATCCCGTGCTGCCCTGGTACTTCGAGTCACTGGCCCTTTTAGGGTCGTTGTTCAATCTTTTGATATTGTGTGTCGGTGCGACCTCCTGCGACAGGTTCTAGTCCTGGGGAACCCTACTTTCTGCTAGAGCAGTGACGACCCTTATGACCTCTGCGATTTAACCCAACACTTTGTTCACGATATAAGTCCCCATCCGTTGCATCCCTCGTTGCATGTGTTCCTCTATGTCTTCTCGTGTCAGTTCTACGTTGGTTATTTCTCTATGTGCGCTCTCTTCTCTCAATGATAATTGTGCTCCTCTTCTTATTGATGACATAACTTCACACTCACCTCACATTTTAGGATGTTGAATCCAAAAGTGTCCTGAAGACACATCTAAGGAATAGAGCGCTGGCAAAAGCGATGGATAGAACATTAAATTTGTGTAATATTTATTCTTTAAATTTACATACCATGCCTCTAATATACGCAGATAAGGTGATGCTATTTTAGTCAAAACATGAATATTAGGCCGAAGTCCTGACGACAAGGAGCGGGGACTCTAGAAGGCTCTGACCGGACAGTGACGGGTCCCTAGGAAGACGTCCTATCCGACATAGCCTGGTGCCCATGACAACCTCCCGCCTAGCTTTATTTTGGTCGGCTGATTGTTTGTTGGGGGCTCAATGCAAAATGTCGACTTAACTAGTTGTTGAGAGTTTATCCTTGTACATTTCATACGTAAAGCTCCAACCAACTAGCTAGACATGGTTTACAGGAAGATGTATTTCGTCCCTCGAGGAAATGCTTTTCTCCTGGTCTATGGAAGTCCTCTGGTTAGACATGGGGATCAAATTGTCCTTGACGGACCCCACGATGCCACATCGCCTCCCTCCGCCCAACCGTGAGATATCCTCGAGATTCTTGCTCACATTTTTTATGAACAGGATTATAATATAAGCCCATATCAAATGTTTTAATTACACGTACAACTTATGATATCTCATATATAATATAAATAAAGGAATTATTTAGATACATATTAAACTAACTTAAATGAACAAAATGAAATACAAAATTATGATCACTCATCGCTCAATAGCTCGAAAATGATACATAAATAGTAATATAAAATAAAATAAAATAATATTTACATACATACCACTTAATTCTTATAAATTTACATATCAAACTCCTAAAATGTAATTTTTTGCATTCATGTCATATTCTCTATCCATGAAAAGATGAAAGTTATATAGGAACGGGGCGATATATATGTAAATGCCCCAAAATAAACATAGTTTAAAATTAATATTATATTATATTATAAATATTTAAATAATGGTGAAAATTGTACTAATAACCAGGGCAGTAAACGATAAGGCTGTCAAAACGGTGGTGTGTTGTTCGTGAATAGCTCATGTTATGCTCGTTAAATAACTCGTGTTCGATTCTTTTGATAAGCAAACGAGCTGAATACAAACAATGTTTTTACACTAGATACGTAAATGACCTGAACACGAACAAATATTTGTTTGTTGTTTTTAAGCTCATTTTATCTCGAAATAATTAAATTATATATATAATATCATTGAAGAATATTATATTTAAATAACTACAAGACAATAAGAATTTATAATCAATTAAAATTGTTACTTAAACAAGTAGAATAGAAATATACTAAATTATATTTAAATGAATATTTTAATATAAATAATCAAATTTTAAATCTCGCACTTGCTCCTAACATCTTATGGCTGCGTGAATAGTTTGCGAAAAACTCGTATTCGGCTCTCTAAACAAACGAGCAAAACACGAACAACAATACTTTTAAACGAGAGAGCATGTACAGTTGTTAACAATCCCATCATAATCATATCTCCTGTCTAACTAAAATTTGAATTAATTTTATAGAATAATAAATAATCTCTTAACATCAAGTGAATAATAAATGATCTAATTGTTTTTGGGGCCGCTTTCCCATAAATCGAGTCCCCTAAATCGAAGAGGAGCGGTGAGCGGAGGGGATCGGAGATGGGGGGCGGTAACGGGCAGAAGGCGAAGATGGCTCGAGAGAAAAATTTGGAGAAGATGAAAGCCGCTAAGGGTTTCCTTTCCGATTGATTTCTCCTTTTTTTTCGCTGGTTTTCGTTTTGGTTCTCTTGATTTTCACTGATTTCTTCCTTTTCGTGTTTGTTTCTTTCAGGGAGTCAGCTTGAATCTAACAAGAAGGCCATGAATATACAGGTTTTTTTTTTTTCTCTACACATGTTTAATCATCCTTTTAATTTCTTAGGGTTTTTTTTTACTGTTCTTGAAGTAATCTACTGTGTTCTTGATGATCTTTCTCGTACATGAAGATCTAATACTCGTATTTGCTTTTCTGGTGTATTATTTGAACTCCGCAGTCCACTTGCCCCTTGGTTTCGCTGCTATGTTTTGGAACAGTGATATGTGGTTTAGGGTTTGTGTTTGTGGAATAGTCTGAGAAGTGATCTGTTCTTTACAATAAGTTTATTTTGATTTTAAATTAAAACAAAAATCATGAATACTTTTGTGCTCAAGTGATAGGGTTTTTTTTGTTTCGATTGTGTTTCTTGGGTTAAATTTTCTAAACCTTGTATTATTTCGGCAATTTACCATTGAATTTTATGTTATTTGCTTGCGTTAACTTCAAAATATATTTATTAAAACTGGATGCTAATTGATTATCTTTGTTGGCCTCCTTCTTTCAAGGAGTACTTGATTGCTTTTCTCCGTTATTTGACTCACAGTTAGGTCTAATACTACCATTTTTATTAGTCAGAAAGTCATGATGGAATGGAATATTATTTAGATTCTTGAGAATTTAAAACTCAGATTGTTAGAGCATGGTATGCACATGTTCTTGGGACAGAAACCAAGGCCTTATTTTTTGGATTCACATTGAGTATTTTGGTTGTGAGCATTATTGCTTTTAGCAGTATTTCAGTCAGGTTAAGTTTTCTTTCTATGGTTTATGTGGTGTGGGATGCGGTTATATTGCATATAAGATGACTCATTTGCATCTTGATGTATTTCTTTCTAATAAATTACTCATTCAATATGTATGTATTGAAAATTTATGATTCTTTCAGAAATATTTGACTTCTTTGGAGTTTTTTTTCCGCTTTTTCTACTTTGAGAGATACTAATGCTTCGATTCTTATAGTACCGTTTTGTATAGAACCAAGCTCTATTATCTTCTTTTTGCCAAAATCAGAAATTTATTTGTTAATTGATCAATCATACTCACTTTTTCCTTGATGTTGGAGAGTTAAAATACTTAATTTTTTCTTCATCCCATTTATCTGGTAGGAGAGATTTGACATTTTTTCGTTTCATTTTTTCTTGTTTAGTTCAATCAATAAAAAATAAATTATACTATCCATATGATCATAGCCTTGTTTAGTATTTTTTTTGTCAAAGATTTTGTGTTTCAACTCTCTATTTAACATTATTTGTGCCTCATTTTATTCACCTTATACAAAAGCTTTTATCCTTTCCCATTTTCTTTGAATTTTCCTTTATTTCTTGCAACCAAGCATTATTTACTCTTGTTCTAAGCATTGTGCCATAATTTGTTATATGAACCATAGTCTTATTTTTGGACATTGTCATCCTTGCTCACTTTATCATAGTTGGGCAAGTTGTGACATTTCACTTATGGGTGATGTTCCGTAGCAAAGATCTGCCCATAGGTGAGTTCCGTAGCCGAAACGTGCTGGAGCTTCTCGCGAACTAAGTCGGGGAATCATCTCGACCAACAAGCCTTAAAAAACCGTTCTTTGCACTCGGTGAAAGTTTATCTTTTTAGAGTTGAAGCTAGGTAGTTAGAATTGATAAGTGCTCTCATGAGTGCTATTTAATAGCATAATACCATGCAAGTTTATAGGCTTTTGTAACTGCCTTTGATGTATGAGTCAAAGGTGATGAGTGATTAAGAAGTCAGTTTTAGCCATGCAAAGGTGTAAAAGATTCAAATATTAAGATGAATGTATAGAAAAATGAAAAATGATTGATTGAAATATATGATGAGACAAATGAAAAGAAAAAGAAGGATTGTTTGGACTTGACACGAAAAAGAGTAGAACATGCACAGAGGTGGGGGATGGTATTAAAAATTTATGAAAGATGAAAAAACCTACTAAAATGAACCAATCAAATGCAAAGAAATACCAGCAATAGGGGAGCAGAATAAAGTTGATTCGGTATTATTTTTAGATGCATATGATCTGGCCCAATCCTAATTGCATCCTTAGCATATCTAGCCAAATTTAAGATTGTAGAAGGTGAAGAGATGGAGAGAGGAGTGACCTAATGGCTTGCTAGTTGGCACTGGTCACTGGTAGCAAGAAAAAAAAAATAAAAAGCCAGAAACGAGTAGAAAGTTAATGAAGAATGCTTCATGGACAGGTTTTAAAGTTAGGAAAATGGACTGAAGCCGGCCTAGTGGTTTCAGTTTATTTTTTTGTTTCTTTATCAAATTTTGCACATATATTAAAAATAAATGTGTTGAATTAAATAAACTGTGAGAAAGCATAGAAAGGAAGGGAAACGGAAAACTAGGAAAAGGAGTGGAGTTCAGAAGAAGATGCATGTTATTTCACACGAAAACATGCTCTTCTCAAAAGGAAATCCTGAAGATACATGCATATCATCTCAGTATTTTAAGAATAGAACAAAGTAGCTAGAAGAATTTGTTAATAATTAAATAATTTTCCAATTAAATCTTGAAATAAATGGTCCTCCAAAGGTACAAGTATAAAAATATCGCTAACAAGCAAATAAATGACACATTTGTGGTAGTCTGGTAGATAACAAAACATTCCAAAGAATGAAATGACAACAGATATGATGGGTTGATTTACTAAAAAGTCTGGCATATTATTATTATTCAAGCATTTTGATTACTTTTTGGTTAATTTGCTTCTGTTTACCATCTGCTTTATAAGTCTACCAATAACAATATAGGTTTTTCCTTTTTCTTTTTCTCTCTGATATTTTTCATTAAATTGATTACTTTAATGCAGTGCAAGATTTGCATGCAAACATTTATATGCACCACATCGGAGTCTAAGTGTAAGGAACATGCCGAAGCAAGGCACCCCAAGAATGATCTTCATCAGTGTTTCCCACATCTGAAGCAGTAAGAGCAACCTTCTATGTTATGGCTTTTATGATGTGAAACAAAGTCATGTTTATTGAAGTTACCAAATATAAAAAATGTGCCTGTGATGAACTCAACAAATGTTATTGCTTAAATTTATGTCTTTACCCGCTGCATTTGTATTTTAAGATGGCAGAACTTTTGATGAGATTTTATGTAATCCAATGGACATGATGTTATTACCTGTTTGGGTCTTTGTTATTGGAAAAAAAACATGGTTTTTATAGTTTATTATGTAAGTTTAGATTTATTATTCATATAATATATTTATTTTTAATAAATTAATGATTATAAAGGGCATCCTAGTTCTATTTAGGGTTTATGGTTAAATCAAAATATTCACTTAATTTATTTACTTTGTTCATCATGCATAAGTGTGTGGTTCTCTTTCTGAATGTTATGCAAGCATTATTTTATGCGAGCTGCGGGCTAAATGGTAATTTGTTTGATCTTTTTCAGTTTTATTCGAGACAATTGTTAAATGATAATAAAAACGTATCAAAATAGAAATTGTATGCGGATATGATTAAATTATGTATAAATAGTTGAACTTTGTTACTATAAATTAGCTTTTATTTGTACCTCTAATCAGGAGGTTTTTTTTTTACTCCAATAAAATATGTTTTGAATTTGATTCTCTTAATTGAGAAAAAAAATATTAGATTAGGACTTCGGATGCATCCAGAGTCCAATAGTGCGGCGTCATGTGTCAAGTGAACCATATATATTTTAATACCTACTAATCCCAGTGGGCATACTTGACACGTGACGCTCTACTAATGCAATTCGGATGCGAATTACAAATTGTCCGTAGCCGGGATATAACATTTGCTCCTTAATTGAATCACTCATTCACATATATGTATATATGTGTGTGTGTGTGTGTATATATATATATATATATATATATATATTTCAAGTTGAACTAGAATTTTTTGGATGATTTATATACATTACGCCCATTTCTTGTGTATTTACATATCTGATACCTATATATCAATTACACATTCCCTCATCTTGCATGAAAATATGCATCACTTTTTAAAAATTCAAATGACAGTATTTTAAATGTCATATGAAAATCTTGAGTGGCATAAAAATAAAAAGTTTAAGACTTGAACATGTCAATACATAAAATTCGAGTGGTATGTATGTAAATGCCCCTAATTTTTTGAAGATTATGCAATTAACAAGAATTAGTTAAACAAAAAAAATGCAATTTTCTAATATAACATTTCTTATGAAAATAACAAGCAATCGTTAGATGGAGGTGTGATAATAATCTGAAAATTAGTGATAATGTTAACATTTAAATTAATAAAATACTTCTATGAAATAAAAACCAGTCATTAAACAGTAATAACATTTAAATGAATGCAAATTCCTAAATATTAATACTATTCTCTACAAATAGATACAATAGCAACTGCATTATTGATACGATTATAGATCTGAAAAACATATATTTAGTATCATAAGGTGATCGGATCTCAGCTCGCTAAAGTTGCGACCACACTTCCGGATGATGATGTAGATGCAACCGTATTACCATGTGTAGCCAGGCAGTTTATCCAGACCAACATGCAATCACTAGACATAATATTTGCACCCGGAACAGAGAGACTCACTTTCAATATTTGAATATTCTAAAGTAGTTGTTCATTGACCATTTCATCGTCAAACTAAACAACTGCCGAAGCGTTAACAATAATGACCTCATTTTCACATCTACTCTTCTTCATTAAAGTCGTAAGAGAAGCCAAATCCCAGATATCTCTTCTCTCTCTCTCCGTGTGTATATATATATATATATATATATATATGTATATGAAATTAAATAATAAAAAATGCTCGACGGTTTGATGAAGTACTCCAGTCAGCAAATGCCAATCAAATTTTCTTCATAATTTCATCCACTCAAAAGCTAATAATATTTGAGACATTTACATGCATACCACCCAATTCTTAGGTATTTACATATCTAACACCTAAACATTAGCTTTTACTTTTATAACCCCCAAATTTGTCATACCAAATAAAAAATACCATCATTTAAACTTAAGAAAAAAATGGAATATACCTTCTAATGTATAGGAAAGTTGGAATGTATGTAAAAGTTAATGTTTAGGTGTTAGATATGTAAAGACATAAGAATGAAGTGGTATATTTGCAAATCTTCCAAATATCTACTGCTAAATTACCTGAAATTCTATACCTGCTGTGAATGAGAAGCTCATGGCGAACTCCTCCATGAAAACAGCAGATCATCCTGCACCAGAATCGCCGGTCGCTCTTTCATAGAGACGATACAATAGATTCGATCTCGACATCATCGGTTCCATCTCAAGAGTTGCAATCACATCCTTCACACAAATTGTCCGATCAGTTTTGGGATTGGACAACATTCCTGTGATATGAAAGATTTGGTAGTATAAATGTCAAAAAGCAAAGTTTAGATGTTGGATGTGTAAATACATAGGAATCGGGTGTAGTATGTCTATAAACGCTCCTTAAAAAAATAGCACTGTTTCACTTTCTATGGCCAACATTGTTATAGCCAATCACCACGAATCATGAAAAATGAATACTGCTTACCACCTTCATTTTGAATTTCCAGAATTTCACCAAAGTTGGAGTGGTTCTCATCTGTAATAATATTTTCTTGGTGACTGGAAGATACACTCGACATGTGTTAGGTATGACTCATATATCATATAAGTGATAGATGCTAGAGCGAAACGGAGCGAGTAGCGAGCGGAGCGAAAGAAGCTATCTAATCGGTAGAGTTTCGTTATGTGGGTTGGGGGACAACGGCCCCGTGATACGGTACATGAGTAATTTTATAATTACATATTGTATTCTAGGATCATATATATATATATATATATATATATATATATATATATATATATATATATATATATATATATATATATATATATATNTATATATATATATATATATATATATATATATATATATATATATATATATATATATATGTCCTATTTGTAACCCGGGGAGTAATCTTATACTACTTTACTGAGATTCAAGGAAAACAGTCGTTCTGCTCCTGAGAATGTAGACATCTTTTCAGAACCTCGTTAAATCTCTGTATGTTTTTCTGAATTTGTGTCGATTCTTATTTTTCTTCCCTAAATTTCTCAACAGCATGCTTTCGGGCTTCTTCCGAGCTTGCTCAGCCTTGAGCTGCCACTTAGAGAGCATATTATCAACACCAATAGCAGCTCGAGCGGCGGCATTTGCTGCCTTCGCTCGCATCTTATCGTCCTCCTTCCGGGGGCACTAATGCACCTTCTGCATGATTTGTTAATAGAAAAGAGGATAAGTTTAAACAAAGGCCATATAAATTCATCTTTAAGAAGTAACCTTTCGTTTCTTAGGTCTGTCATCTTTGTTCTTCTCTACATCAGTCCCAACTACCTTCCTTCTGCCTTCGCTCGCATCTTATCGTCCTCCTTATTCTTAATTCTTTCATTCAATTTTTTGAGATGTAAGTGGGCAAATTTTCTTGCATAACTTCCATCAATGCTAAAACCTTAACATCAATGAACTTAAATCAATGTGAAATTTTTTTCCTTTAGAATATTGTTATTTTTAACATAAGATTTGCATGTAAAGATATTGCCCACAAAATTTGCCCACAGTGCTACTTTCGGATAGTCATCAGTGTCGACCACAAGCCGCTTGACATCCAAATCCAGAAGGAGGAGGGTCTCGAGACCAGTGAGGCTTCTTCGAGTGCCCGCGATCGACGAGGAAGAGTTTGGTGAGGTCTTTCTAATGAGTGAGAATTTTGATGCAAGACACAGGGACTTGCTGATCCAGACCCTCTGCACGTGAGACGCTTTCGCGTGGATAACTGTAGAGATCACCAGAGTTTCGATCGACGTCACATGTCATCCAATCAACATCAACCCATTCTCTCAACCCAAACAATTGAAGCTTCGGTCAACTCCAAGAACTTTGGCTGAGCCTATCACAACAGAGGTCCAAAAGCTCGAGGAAACAGGCTACATCCGCGAGGTGCAATATCCCAACTGGCTCTCGAACGTGGTGATGGTTCGAAAACCAAGGAGAAAATAAACAATGTGTCAATTTTATCAACCTTAATGTTGCTTGTCTGAAAGACACATTTCCCTTGTCAAGAATTGACACATTGGTGGATTCCACGGTTGGCTAATGAACTTCCTTGGTACATTTTCAGAATACTAAAAAATAATTTGCATCAGATCGACGCAAAGAAGACAACTTTTATTACTGCACAAGGAATTTTTGTTTTGATGTAATACCTTTCATACTAAAAAACACTGGGGTGACCTATCAACATCTTATGGATTTAATTTTTTCAAATAAAAAATGAAGAAATGTTGATGTGCATGTGAATGATGACTTGGTTAAAAGTAAATCGACTGAACAGTATATAGAATACCTCAAAGAAACTTTCAAAACTATAAAAAATTTAACTTGAAGTTGAATCCTTAAAAATACGCTTTCGGAGCTTCGACATACAAATTCCTTAGCTTTTTATTCATAGTTGACCGTTTGAAAGGCAACCTGGAAAATGTCCAAACGATCCTATATATGCCTTCCCTTCGAAGCACTAAGGAAGTCCAAAGATTAATTGATTGGGTGGCAGGACTTAGTCGTTTCATCTTTAAGTCTGACGATAAATGTGTGTCATTTTTCAAAGCACTAAGGAAAAACTAGCACTTCAAAGGGAAGCTGATTGTGAGTCGACATTCAAAAGTTTAAAGGACTCACTAGCATCAACTCTACTGTTGCAAAGTCTGAAACCAACAGAAGAATTGTCGTTGTAACTTGGAGTAGGACGAGAGGCGGTCAGCTCGGTACTGGTCAGAAAAGATGTGGGGAAACAATTTCTGGTGTATTACACCAGCCGAGTTCTTTAAGGATCAGAAACTAGGTACCCAATTATAGAAAAACTAATATTTGCTCTAATTATTTCCTCTGGCAAGCTCCGATCCTATTTTCAGACATACCTAATTTGAGTTGTCACCAATCACCCCTTGAAGTTCACACTCACTTAGCCGAAGCAGTCCGATTGGCTGTTAAAATGGGCAGTGAAACTCAGTGAATATGACATCAAGTCCCCAGGACAACTATCAAAGCGCAGACGATCGCCGATTTCTTGGAGGACTTCTCCTAAGCAAAGGAGCCAGGCGATGGAAGCCCAACCAGTGATAGAACGTAGATATTGCAAGTCAACGGAGCATCTAAAGAAATGACCGCTGGACTGGGATTGACTTTAGCAGCACATCTTGTTAGCAGCACGCTACACACTCACTGTATCTTTTAGGATGTTGAACTCATATCTATTCATTGGATTGTGCTCAAGGAATAAAGGCAAATTCCGAGGGAAGGAAGAAGAGTGAGTGTGAGAGAGAGGAAGAGGTTCCTTGCAGGAGGGGCAAAGTGGGGTGTTCCCAGGTAAGACTGTAAACGAGCCGAGCTTGAGGGAGCCCAAGCTTTGTTTGGGTTCAGCTCGTTAAAAAATATCACTATTTGTGTTCGACTCATTTATATATCGAGCTCAAAAAATTTGTTCGTGTTCGACTCGTTTGCTTGACAGGTCGAACGCAAGCTATTCGTGAACAAAGAGTAATTTTCTTAACCTTAGTCACAAAATCTTATGATGTTTGAGGTAAGGGAAAGATTTAAATCTTATTATTTAAATTAAGATGTTCATTTAAATATAATTTAATAGATATTTATTTTTTAAATTAATAATTCTAATTGATTATAAATTTTTGTAGCCTTATAGTAAATTAAATTATTTAAAAATAATACTCATTAATTATTTCGAACCAAAACAAGGCGAAAACGAACGAACAAAATTTTGTTAGTGTTCAGTTCGTCTATATATCAAGGGCAAAAAGTGTTTTAATTCAACTCGTTTACTTAGCAAACGAATCGAACACGAGCTACCTAACTAGCCCGGGAGTAGGGCCGTTTTGACAGCCCTACTCCCGGGCTCTTTTGGCTCCTTTTATTCCACATAACTTGAAGGTTACAAGTGGGATGAGAAGGGAGATATCTCCCTACATGAGGGGTAAGAGAGAGCCTAAAGGACATGTCAATGAGTCCTCTATTTATAGAGAAATAAAGAGAGGATAGGAGGATTACATCTATGTCCCTATTTAAGAGAGCAGTGAGAGATGTTTTGGTTTTTTTCTCATTCTGAGGAGTTGGAGTACATCGACGTTGGGTGATTGGCTACTGGGGGTGGCCGGCCCAACCTACCAGCTGGAGCGAGGTGGTCGGCTCGATGAGGCTGACCAGAGAGGCTGGTGGTCAATCTGAGGGGCTGGTGGATGACCTGAGGAGCTAGTGGCCGACACGAGGTGTTGGACCGACCCGAGGGGCTAGTGGCCACCCCGAGCGGGCCGACACGCTGGAACGGGTTGACCAGCCAAAAGGGAGAATCCCTGCTTGCGTGATTCTGACAACAATATATCTTGGCTCGGTGATGTAGTATTTCCCACTATACACATACATACCACTATTCTTATATACTTACATATCTAACATCTAAACTTCAATTTTTACCAACTTGTCGTCTTACCCATGCATGAAAAGGTGCATTTCACTTTTAAAGTTAAAATAGTGATATATCTAATATGATCCGAGAGATGAGAGATTTGGATCGTATAAATATATAAAAAATAAAGTTTAAGCGATAGAAATGTAAATACATAGGAATTGGGTGATATATATGTAAATGCCCCTAAAAATTATCTTTGCCGAAAGAAAAACTTATGGTCAGTCTGCAAAGACTAATGGAAACTTGCATTAACATATTGTATTATTTCCAAATCATGATAGAAAACTTTCATAATGCTTTACCTTTACCATTCTAATAAAATCCTTTTAGGCATGTCTGTTTGTTTAGTTTCATATTTTTATCCTGCTTGTCTCTTCAAAGTTCACAGGGTGCAATTTGTTTTTCTGACATGTATGACGATCATATTGGGTAGAAAACATTTTTAAGTCTAAACTGAATATTTTGTGAACCTAATGCTTAGGTTTGTCATCTGTCTAAATGTGTGGTTTTGCATGAGATTTTACACATGTATATGTTATTATTCAAAAGAAAACGTTCTGCAAATGTATACTAGCATTAGAGGCATTTTAAGCCATCTCCCTGTATCTTTGAGTTATGTTTTCCGCAAACTCAGAAGATGACTCTTGCAATGACAGATAGAAAACACTTGATAAATGGTTGCAGTACACAAATAGGTCTGAATCATTCAGCCCAAAAATGAACTGTATAATATATCCACGAAGGAACAATCCATGGCCTATTATCTATGAGATATAAAAAACAAAGTCGATGTTATCACAACTACTAAATCCTTTCATGCATACAAAATCACAATCCGCACCAAACTGAAACCTACAACTTTAGATGAGTTATCTATGCAATGAGGAGACCAACATAGCAAAAGAAGCTGCAATAGACAAGGCTGAATTCATCAACCAAACGACCAAATGGCATTGACTGCTTTGAGGGGAAGAGGTTGTTGTTGACCAGGCCACAATTTTCAAAGTAGAGGAGGTGCAAACTCCAATGGAGGATGTTACAACTTGCACTTGTCCATAGGAGGAAAACTTGCATTCACCTACTACAACCTCAGCTTGCTGGCTCATAAATATGGGTGCCTCATCTCACCTTACAACTAAATCTAACCAATTGCCAAACAAGAAAATCTACAATACGAGCAACAAATGACTGTTGGAAATGAGCAAATAGTACTTCCCATTTGTCACATCGGTTAAGGTCCTCTTTTTAGCCATATTCTTAAGCTTCTTGTACCACAACAAAGGTTGTTAATGGACTACTATATTCGATGAATAACTCAAATTCGGTTGGATTAATACTTGATCGAGTTTGTTCAAATTAGTAAAAATGATTGAACATTTTTAAAAACGCTAAGGTTAAATAAACCAAACTTAAACATGACGGAACTCGTTTATTTATATTGGTGAAGAGATTTGTTTGTTGTTCACTAACTTATTAAATGCTTAATATTAAGCTTAATTATAATTTATATAATATAAGATATATTATTAAAATAAAATTTGATTAAATAGAACTTCTTTAATCACATATATTTAATAATAATATATAATAATTTAATATCAATAACATTTTAAGAATATTTATTAGTTAAATATATATATATATATTAATTAACCCAATTTATTAATTTTTACATCATTGTCCATTATATTCAATCAACCATACCATTATTATTACTTAATTATTATTATAAAAATATACAATCTATAATTATCAATTATATAATCATATTAGTTATATAATATCAGATATCTTTAAACTTTTGCCCTTTCATAGACAATGATTTGCTCTGTATTTAGCAGCCCGAGCTTGTCCTTCCCTCCACAATTTTGACTCGTCTGTTGGTATGAAATGCTTCTTATTCATGATATATATATATATATATCTCATTAGTAAATATGTCTATTAAGTTAATTCAATTCTTTTTATTGCTTTAATTCAATGAACAAATTTATTAATACATATTAATATTATTTGATTTCAAAAAAAATTGCTTGCAACTAATATAATACATTATTTAATTGGCACAAAAGTGATTAGACATTAATTATATGAAAAGCAAGATAATTGTTCAAATTCTTAGCTTGTTTGTTACCTCTTTTGATACACCAACAACAAATTTTCATCATCCGACATGAATCTCGATGCATGACATGAATCTCAAGACAACCTTTTGAGCAAGAAATATTCAAACTTAAATTAAAAGTCATCTAGAGCGACCGACTCGATAAGACGGACCTTAGTCCAATCTTAGTCAAATTAAGCCTAGATCAAATGATGAAATCATTTTTAGAAGATTTCCAGACACATTTGCAAGATCAAATGAATATAGAATTCAACGAGTTCATACTCGAATCAAGCGTCTCGATAAGACGAATCCAACGAGCCCAAGATTGCTCAATTCCGACATCGTTAAGGTACTCAAACGTCCATCAAACGTCATCTGATCGAGAGATGCTCTCTGGACCGTCCGATTAAAATGGGTTCATATTCCTGCACTAATTGCATCAAAACACTATAAATATTACCCCACCCCTCACATGAGGGGAGGATGTTTGAGAGAAAACTTAAAGCTTTGAGAGGGAGCTCAACTCCAACATCATCCTTGTCATCGTCAACCTCCGTCGACCACTACCGACCTCCGTCGACCGCCGTCGGCCACCGTCGGCCATCGCTGATCACCACTGACCTCCGTCGACCGTCATCGAATGTCGTCGACCACCGCGAACCTCCGTCGACCACCACCGGTCGTCATCGACTGTCGTCGACTACCGTTGATCACCGCCCACCACCGTCGACCACCGCTGATTGAACGTCGTCAGTCGACGTTGTAACTTAGAAAACTAGTAATTGTTTCCCATTTGTGGGATGAGGAGTCTCTATAATCATCAACCTATAATGTATTTTTGCAACTGGGTCAGGTCCCGTGATTTTTTCTCTTTACGGGTTTTCCACGTAAAACTTTCTGGTGTCATCACAAATTGTTTGCATTTTTATTTGAGTATGTGCTAAATCCTCATGCAACGCCAAGACGATAATCAATTACTCTACCACCACAAATTTTCCACCACGCATCACCTTTAAAATACTCATTCAATTAATATTAAATATGTCAAGCAAAATTCAAGTACTATCATTCAAAAAGTAGACATTGCCACACCAAATTATCCTTGGATGTAAACAGACTCTGAACTAGCCTTCTTCAATCCTGTATGCATTATCCCTTTAAAATTCACTTCCAACATCTGACAATCTTGCTGCATTGCGTACAAGGAATAAAAGACTACTAGCTACCAATTCTTCTTGATAACTCCACCTTCCAAACTCACTCAAATTCTGATTGGGTAAAAGACTCCACGGATCTCAAATCCACTGTATCTGCTTAGACAAAATCCTGATTTTAAGGCATGCTAAGAAACAAATAACCATAGTTTTTATGAAGAAGGCTTAAAACTTCTTTATGTCAATGTTTAACTTGCTTCAAATATAAGTTTTACTGTATATGTTCCAAAACCAAGATGGGCAAAGAGGCTATTTGGCAGCAAGCAGTATTTAACGTTAGTGCCGTTGAGTAAATCTGAAAATTCATAAATTCACCAAAGTTTTGAATTCAGTAAATTTGGGATTTAGGCCAAATACAGGGCACAATTAAATTTAGTTAATCCATAAATTTGAATATCCACTGAACTCACACATCCTAAGTCTCTCATCCCAAAGGGGATTGGAATATGAACTGCAGGTCTATCCATGCAGATATTAAACTTGAATTAGAGGATAGCAACAATGGTGACCGAAGCTCTGATTCTGTATCACTTGAGATCAGGTCTCCGGATGCAAGCCGACGTGCTGAACCATATTGGCATCTGTTGATAAAATTTCGGACCATTTGAATTTGGCAGCATTGATAGCATCCATGGATGAGCTTCTTCATCTCATTCCAGCCAAAATTAGGGTCAGAGATTCGGAAGCTGTGGCTGATGAGACACTGGTTAAGCCCACAGCAAAGCACCTCTCGGTCTGATCAGACAAAAAAAAAAAGGCTAGGAAAAACTAACCTTCAGATTTGAACAAAACTATCTGATACCATTCAGTTCAAGTCTACAATAATATTGAATCATGATTTGTATTTGAATCACACCCCAAAAAATAGAGCAAAAATCATGAAACAGAAATAAAGGCAGAAGTGAATAGTAATGAGTTGTAATATGTGTTTTATTCATGAAATGATCTCCCTATTAATAATGGATGGAGTACAGTATTGTGATTTTATTTTTTTCCAATGCTTTGTTGAGGGTTATACATGGTACTCTACTTATTTTACAGGTACGAGACTATCGCTCGATTGCTAACTGGCTTGTTCGGCTCAGCTCGTATAGCTTCAGCTTAGTAGGGTTAGTTTGATAGATTGGGCTTAGTCTGAATTGCCAGTCGGCTGATATTGATTGGCTTCGAGTCGACAACAATGGTTCGGTCGGCTGAGTTAGTTTGACTATCAACCCCTGATAATCGATAGGAAAGGTTCTGGATACCCTCGGTATGATTGTAAATGCCAATGGACTAATCTTCTCGCTATTAGAATTCTTCATGTCGGTTGGCTTGGAAATCTATTTGTCTCGTTTCTAAACTAGCGGCTCGGATTCAGGTCATTCAGTCGTTTTCGTGACTCATTCAACTTTAGTTTTGTTTGTTTTCGCTAAGATGGCTGCATTCAATCTGATAAGTGAGCCTCCTGATAGTCTATCAGTTTGGCCTTCCTTTATCTTACACATTTTCTTCTGAACCATTAGATTTCCTCGATATTAGGAATGATATATTTTTTTATGTACAAATAAAATATCAAATAAAGCTCAAGATAAGCCCTCCCAAATAATGATTGACACCGACCTATAAGGGCTTAGTGTATATAATTGGTCTTTTGCTAAAATTTATGTGGGCGCACATCGACATACTTTCTTAACCTCATAATAATTTTCTTATATCTAGAATCATGAACTTAAATCTAAAGTGAGAAGAAAAAGTTGCCAATGATGTGCTACTTTGACTGAAAAACTACTTTCACAGAAATATATAGTCCAGATTGCAAATAAGGAATGAGTTCATACCACTCTGATCAGACGGCTCTAATATCAGGCTGCATCCGATGGACATTCAGGTGCCTAAATGACATCAGAATTTGGTGATCGTGGGTTCTTTGAAATCTTCTTGTCAAGACACTCGATTTGAATATAAGTTTGTCAAGTTTAGAATTAATTTAACCTTCCAAATATGTCTGAAAAGTTTCAAAAAACGGTTTAATGACTCCATCGGGGCTTGAGACCAATTTTAGTACTGTTGGGTTCGTCTCGTTGAGCATGTCAGTTTGAATATAAATTTGTTGGGATAACTTTTAATCAAAGTCTAAATATATTTTGCTAAAAAAAATTACCTCAAAATATGTGTCACACTCAAGATTAGTACAATATTTTTGAAATTTATTGATGGCTCATAAATATCTATCAAATTATTTATTAATCATTTTGTACTTCACAAAAATATATAAATATCATATATCAAATAAATATTAAATGCTTGTGCCTTCATTTTTCATACATGCAATTCATTGCATGGCACATAAAGTTTATTTGTAAGGGAGTGGTGGAATCATGAGAAGAATAGCTCAAATTTGTTTCAAGAATAAACTTTGAGCGCATGATTAATCAATCCAAAAGAAACAACTAAACTACAATTATAGCTAATAAAAAAGCATAAAGTTATAACATCAAAAGATCAAAAACTGCAAAATGTGAGCAACTAATAAGAGTTTCACAAGGCTAAGAAAGTAGAAAAGTTGGAGTTTTGACCAAGGAAACAAAAATTTGAATTGTAGAAGTGTGCTTCGCCCACAATTAGGTGACCTATGCGCTGCATGTGTCAGTCATGTATGAGGTATGACACACAATTAGGATACATGCATGTCAATGCCAAAAGCCTACCTAAAGCTACAAAATGAATGAACAATGAATCCAAATTTATAGTCACGTGGAAAATAACATAGTATTCTTAATGCCCACCCAAAATCATATAGTTTTATGCCTATAAAAAATGATTTTTGACATGAATCAACAACCTCCAAAAGATAATATAAATTAAAAAAAAAAACTTAGGAGTCTAATGTCAAACATATAACCAATATTGATACAAATAAATAACAATAATGGCAAAAAAATATATTAAACTCTATTTGAAAAGCCTCACTCGCAAAATCTCAAATAATCAAACAAATTAAACATTTTAATTAACCAACTTATTTTCCATCTGATGATATTATTACACAATTGTCTTGCCACATTAGATGGGGTTACCCCAAAAGGAGATATGTATGCATTTTAAATTTCAACATTACAAAATATACAATTTTCTTTGATATTAATACATTTTCACCTATATGTTATAAATGTTATTAAGGCCTTAAAGACAAAGCAATTATAGAGTGAAATGTTAAGAGAGAAATCACTGAACCAAAAGCGATTAAACCATAAAGCATCGTATTGCTCGCAAAAAAATGGCAAAAAAATTTTATCAGTACTGGCATTTAGAGCAGTACATTTAATATACCTAAAGTAGATAGAGTGTAAGCATGAACCTAATCGAAACCAAGAGCAATTTAAAATACTAATATTGTACTTAACAGCAATAGTGAGATTAAATGTCAAATAAGCAATGACATCCAAAATTTCTTTAAGAGATATCCCATTTATTTGGGTGGGGTGTCATTAAAAATCAGATAAATAAATCATTTATTATATAAAAAAATAAAGTTAACACATTTAGAAAGCAATGGGCTACAAAATACCTTTTAAATATAATATACTTTATTGTAGCTATAGTTCTAAATTAATCCACATGAGGAACTGAACATGAGAGGAAATAGCTTAAAAGTTGTGATAAGTCTATAGTTAATTGTTGTTTTGTAGATGATACTAATGATAGAGATGAAATATAGACCAATTTTATTGTTATGTATATGTAGAATTATTTTTAGTTAAGAGGTAAGAACCTAAATGTGATAGTGGGTGCATTCCTAGAAACACTTTGGTAATGGACAATGAAGCAAATCTATAAAATAAATAATTCAAAATAAAAGATCTTATAAGTTAGGGTTTGCTAGTCATAAATGGCAACCATTGGCCAACTGTGTGCTTCTCTACTACAAATCTTAAAATAATAATGAGTAAAACAAAGTATTTTATAAAGTTTTGGTGATCCCTAAAGAAGCAACTACGTATATCTCATATCTTAATGTGATTTTCTAAAGCCACCATTTGGCTAGAAACCATTGGTGAAATGTTATAAGGGAAAAGACATTCTAGTCCCTTTATCTTAGACTGCAAGATTTTCCTGAGATCTATGTAGATTATTTTTTAGTATACAAAAATAATGTCAAATTTATACCATTATTAAAAGACTTTTAGTTGAGCATAGAACATATATTTTTTTAATGTTAAAATAATAGTAATATTTTGTATTATTCAACTTTTCTTAATCCAAACCAACTTAATTTAAAAGTCATATGGGATGTCATGAATTTATGATCCTATTCTTTTGATTTAAAAAAAAATGCAATTGTTATTTGGTTTTCACTAAATTAAATCCTTATCATTAAATTCTAAGATTTGTACAAAAATCTAAGAATTAATTTATTGTACAATTGAATCATTTTGGTTATATATATGGAATATACACGTCATAAAAATACCAAAAGTAATATTATTTTCTAATATCTCCAGAAATCTTTATGGAACCTATAACACGAGCTCGTGTTCGGCTCGTTTATATTTCGAGCTCAAAAAGTGTGTTTGTGTTCGGCTCGTTAAACAAACGAGCCGAACACCAGCTGTTTACGAACAAAGAGTCTTTTAACAATCATAATCACGTAGTCATAAGATGTTAAGGGTTGGGACAAGATTTAATAATTATTGTTTATACTAAAACATCCTTTGAATCTAATTTAATAATTTTTATTCTATCTCCTTAATTAACACTCTTAATTGATTATAAATCTTTGTAGCCTTGTAGTCAATTAAATTTTTTAAAAATGCTACTCATCAATATATATAT
>NEWO01000011.1:1884784-1899467 GCA_003013225.1 Phalaenopsis aphrodite | reverse complement strand
AGAGTGGCCGTGCTTGACCTATTATAATGTTCTAATAAGTTCACATGATGACATGAATAATGATAAGAATATACAACTTGATTTCTCTCTTCATTAAGCAGTGATAAGGTAATATATGAATTTATTTGTATGATAAAGCTTTTAAGCTCCGTTTGAGACTTTTTATTGCACCTTGTCCGGTGTCCAGTTAAAAAGGACGAAAAATTCGAGTGGGTCCAATTCTAAGAAAAAAAAAGTGTAATGTGTCTGTTTTAATTGAACACCAGATACAATAAAACCTCACATTTGGGGCAGTGTTCATCAGTTTTTTCAAAGAAAATGTTGGAGGGAAGTTGTGCTTGTAACTCGAATTAGCTAAGTGTGATGACTATTTACTCTAATTTATTAAGCAATATTTTCTTCTACAATAATTTTAAATTGTTTCTTTAAATAGTCACAGCTAGGGCTGTCAAAAAAGCTCGTTGTTCGCGAACAGTTTATGTTCGGTTCGTCAATGAGTTTGTGTTCGATTTGTTCGATAAGTAGACAAGACGAACATGAACAATTTTTTTTCATTCGGTTAGTTAAATGAACCAAACACGAACAGTGATGCATTCGTTCGTGTTCGAATCGTTATTGTTCGAAATATAAAATAATTTAAAATAATTATATATAAAAAACTTATGATATTCAAAAAAGTAAATTTTATAAATTATAATATATAATAAAATAATAATAATAATATATTAATATACTATATTAGTAATATACTTATATATATATATATTATATATTTATATAATATAAGTTATATAATTAATTTATATATATTAATATTAGGGATGTCAAACTGGCATGTTGTTCGTGAACAGCTCGTGTTCGACTCGTGTTCGACTCGTTCGTTAAGAAATGAACACGAACAGTGACTTCACGAACAATTTCAAACACAATCTTATTTCAAACAAACTAAATTTCAAACGAACCAAACACGAACACAAGTTTTGTTCGTTCGTGTTCGATTCATTTACACCCCTAGTCACAGCTACTTCAAATAAATCTTAGACAATAAAAAATGTATTTATTATTATGATAAAAATTAATTAGGACTTATTTTAATTTATTTTGTTATATATAGTTATTAAAAATTAGCATTATTTATTTTTTTATTTAATTATAGTTATGAGGATTAAAATTTATCCCTGAAACGAAAATATTAGCTTCCGGGCTTATTCCGAATACGGAAGAAGTCAATAAGGGTACGATTGCGCGGCTGCACGGAAACCCTTCCGCGGTGTAGACCTTGGAAATAAACACGTGCTCCTCAATTTATTTCATCAGCTTTGATTTCTTGGCGGCTATTGCTTTCTAACTTCCTTTCTTAGTCCACAAGTAACTGCCTAGCTGAGCGTGTTGATTGGACTAGGAAGTGGATTAACATAATTGAGATTATTAGATGAATAATTAAGAAGATAAACATAGATAGAAAATCTCACAATAAGTGTAAGGGAGGTCTAGAGATGAGAGGGTTGCTTGTTATGGGCATCAAACAAATAAAAGCAGGGGCAAAATTGTGATTTAGGGTGTTTAATAAATTGGCTAAAAAAGCCAACAGAGTCGAGTGAAACTAAGCTTGAACTTGACTCGATATTGTATGATGAGTGATAGATCGAAAAATTTGGTGTTCAAATTCATGGTTTAAAGGATACAATCATCTCTTTTAAACATTTTTCCACGTCATTTCATATTTTCACGTATAAAATATTTGGTTTAGGTTGTTGTTTTATTAATCTAGATACATTATTTTACACTAAAGTTGCTTGAGAGGGTTATATATTATGCCAAAAGTTTAGTCTTCACTAAAGAAGGTCCTTAGAATTATTATGTTATTTGTGAGGACTTGTGAAGTATTCAATAAGATCAAATATTAGGTCATTTAGGATTTTATTTTGTTTTTTTTTTTAGTTATTTATGTTAGAATATATAATAAAAAATAGTTATTATTGTCATGAATTTATTTTTTTCAAAAAATAAAATTAAAATAAAGCTTATATTAAAAATTCGTTTGATCAAATATGAATCTCAAGATAATATTTAGGTTAGAAATTCATCATTAATTTGGGGTCATATGAACTGCAACTTAAACAAATTTATATCTGAATTGAGGACTTTGATGGGCGAATTAATCAAAATAAGAAATCACTCGAGCTTACAATAAACAAGCCCAAATCAAGCATTTGAAGCATCATCAAACTTTTAATGATACTAATTTACATATAAAATGATGACAAAAATTTATATGCTTATAATTAATTATAACTTTATATAATTAATATATTGATTAGGAAACAAACTGCTTAGTGTTAATATAATCAAATATCATCAAGTAACTCAAAATTTCAAATAAAATCATCTAATCAAGAGAGATTATTTTAGGTGGTTAAATACAATGTTTTGAGATTTATAAATTAACTCTATCTATAAGAGGGTGATGGAGGGGGGACTAGAGATTGTAGAGAGCTCAGATGTTTGAAAAACATTAGAGCTCAACCAAACAACTAGTATTGGATATTTTCCACCTAATTGTCGTAAATGCACCACCATCGCTTGACCTTTGCACCTTTGTCGTCTGACATTCGCAGTCAAACTCTCATCGCTGTAGCATTACGAATGAACCATCATCACCCAACTATAATCTCCTTATCTTGTTGTCTAACTAATAAATTTTCAATCATCATCTTACCATGATCTCCTGATCATACATTATTTTCCTACCATTTTCTCTTGATTCTCACCACAATATATGATTTTCTAACTACTATTACCCCATCACAACACTCGATTGGACACTATCACCTAACTATTATAATTAAATAATGACTATCATATTACAATCTTCAGATCATAATAGCTCGATTATGATGTCTTGACTATCATTACCCGAATAAATTCTTTTAACCATCATCTTTTAATTATAGCCTCCCAATCACTACTGCATCGCAACAAAGCTGCTTATTGTCACCAATAATGACAAAGTTGATATCACTTTCAAAGTGAATGCATGTTTACAATACTAAAATTGACACCTACTAATATGGCTGCTCTTTGTTACTTACAAAGTAGATAATGATATCGCAAAAAAAAAGGAAAAGAATATATATCATTAACACCAAGATTATACTAGCTCTCTCGTCTTTCATCTTCATAAAAGAGAACAAACAAACATATTGAATACGATCTCTTAAAGAAAATTCTAATTGTACATCAAAAATATGTTTGCGCTAATCCTGGGGAGATCTAACTGTCTAGAAGGAAAGAGTATGAAGGAGGTGCTCATCGACATAAAACCGTGAGACCCACTTGTCCGAACGAGAAAAATTGACTGACGTGAAGCCAACAAGGCCAAAGCCTTCAGAACCACAAAGAGAACATAAAGACAATTAAATGATACATGTCTAGTCATTCGATCAACAATGATACAAAGAGTCATCCGGGTCAACTACTATGAAAAAGTCTGATTCGATTGAAAATCCATCCCTCAACATCTCAATCATCCAAGAGACACCTAGAGGTCCCTTGCTAGTTATTAAGGATTGACATCCAAACCAAATTAGTTGATTGACTCATGCCAACTAGGCTCACCTGACTGAGCTATTCTTGTCGACCCAGCTGTTCCTACCAACCCAAAGGCAATTAAGCTTAATTGGCGAAGCCAAAAAACAGACATGCAATAAGGCTATACATGTAAAAAACTATAAATACCAAGTACGAACACCATTAAAGTAGGGTTGTATCAACATCATATTTTTCCTTCTCCCATATACATAAAAAGATTATTTCATAAATAAGACAAGACGAATTACTGTTCACTCATCTCTTTCTCTTTTCTTACTTTCTTTTCATTATGCGTGATTTAGAGACAAATCAATATTTAATACTAACTACTTAATGCTCCTCCAACTATCACTATAAAATCTATACAACACTTTTAATATTTATTATATTATACAAATGCCATACTCAATTTTAACCTAAGACCTACAATGGTCGAATCATTTAACTGACCAAGCCTTAATGATTTGTTTCTTTTTCAGACTTTTCATATAAAAATTATTATGTCTCTTCTTTTACTAAAGTCTAAACAATATCCATGTGAAAACTTTAGTGTGTAACAATACTATTAGTAATCTATTCCATTTGTAACAACAAAATTATTAATATATTTTATAATTATATTATTTAATTAGGCTATTTAAATCAACCCTGTGTTGAAATCAATACAAAGTCTGATCATATCATAAAATATTTTAGAGTCTTTTGTTTTAAGTGGTTAGGTATTTAAAAACATAAGAATTAGGGGATGAGAATGTAAAATGGCCCTATACTTTGTCATGTTCCTCCAAATTGTCCAATTGTTCTACTTCTAGAAGAGGGACCAGTCTAGCTGCCATTGAAGCCAAGTTACATAACTCGAGTTTCTGTTTCTTGGAAGAGAGTAATTAGTCTGATAGCTTTCAATAAAACTTTTTTGGTTAATTTTATTTTAATTATAAATTTAATTTACCTTAAACGAGTAGAATCTCAAAATACTCTTTTTGATTAGTTCAGAGGAAGTAAATTCATTCTAAAATTTTATTAAAATATGAAATTATTCTCCCAATTAGGGCTCCCGTCTTAATTATTCTTAGGTATGATTTGTAATACCAGAATTTGGAGTCTCTTGGAATGAAGAGATCTCTTGGAATTGAAGAGGTGTGTCTCTTGGAATTTAGTGGGGTTGAGGATCAACGAGGGCGCACCAGAAGCGTGGTGGCCCAACCCACACTGGTCTATAAGTAACTCAATGATGTTTTTTTTCTCCTGGGGGTTGGATATTCGTGAAGGTAGAGATTTGTTAGGCACATGTATTTCTTCTAAGGGGCTGGATATTCGTCAAGGTGGAGATTTGTTGGGCATATGCATTTCTCCTAAGGGGCCGGATATTCCCCAAGGTGGAGATTTGTTGGACATATGTATTTTTCCTATGGAGCTGGATATTCCATGAGGTGGAGATTTGTTAGGCATGTCTCATATATCATAAATGGGACAGATGCTGGAGCGGAGTGGAGCGGAAGGATTTGTCAAATCGGAGGAGTTTCATTATGTGGGTTAGGGTGCAGGGGCAACACCCCGCGGTTTGATACAAGGGTAATTTAAGTAATTACATATTGTACTATGGGATTATATATATGTCATGTTTGTAGCCCTAGGTGAGTCTCCGAGATTCTGGGATTCTGAATCTTGTATTTTGTACTCTTCTGAATATTGCAAAGGAAGTCGCCGCTCTGCTCCCGAGGATGTAGACATCTTTGTCGAACAACGTAAATCTCTGTGTGTTCTTCTGGATTTGTGTCAATTCCTATTTTTCTTTGTCCTAATTTCTCAACAACTATATTAATGGATAAGTTTTGGATAACATTATATTTGTTTTGTGTTTGAGATTTTCTGCTTTCTTATTTTTTCTTATATTTTTTTTATCTTGAAAAGCTTTTTTTTAAACTCAGTCTGTTAAAATACAGTGACTACAAGAAAACTGTAGTCTAATTAGTTTTCTAATAAGTTATTTTTCTCAAACACAACCATACAACAACATTTACAAAAAAAACTATAATCATCTCAAATAGACCAACCTCGACTTAATAAATTTTGGCATTAGTGTACCTCATATTAAAAAAATAACACTAATTCATTATTTTTATGAACTCTAAAATTAAAATAACTCTTCAGGAAAATTAAAAATTTATTTTGACATTTTTCTCTTTTAGAAGAATGAAAAGAAGAGGACTTAAAGACACTCACGCGGCTCTTCCAACTACGATTGATCGAGGAAAAATATTACGTACGGATGAGATAGATGTGAATTAAGTGTAGATCGATAGTATTAGCGTTGTATTAGTAATATTACTATGCATTATCACTTCAGGTCTGTTTGAGGCGGCTACAACTTATTAATAAGCTACTGAAAAATAATTTAATGTTCATATTATAATTTTTTTTAAAAAAAAGACATATCACAACTAAAATATTATCATCGCAACTAACTAATTACTAGGGGTGTAAACGAACCGAACATGAACGAACAGAGCTTGTGTTCGTGTTCGGTTCGTTTGAAATTTAGTTTGTTCGAAATTGTTCGTGTTTGTTTCTTAACGAACGAGTCGAACACGAGTTGTTCGGGAACAACGAGCTAGTTTGACATCTCTAATATTAATATATATAAATAATATATTATATAAATATATAATATTTATATTAGTATATTACAAATATATATTAATATATTATTATTATTATTTTATTATATATTATAATTTATAAAATTTAATTTTTTTAAAATTATTTTATATTTCGAACAATAACGATTCGAACACAAACGAACACATCATTGTTCGTGTTTGATTCGTTTAACTAACCAAACATAAACATTTTGTTCACACGTTCGTCTCGTTTACTTATCGAACGAATCCAATACGATCTCATTGACAAACCGAATATGAACTATTTGCAAACAACAATTTTTTTTGACAGCCCTGCTAATTACTGATTTCAGGGATTCTGAAAAATCTGTCGCAACACGAAACTAGAACGAAGCTGAATGCATGTTCAAGACGTGTTACTCAAAATAAGCTGGCCCAAACGAGTCATCCAACGTCATCCGAACATCACACGCAAAATGGTTGATTTAGGTCCAAGTCCGTCAAAAGATGGAAATTACGTGTACAGCGTGTGCAGTGTGTACAGCGCACACTCCCCCATTAATTCTTTAAATTAATGATGAGAGGGGTTGGCGTGGCATGCCCATCATGGCTAAATTCAGCTTACGTGGCACTGCACCTTTAAGAGGACGGCATCCATATTTTACGTCACGAGGCTGGGCCCCAATTAATGTTAAGTCCCACGCCACAGCAATGCGAACGAATCTTCTCTCGACACATGGATTTATTATATTTTGTTCATCAGCCTACAGATTTCAACCACGTGGAGCCGAATCGTGGGGAGCAATCGGAAGTCAAAGTAAGGCCATGGAACTTCCACTCCGGTAGGTCAACCGCCGGCTCAGTTATTTTAATCCGAAATGCGCTAAAAAATGTGCGCAAATAATTCAAGTTAGCTAGCAACGCATGTCCAATTTGCTCACTACCACTGGTTCTAAGTTTTATGGACATAGACCACTTAATTTCTATATATTTGTCGCCTAAACTTTAGTTTTTATATTATATAGGCATTTTTGTAAATATATATTTCACTTTTTAAAAATTAATTTGTGTATATCCTCTTGCTGAAGAGAGAGAGAGAGAGCGAGCGAGTGAGAGGCCAGAGTTGCAAGCCAATAAGATCTTTTTTATAAATTGTAAGTCTTTAGCTATTTGAGTTTAGGCTATAGAGGCATTGTTAGCTTATTGGTTGAGAAAGACTTTTAACTGAGAGATCATGAATTCAAAGTTTTGCATGCATGATGCGTTTATATTTACGATTAAATTTGTTTAAATGTCCTGAACGGCTTTGTATAGATTTAGATAGGATGAGCTACGCTACGAGTTCTGTCAATGCTACACACACATAATTAGAAGAAGAAAAAAAATTGATTTAGAAATTTTTTATAATTTGAAAATTATTGTAGGATTTGGACAAATATAATTAAAAAAGAAATTAAAAATTTATTCCCCAACTGTTATGAATGAAAATGTTTTCGAACATGAAGTAGGGGTGATTGCAGTGCACCAAAAACAGTACAACAACAACAACAAAAACAAAGCTTTGGATCGTATACATGAATCATTTTTCTCCAATGTATTCTAAAGATTATTTTTTATACAATAAGCCCAAGTCTTCATAGGTCTACCTATGCCTTTCTTAACATAAGTATAATCTAAAACATCTACACTCCTAATCGAATCATCAGATGGTCGACATTTAATGCGACCAAACCATCCAAAACGACTCTCTCTAATGTTGTCTGTCACTCGAGCTAACACCAACCCTATCACAAATATGTTCATTTCGCATTTTGTCTCTAAGTGTAAAGCCACTCATCCACCTAATCATTCTCATCTCGGCAACACTTAACTTAGTATTACACTTCTCTTTTGAAGGCCAACATTCGATGCAATAGAGCATTGCAGATCGCGTCGCCATCGTATAAAATTTTCTTTTCAGTCTAAGCAGTACTTTTCTATCACACAGAAGGCCTAAAGCATTCTTCCAATTTAGCCAACAACTTGAATTATACTATTAACATCCCCATCTATAGCACCATCACTTTGAATAACAGCTTCGATATTTCTAAATCGTTCACACCTTTTAAAAATTTGATCACCCAATACTACTTCTGTCATTAAAGCTACTACTACTAAAATTACATTCCATGTATTTTGTTTTAGTTCTACTCAAATGAAGGTCATTAGACTCCAGTGTATAGCTCCATAATTCAAGTTTTTCTTGGCTTTTTTCTCTCGTCTTATCCACGAGAAGGATATCATCAGCAAAAAGCATACACCAAGGTACATCCTCCTGAAAATTTATAGTGAAACCATCCATAACTAAAGCAAAAAGATATGGGCTAAAAGTCGATCTCTGATGTAATCCAATAGAAATAGAAAAATATTTGGTCAATCATCCTTTAGTTCGAACACACGTAACAGCTCTAGTATACATATATTTATTGACTTGAATATAAGTTATATCAATACTTTTCTTCTCAAGAACTCTTCAAAGGATATCTCTTGGAACCTTATTGTAAGCTTTTTCTAAATCAATAAAAATCAAATGTAGATCCTCCTCTCTAAACTTCTCCATCAAACCTCTCAATAAATGTATACCTTCCACAGTTGACCTATCCGACATAAATCAAAATTGATTATGAGAAATCTTTGTAATACATCTTAATCTATGTTCAATTACCGTCTCCCATAATTTTAAAGTATGACACATCAATTTAATTCCTCTATAATTTGCACACTCTTGTGCATCCCCTTTATTCTTAAAAATGGGGACCAAAACACTCTTTCTCCACTCCTCAGGCATCTTTTTAGTTTTGAAAATAATATTAAAGAGTTTAATAAGCCAAGAAACACCTAAATCTCCTAAATATTTCCACACTTCAATTGGGATATCATCAGGTCCTACAGACTTTCTCCCCTAAGGGCACCCAAAACATTGCTATTGACATATCAAGTACCCTCTTTTATCCGTTTTTCAAATTCTCACTCAAATATCAATGGTCATGATAAAACACCAACATGTATTTTTCATTTTTATCAAATTCACAATGGTTTGATCGTAGCGCACGTAAATACATCAGTTTGATTGTTCAAAAAATCACCTAGGTGCTTGATTTGTAAATAGCAATGTTTCTTGTGCTCTGTATGTAATTATCCTAAATAAGTAATTTTTAGGGACTCAAAACTTGAACCAAATCAACATGATAAATGGGCATAGCATGTTGACATTGATTGCAAATTGAAGATCTACCTTTAATTGAGGTTGGAAAAGTTTGGGCATTTCCTCCCTCATTGAATGGTCTAATAATCAAAGCTTAATTATATCCGAAGATGAGTAAATTTTGAAACTTATTATGATACTTAAATGCTTACATCATGATCTTTGAGCAATAGAAACATCGAAAGTCGTTTAATTAGAGAACTTAGACATTTAAGGAATATTAATGTCATGTTTGACAATTGATACAAATAACCATCTCCAGCTAACTATGATTGTCTACATATTTTCACTTGATCATTATTACTCAAACTTTGTCCCAGAAGTCTTAATCGTCTAATTATTATAGATCGATTATCGTTGCCTAAATCTGTCACCTAATTGTTGCTCCCAAATCATGGCTGTGAGCCTGGTATTATCCTCCACAACTCCAATAATTTATGCTACAATTGCATGAGACAAGCTCACATTCCCAACTTCTTCATCCAGAATCTTCTACAATAAAGAGAAACAATATACTTTTATAATTTATTTGGAATTTTACAGAAGAAATTGGAAGATTTACGTATATGTAAATGTATACTGATAATGCCGAATGTGCAGCTCGACATAGTGCTTCACTTTATAGCCTTCCATCTCAAATGCATGATCATAACTTCCATAAATGATTTCAGCTGTTAATTAGGATTCCAGATCTTCTTCTTTCCATTTATTTCGGGCTCTGATATATTTTGCCTTATCGTTTCCAATGCCTTTCTTCATGGCAAACTCAACGACACCATCTTTATGCATCAGCCACCGGGATACTCTGATACATCCTATCCACATTATGTGTGCCATCTTCAAAAATTTGTCTATGGCTTTAAAAGACCTCGCCAATGGTTTGATATCTTCTCCTCTCATCAAAAACATATTGGGTTCCAATCAAGGCCAACTCTTCTCTCCACCCTGCTCATTTTAAACACTTTGTTGGCCTCTTAGAATATCTCAAAATCACAAGACCCGACATCTAGTTTTTCGTTAATAGCCAATCGCAACATCTTCACGATCTATCTCAAAATCACAAGACCCGACATCTAGTTTTTCGTTAATAGCCAATCGCAACATCTTCACGATCCACTACTTCACTACCAACAGCTCAAGCGCCAGCTCCTCTGCATCAAAGGCACCCTTACAAGCAAGGACCCCTTGCCTTACACACATATTCAGATTCCAATTAGGCAACTGACATGTTGGACCGCTGCTCTGTCACTAAATACTGTTCATTTTTTGGTATGCAAAAAGTAGCTCACCGTCACTCGCTCCTCCACAGAGGTTGAACACCATGTACTCTCTTCGATGGCAACTGATGTTATTTGGCTCCGCCGCTTAATTTAAAACTTTCAGATCTCTACATGGCCATCGCTCATGACCCTTTCCATCGCGCTAGAACAAAGTATATCGAACTCAATTATCACTTTATTCATGAACATATTCTTCCCAAGGAAATATATCTTGCGTACATTTCAACCGAAGATCAACCCGCTGACATCTTCACCAAATCATTACCAACACGAAACTCGAGGCACATCTAACTCTATGTGTACATCAGAACTCAAAATAACTGGAAAGAAGAATCACTAGAATCTTGATGATCCTACGGTTGAGATGAAAACTTTATTTCGAGTTCTTGTAAATATTTTTTTTATCTGCGACTAATAGATTTTTGCATGAAAATGAGTTGTTAAATTTTATTTTTTAATATTCTAGCTTGTTTTTTTATATAAAAAAAAGATTGCAATTGTTTATTGTTATTATGTGGAGCCATATTGTGTTGATTAATTGCTCACTTAGAGCCGTCAGTGTTGCCGATCAAGCTTAACAGTAAGTTTGTCGATGTGATACAAGGCGTGTCACCCCTATATTGGGTTGGGGGGGCACTGTCCTCGGATTTTTTTCTTACAGTATACAATGCCGCAGCACTTAGATGACAAAGTTGCGGCACCCAATATAAATTTAGAACCGAGAGCTTAACACTACAGTGCCCGAAGGTCAGCGCCCCAAAAATCGTTAGATTGTCGCAGCACGCTATTGAGGAATTAGAACAAATAAAGCGTAAGAATCATCAAAATCAAGAAGAAAACACAGAGATTTAACGAGGTTCGACAATTTGCCTACGTTCTCGGGAGCAGAGCGGCGTCTTTCTTTGATTTCATAAAAAAAGTACAAAAATCTTCTTAGGTTACAATACAACACACACACACACACACACACACGCGCGCACATCATGTGTCATACCGTGGGGCATTGCCACCGTAACCCCAACCTACATAACGAAACTCTCCTCGATTGGGCTGATGCTTCCGCTCGCAAGCTTCGTTCCTCTCTAGCATATGTCTCTTATCTATTATATGAGTCATACCTAACATGCACTATCATAGCGCCTTGGCACTGATAGCTAAATTCAGATAATTTTTCACTTAAAGGTTCGACTTCGCAACGACAATCTAACGGTTATTTTATTGGATGCATTTCATTCATATATGTGTATCTTAAACATAGTGAATAAGTTTAATACATTTATTTTAAAATTTTATAAATTATTTAGCTGGATGCAAGATAAATAAATGATTTTTTTAAAATTTATTTTTCTACTATGCATTCTAATGAGAAATTAAAGGAATTTCTTAGCTTTCATCATCTCACTCTCACTCTCTCACTCTCTCTTTTCCCAAAATGTTAAGATGGCGGGCATTGATGTGCCAGAAAGTCTGATGACAATGTCGTCAGCAGCAGTGGTGGTCTGGTGGCAACAACGGTGAAGCGATACGACGATAATGACACACGAGAAGGAATTTCTGAATGAATGGTCATAAATTTGAAATTCGGTTAATTCTCATGAATTTTTATTTGCTTGATTTTAGCTTTTTTGAGGAATCCTTAAATTTGAAAATTTTTATATTTTATTCATTTTGCTTCTAATCAAACACCCAAATAACTATAAAGCAAAAATATGTTACACCCTACCTCATAAAAATAAGCAACACCTTCTCCATTTCTATTTGCATAATTAAATACTTAATTGCACAAGACTTGAAATTAACTTCGATCCACAAACATTGTTATCTTCATGTCAACATACTACAGTTGAAAACATAACCCTGTTCTGTAATGTCCACATGTACTGACAAAGTAATTAACACATACTTAAAGAGTAATTAAGTAATTATATCTTCTCATAATCATATTGTTTAATTTTAATCCCTCATCACATAAGTGCATTTGTTTAGCATAACTGTTATATTAAACAGTTGATTTTCTATTAGTGCAAAGTATCCTATGTTGATTTTATGTTGGCAGCTTCTTGAGCATGTAAAAACAGTTGGAATTCCAATTGATATTGTCTCCTTCACTTTTCCAAAGAAGAATAAAAATAATAAAAAATAATATTATTAATTTTAATATTAATATGATATTTGCTATCCTTAATTTAGCTTCATTTATTTACTAAATTTCTCAAAAAATAACCTTTTTTTTATATAAATATATACTTAGAGTTACAATATTGTCGATTTTTCTTATTGTCTATTTATAATTGAGGTAAATATCAAAGCAATCACACGGCTTTTTGGAAGAAAAAAATATTATGTACAGATAATATATGTGTGGATTTGGCGCATTTTCCCACTCGTCATCGCTAGGTGTGGTTGTAGTTTTCTAGCTGCGGTCTAACAATTTCAAAAAAAAAAAGATAAAATTATAATAATCACTGCAGTTTTTTGCAACATCAGATTATTTTTCAGCAGCTTCACAGCTGTTTTTTTATAGTTGCAACTGCCTCAAACAAACCCTAAATCTGCATATACATTATCCATACTTAATATTTTCTTTTTTTTTTTAAGAGATCATTTCAATCCCAGAGTTTTGAAAGGGTTAAATTAGTCTACAAATATTTTTTTTTAATGGGTTGGATAATTTTCACTGAGGACTATTTCAACTCTCATTAAAAGAGTTTGAAAATTAATTCATCATTTTTTTAAACTCTAAGGCTATATTGACTTCATGTAAATAGTGAGGGGACTATTTTGACATTTTGTTTATATATATATATATATATATGAAGTAGTTTATGCGCATAAATTCTAATGAAAACAGCATATACACGGAGAATATAATAAATATTTCCATCATTTATTAAATAGAAATATAACACTAAAATAATTATATAAAAAATCAAATATTCGCATTAATTCCAGGGATTAGAATTGAGAAATTCAAATGAAGGGCCCACCATGAACATGACGGGAAACCCACCATATGTGAGTGCATGCATCTGAGTCATTACTTAGAAAATGTACACATCATCACATGGACTTACATGCCTCGTGCTATGTTTATTGTATTAATATAGTACATCATGTGGCATGAACGAATAACGGCCGTTGAATGAGATGAGATAAATTTGATGTATAAAAGACCACTATTAGTGGTCATAATCTTTATAAGAATAGGTTTATTAAAATGTAACCCAATGAAGTTATGGTGTGCGCTTTTATTGATTGGGTTAACGTGTAACTTTAGACTGTGAATCATAGTCGGTAAATCAAGTTCATTGTATGTGTGTGCACTGAGTTCCATGTTGTTCGTGAGTATATACAACCCATAAAAGACCTTAGAATATAAAGAAAATGACGGACAAAGAAAGAGAGAGATTGATGAAATCACTCGGTAGGAACTTAGAGTAATATGTATATGATTAGTAGCCTGAGGAAGAGGTTCTTGGAGGAGGTCCCTCTCCATGTATATATGAAGAACAAACATAATAAAATAACTGACATTGTATTACTTGTTGACTTTTTTCGGTGCCCCCTTCTGACATTCATAACCGTCGAGCTTTTAGATATGATCATTACGACAACCGTCTTTAGCGCCTCCACCAAATGTCTGACATTCTTACTGATAAATTAATAGACTTCTCTATCAATCATACTAGCTCTCTCTAATAGTTGACTTTATTGGGGTGTCTTCGAATCAACCACTCTGACAGGTGGGCATGGTTTAGCCACTTCTGCAAGTGGAATCAATTTACTCACTTCGACAAGTAGGCTCAGTCCAACCATTTCAGTATGTGGGCTCAATTCCTTATAAATATACTTTAATTGTATTTCACCATATATATATATATAAGGCCAAGAGCAAATAAACAAGAAAGCCATTGGTGGATCTTGGAATCTTCCTTCTAACTTCTAGC
>NEWO01000011.1:1864608-1881355 GCA_003013225.1 Phalaenopsis aphrodite | reverse complement strand
AAGCATTGTATTTACTTTGTTTAAAATTATTTTTTTGTGATTATTGATGCTTAACGAGTTTTATAACTAATTAAAATCATAATATATTGTTTTAAGCTAACTAGATATTACTTAGAGCGTAATAATGTTGTTAGTTCAACTATTATTATTATTTAATCATAATAAATTGTCATAAAATAGTTAATTAATAAATTTATTAATTATTCAAAAAGATTATTATTAATTATTAATATAAATAATTAAAATCTAATTAGATTTTGCTAATGTCATTAGTATTTAATTATCATAGTTAGGCTAAGACAATTAAATATTAACTTAATTAGATGAAATAATTGATATTTAAGTAATTATTTATCCTTAATAGGGAATTGTTTTTTTTTTTCCATGGAATTGGGGGTGGGGTGGCTTGGTCAAATTATTAATTAATTGTAATTTATTTAAACTACTAATATTTTCATAGTATTTACTTATGATAATAAAAATTGGGATCAATATTTATTTAAGAAATAATCAAAGTAATTATCAAGATCAGTTAAAGACTAAGTATAGCTTTGTTTAAATCATTATAAATTAATTCAGATAATAAATTGTATTTTACCATTTATTATGCCTAATAATAAAGAATAAAATTTATTTAAAGTTGATACAATTTAAATAAATATATTAAATTTTTTTTTCTGATTAAGCGTACACAAATTATTTATATTATTAATTAAATTAAAAAAATTATTAATATGAATGATAATTGACTAGGGCATAAATAAAGTTCAATTACAATAGTTTTTTTATTTTATGAGTTAATTATTTAATAAATACCAACTTATGCCAATGTAATAAACATTCTGTTATTATGAAATATAATTTTTGATTTTGAAAATTAAAATAAGCAGAACCTTTTAATATATTTTATTTTAAATAAATAATAAAATATAAGTTAACCTATCAAAGTTTGGCCTAAGTAGTTCTATAAAATTAATTTTGCTTTCCTCATTTTAATTATTGATTTTATGGTTATTGATACACCATTAACAAATTTTCATCATCCGTCATGAATCTATAGGCATGAAACAAATCTTAAAGCAATTTTTGAGAAAAAAAAGGTCAAAACTCCAATGAAAAGCATATAGAACTCCAATTTCAACAAACATATAGTCAAACTGACCGGCTCAATGAGATAGACCCAACGATGCCAAAATTGGTCCAACTTGAGTCAAATCAAGCCTATATCAAGTTGTTAAACCACTTTAGAAGCTTTTAGTGCAAAACTGGAGGGTCAAACGATATCTAAATAAGACAAACTTATAGTCATATCGAGCACCTCGATGAGAGGAGTAAAACTAACTTATATTTTTAAGAGGGGTGGGCAAGCTTAGTATGAAAGCAAATTAATTTTTAAAAAAAAAAATGAATAATATGTAACTAAATAAAAGGAAAGCACAAAATAAGGGATAGTTAAAAGTTTTATATTGATTCACATTTTAAAAGCTCGAATTGAACATTCTAGTAGTGGGGAAAAAACAAGCTTTTCAAGGGAAGAGAGCGGGGAGTGAGACGGTTCTAACAAGCCTAAGATAACATAACTCTGACATTATTAAGATACTCAAATGTTTTCTGAATGTCGTCTGATCAAGAGAATCTTTCATGGTTGTCTGATAAAGTGTAATGAATTTTTTCATTATTAGTAGAAAGGACTCTTCCAGAATACAATGCAACGACACACCCCGATGATGGTGTAACAATGCACCTGAGATAATTTAATAATACACTCAAAATTTGGTGACTTTCTCCGAACTCCTAGAGCTCACTCTTTACAGCTCACCATTGCGATCTATATGACCAACTGTAACTACGTAGTCCAAAACTCATGAAACTCCTGATTCTGCGTCCTGCGGCCGAGGAACGTCATCACAGCTCACAATTGCGGCCTACATGACTAACTATGACATACGCGGTTCACAACTCATGCAAATCTTTACTCTGACATCTACAATTTGTGAATATCATCACAACTCACCACAAAGATTTACGTGGTCCACAACTCGTGCGAGACTTGACTCCCACCTTTGTGGCTTATGGAGGTCAACACAACACACCACTTTAGCCTATATGATTAACTATGTCCAATGAGGTCCACAACTAGCGTAGCCTGCGACTTTAGCCTTTGTTACATACAGACGCATCACAGCTCACCAATACAACCTATGTGACTCACAACTTGTGCAGCTCTCGACTCTAACCACTGCGGCCTGCGAACGTCATCATAGTTTACAACTAGATCATATGTGATCAAATATGACCCACATGGTTCACAACTCATGCAATTCTGCACTCCCACCTTTGTAGCCTAGGGAAATCATCACAACTCATGACTGCGATTTATGCGACCAACTATGACTTACATGNACAACTCATGACTGCGATTTATGCGACCAACTATGACTTACATGACTCACAACTCCAGCAACTTCCTACTATGACATTTCTGCCCAACTGAAGCTTCTGAAATAACCATATGCGGTCAACACTACCAACAACAACCATAACTTTCAAATATGACATATACAATAAACTGTCACCATCGACAACATTAACAAAAACTTATGTCTTCATAACAATCAACCACGACACTTACAGTATGTTATCACCAATAACTATATTCATTACGATCAGACTATAGTTATTATCGATGAATTACTGCATTGCATTTACAAGCATCACCTTTATAATTCTATCTTCTCTAATTTATGAGAAGAGTTGATCTGCGTACTCACAAATTATTTCCTCTTGTTCGTCTTTGCATTGTCCCCTTCCCATACCACCGTTCTTTCTCTCGATCGCTAGAGAGCGTAAGCCCCTTCAATTTCCACTATTCTTCCTAATCATGTAAGTTCTCTAAAGCTCTAGCCTTCGCATTCTTCTTCTTTTTGCTGCTTTCTCCACACCGAAGCTGCAATCTCCTACCTATTTAAATAGAAGACACCGAATCCCTCTGCCCTAGTCTTTCGTCGTTCTATGTCTCCCTATTGTCGCGTGAAACTCCCATGTCGAACAGATAATCCCTTCATATCGCGTCTATCCAAGCCGTGACTCCTCCCAGCAATCAATCGCCTCGCCCTGTTCTCCTCCTTGGGGCAAATGAGAACTTTTTTTGGAAAATCTCCACTCTAGAAAAACAAGTACCTCGGCTTTTATATTTAGGCCCTTAAAGTTTTAAAATTTTCAAAATTATGAGCTTTTAAAATATAAATTTTCAATTCTTATATTATTAATATTTGGATTTTTAAAATCAAAGCTCCTAAATCTAAAAATATTTTTGAATTTAAGCTATTCCTATTTAGGCTCATAGCGGCGAAGCATGAATGAAATATGAAATTTTCTTAAATTTTGGAACTAAAAATCGTCACCGAATTCGAAATATGTCTCCAAATGAATTTATGTAAATGCAAGAGCATTTTTAAAAATATTTCAGAATTTGAATAATCTCGAGGCATACAAAATTTAAGAATATTTTCTAATTCAAATAAGAAATGCAGCACTTGGAGATCCATGAAAGTTTTTTATAACTTACATGAATTAAGACTTTGATACTCTCAATAAGTGACCCATGCATGATTTCAAATTGCTGCATATGCTCCTTTATGAAATGAATTGTCTCTCAAAGACATCTTTTAAATTAGCATCTAAGTCACTCGAATGATGCAAATAACTTGAAAGTGTGTTAACATATAAAGTTACAAGCCCACATGTGCTCCAACCAAAATATTAAAAGTTTAAATACGAGGTACGAGAATAATGCGCGGGCTAATCGAACCGTCTTATCTATAGAGCAAGATGTAAGTCTCTCCTTGCTAGTATGATCATGCTCCTCATAAGGACGGAAGTTGACGAGTATAGTAATCTTGAAATAAATGTCACAATCCTAAAATAAAAATTTACAAATCCAAATCTCTTAGTATGAGCCTCCTCCTTGCAAGGGTAGGAGTTGACATGACCCATACTCTAAAAGCCTAAATAATAAAACTAAATGCACCATCTTCAAATATAAAAGTCTTAAAATGTTCAAATCCCCGATGATAGCCGTGTGGACTGAAAATTTCAACAGAAGTGTTCAAACTCTTAATTCAAGATTTTCAAAAATAATCTATAAAAATTCAAGCAAAAATTTAATCACGTAAGAGCAAAGCAAATGTCATCCACCATTCGCAACAGTTTATCGAGAGTGACAAATTTCTAATTGGCTTCGGCTCATAAAATGCTAATGTTATATTAAGTTTATCTCTATATTAATAATTAAAGTAATTGCATGTCAGTATGGAAATGACACGAGTCTTTATCTCGTGGTTTTGCCGCTAAATGACACGGGTCAGAGCTCTCTAATCGAATGTTTGCTCTCAAATGACATCATTATATTACAGTTACGACCGTAAGCCGTATGTTCCTGAACGACTTTCTATCATTTGGGTTGTGAATTATAAGAGTATAATTGATTAACATAAAATCTTATGTTAGCTAAAGTTGACTTAAATTTATCCTTATAGATAAACATCAACCCAAAATCTACAAGAATACCTTGGATGACGCAACCCATGGCTGCTGACAAGAATAATTCTGTAATATTGGGTCAACTATCTTCTCTAACTTAGTTGATTAGGGGCCATGATGACCTGAGATGACGGAACCATGAAATCTTAATTGGTTTGTCTTCATTTCCCCACCATCCACTTTAAGCTTCAAGTGGTGAATTCTACAATTTAAATCCTAAGTTTGCTGCTATTATATGTTGAATATTCAATTCTTAATGACTAGACTTAATCGAAAGTGCTCTCATATTATGAAGAGAATAATTAACCATAGGGGCTTACAGCAATGATAAACCTCAAACCCTATATTAAAAAAGTCATCGCTAAATGAGTGTGAAATCTTTATACACTAATCTATCTACAATTCAATCTATCTTCTAAAAATTCAACCCTCCAAAGCTCTCTTAAAGTAGAATAAAAATAAATTACAGATAGTTCTTTCTGAGTAGAGAGAGAGCTCGTGAATTTTCGGAGCCCACGATCATCAATTATTTTATTAGGATGTACATTAGTTATATAAATATATAAATTTTGAACGATGTCTGTAATTCCCCTGTTATAAATTTATTCTGTTAGACACTGGGTTGTGGCTTAATTTTAAAGGCGGGACTGCGAGCAGAGCATCCTGCGCTTGTATGAGAATGAGAGAAAGTTGATGTGAAGGAGGGAGGAATAAGGAGGGAGACCATGGTGACGATTTTGCTCTGTTATTCCTACCCAGTGTGTTTCTTATAGAACACCTGCCATTAGGTAAGCTTATTTATGCTACGTCGATATCCTTTTTGTGTCCCTCATTTTATCTGTATCCTATTCACTTCAGCTTGAGTGAGATTTTCATGGCTATCTATTTGGTCCCCCGGTGGTAAATTTCCTTTTCTTTTTTCTTTTTTTTGCTTGAAATATTTCATAGCCTAGAGCAGAGTTTCCCGACATTCTCTTAATTTACTCTGTTTTCTATTTTTTTGTCTTTCAAGTGGTCATTACTTCCCTGTTTGGATTTATGTTCTTCTTCAGTAGTTGTTGTTTGTCTCCCTCATCTTCAATACGTCTGTTTAAAAGATCCTTCTTGTTTGTAGTTTGAGCTTCTCATTTGCTTACTCCGAGATGCCGCTGCTTCTTTGTTTTGCAGATGATTTAATTACGGAGTTGGAGGAACTTGATTCTGCTCTCCGCCATTGTAGCTCACCAAAAAGAAAAAAAAAAAAATAAAACAGTGTGAAAATGTTTGAAAGAGCAGGAAAGAGGGGAGAGAAAAAAAAAAAGATAGAAAATTTAAGTTGAGCGGTGCTGTCAGCTTATGCTTGTTTGTCTCTGCCATTCTTTATAGTTTACGAATCTAGAGGAGTTGCTGCTTAGCCTATTTCCCTTTTAGCACCGGACTCTGTGGCCGTTGTCTCTTGCTGGAGAAACATCACTCTCTTATTCCAAGGAGATTGTTGGATTCAATGTCCGTTTAAACCCTAAAAATCCGACATTTCTTCTTCGTTGGAAAATATAGCACTTCTTTCTCCTTCCCCATTCTTCATCCTATTTATTGGTTAAAGATTCCATCTTTGCAATGAGTCTCATCAAACTCCAACTGATAGCTTTATAAATTTTGTATGGTTTCTGTAAAACTTGCATTTTTATCGTGGTATAAGCTTTGAGGAGGTGGTGAGGTCTTAGGATTGTAAAAAAGAATTGAAGGTCGGCAAAATTTTCTACGAATATGAAGTACATGAAGCTTGGAAGCAAGCCTGATGCCTTCCAGTCTGATGGGAAAAACATCAGGTATGATGACCCTTTTTTTTCTTTTTTGCAGATTGCTTTGGTGGTTGCACTTTATGTTCTTTGTCATCATCATTTTCCTGCTATTTTTTGCTGTTTATTTCGGTCTATACTTGATTTTGTTACCAAGAGTTCTGTTTTATTGGAGTTGTGTCCTTATCTCAGAGTTAATTTTCAAAAATTTGTATGGCTTGAGAGCTCAAAGCAAAGAAAGATCAAAAATCAAGTTTTTTTTCTTCTTTTTGGGGGATTTATATATGCATAACACCCAATTTTTATGTATTTACATATCTAAAACTAAGACTTTAATATTTACTTATATAATGCTTTAGTGTCGAACTTACATCAAAATATATGTTTCAAAATGTGTGCTAACTTCAGAAAAATTAGTATTAGTAGTATTTTTGATGTGATGTTAAAAATGTGGATGTTATATTAGTAAATATCTAAGCTAAGGTGTTATATGAATAAATACATGAGAATTGTGTGGCATGTTTGTAGAACACTCTTTTTCTTTTTCATTATTTTCATATTTTCTTAAAGGTTTCTTTTTTGAAAAACTTAGGGCACATTCGGTTGCTTGAAATTAGAAAACATATTTTGAAAAACACAATTTGCTGAACTTCATTTAGTTTGATATAAATGGAAATCATTATTTATTTTAGACTCAATTGAATTCTTTCAAGGCTCCCTCTCATGTTATGATTTCATTTTCTCACACAAAATGGGTGAAGCAAAAATCATTTCTCTATCCATAAGCAAACAAATAAGCCCTTCCAATTCCTTAAATTTACTTGAACAAACCTAAGTTTCCAATATATATGATTCAAAAAAAAAACAAAAAAACAAAAAAACTAAGTTTCCATTGAGTGCAAGATAGTTATGCTCATGATTATCATTACCTTTTGCTACTGTGTCTAATGATTCCATGAGACTTGCATTTATTGCTGTCAAATGTTTGTTTTTATTATACAACTCCACAAGTGGTTATATGATATTCCTTTTTGTTCATCATACATGGGTTTAAGCAAAAAGAAGAAAGTGAACAGGTACTTGTATTTAATTTCATATCATTCTGGCGTCTGAGCCTTGTGTGGGTCCATTATGTAGTTTTCACATGTCAAATGTGCCAGTTTGCTGAACAACACTCAGTTACCTTATTTTAAGTTAATATCTACGTTTACAAATTTGTTTCTCCTTCTTGTGGCTTAGGATAAGAGATCTAAGTAGACCTTGAATTCATCATGTAGGCTTGTTCTTGCGTAGTGCTTTAAATTGTTAACTGTTTTTGTCTGCAGGTTTGCGGCAACGGAATCGGAAACAGATATTATTATCAATGTGGGTGATGTGAAGTTTTACCTACACAGGGTACTACTGTAATTCTTTGAAAATTTTCTTCATTTACTACTCTTTAGAAGTGACTCTGAACTCCATTAATTACTGCCTCTTGGCCCATAACATGTTAATCGGATGCCATCACTCATCTACATTGCTATTACAGTTAGATGTTTATCAGACAATTCTGAATTAAGAATCCATCATTTTTAAGAGTTTTTTACTTTCTTAAGTAATATCTGGGAGCAGATCTTTGAAGGTCTTAAAACTGTTGAAACATTTTTCCACATGTTATGTGAAAAAGCTCTTTTTGTATGTGTTTTTTGTTTATGTAGCCCTGATTCAGTGGCATATAATTAGGAAGAAAAAACGCTGCAAAATTTTAACTAGTTCGAATAAGGCTAGTCATAGTGATCTGTACATTACTTTTTTCTTCCTTTCCATCAGAAATTAGATGAAGTTTTATCTCATAAAGCTATGCATTTAACAAATGAAAAAGTAATTTGCATTTTTATGCAGTTGCAACTACTGTCCAAGAGCCTAAGATTGCAGAGATTAACAGCAACCATTGATGCAGAAAAAAGTGATGAGATTGACATTCATGATATCCCTGGTGGCTCCGCAGCCTTCGAGATTTGTGCCAAGTTTTGCTACGGCATGATAGTCACCCTCAATGCTTACAACGTGGCTGCAGCTCGCTGTGCCGCCGAACACCTCGAAATGCATGAGACTGCCGAGAAAGGGAATCTGATATATAAGATAGACGTATTTCTCAACTCCAGTATTTTTTGCTGCTGGAAAGACTCAATCATAATGCTCCAAACGACGAAGATTCTGCAACCTTGGGCAGACGAATTGAAGATTGTTAACTCCTGCATTGACTCCATAGCTTCTAAGGCTTCCATGGATCCTGCAAAAGTCGAATGGTCTTATGCTTATAACAGAAACAAACTTCCATCAGAGAATGGTCTCGATCTGCATTGGAACGGAGTGGTGAAGCTGCAGTCTGTGCCAAAAGATTGGTGGGTCGAGGATCTCTGCGAACTAGAGATGGAACTCTATGAACGGGTTATAATGACGATAAAATCCAGGGGAGGAGTAGAGGGTAGAGTGGTTGGAGAATCTCTAAAGGCTTATGCTTGCAGAAAGTTACCTGGTTTCATTGAGAGTGCGACTCATGGAGGAGACTTTGCGAAGTGCCGCACTTTACTGGAAGCCATTGTTTGGTTGCTTCCTCCTGAGAGAGGCTCAGTTTCATGCAGTTTCATGCTTAGGTTGCTGAAAGCTGCAAGCTTTATTGATTGTGGTGAGAATTGGAAGAAGGAGCTGATCAAGAGAATAGGATGCCAGTTGCATGAAGCATCTGCGACTGATCTATTAATTCCCATTCCGGCAGGAGAGAGCACATTATACGACACAGAGATTGTACTTCGCATGGTGGAAGAGTTCTTGTTGCAAGATCATGGTGGTTCTCGAGCTAGTTTGAGGACTTCAAAAGAGCTTCAGGAAAGCCCTGGTCTTTCTTCAGAGCCTGGCAGTCCCAGAGTTGCCGTCGCAAATTTGGTCGATGGGTACCTTGCGGAGGTTGCCAAAGATCCTAATTTGACACTTTCGACGTTTATCGAACTAGCTGAGATGGTATCAGGGGCCTCACGGCTATCTAATGATCAACTTTATCATGCTATAGATTCATTCTTGAAGGTAAATTCCCTACATTATAAGATAAAACCAATTATAGGCTTATTACTTTTTTGAAGTTGACATTCTATGATATAATGTTGCTTTGCAAATGATTAAGCCGGCATCTTTGCATAACTATGAAGATCAATACTTTTTATTTTTCTTATGTAGTTTAGGCTGAGCTTGATTATGAGCCTAGCTTTAAATTCTTGTTTAAGTTTGTTTAATAAATTTTAATTGATATTAAGAGTTAAATCTTTTATGCATTATAGAAGAGTGGGAAATAAGAAGTTAAAAAAATATGAGAGAATGTTTTAAAATGAAGCATTTACATGATTCATCCACTTTTTCATTTATTTTCTCTTCGGCTTCCTTTACTGTGTAGAATATAGATGTGATATAAAATAAAAATTCATATAAGTATAGCATAGCTCATCAAATAAGCAAATGAGAAATTAGTAAATGGCCAATTTATCAAGCTTTTATAGCCTACTTATTGAATAATAAATGCCAAACTAAAAAATTGTTCAAGCTTGTTCAATTATCTAAATAAAAGAACATAACTAGTTTTGTATATGGAGTCTAATTGTGTCGATCAGTTGTCAACTTTGAGCCCTCAAGTTAACCAATCAAGCTTAACGATGAGTTTATTGAGGGTTTGGGGGACCGACTGTGCCTCCCCATATTGCAATGGCCCCGAAATTTTTTTTTTCCCATACATAGTGTCTCGGCGCCATACTTGCAGCACCCTGGCGTAAGGAAGACATAACTGTCTTGCCCAATCCAGTTTCAAAACCCAAAAGCATAACATTGCAGTGCCTGGTTGCGGTGTGCACATGGATGCAGCGTCCATTGGAGTGCCACAAGATGACATTGAGGCGCCCTAGTGCCCGTAACTGATTTTAGGCAATTTTTTTACTTATTGTGTCGGTTTTGTTGGTAGGAGTGTGCTGGATTTTGAATTCGTTTCTGCAAAGGAAGAGACAAAGGCATGTGAAGAGGCTTGAGTGTGATATAATTTATAAGATTCTCATAAATTTTTGTATAGTAGATTTATTGGTGTAATGTGACTATGTGTTTTTTTTTTTTGAGTTTTCCCACATTAAATCTCATATTTTCTGTGATTTTCATATTTTGTGCACTTATGTTCAAAAATTTACTTCACATTCTCGAATCAGTTTCCACAAATTTCATCTCACCAAAATCTTCAATGAACTCGGTATCAAAATTTTACTTTGTATTTCTCGAATCAGTTTCCATAATATTGCATTCTCTTTCTTATTCACATTCCTCAATGAATCATGATACTTATAGAAAATTGCAACAACTTGAGTCTTCCCAACCTTCTTGAATCCTTCCTGAACTCTTCCACCCCATTGATCAGCTTCGCTCATGATTCACTTAACATCATTGTGCAAATTGTAAATCCTCACTGGTGCATTACTGCCATGCTTTATTGCATGAAACCTTAAATTTTACAAATTTATTCATTAAAGGTACTTTTGTTATTAAAGTTCTAATTGGCTCACAGTGAATAGAAATTTTATTTACATAATTTGCAACCAATTGCCTCAGAGTTTTGAAGCTGTGTTCTCCAGTGGACATTGGCTGCAGCTTTGCTTAACATCTGTATTTAGGCTTTCTTATCAATCTCTGCCTAAAGCTTTATAACTCCAAACCTGCATTCATTTTTCTCGGCCGCATTTACGTACATGCCACCCAATTCCTATATATTTGCATATCATACCCCTAAACTTTACAAATTACATTCAGACCGCCCAAATTTTTCATATCACATCAACAATACCATCATTTTAACTTCCAAAAATTGAAATACACCTTATGATGCAAAATTGAAATTCTAGTGTTAGATATCTAAATACATAGGATTTGTGTGGTGCGTATATAAATCTTCCTTTTTCTTTTCAAATTGCTTAGCCTTAAGGCTCTTACCAACATTTTCTTTTTTCTGCTGTCACAGGAGCATCCAGACCTCACAAAAATTGAGAAGAAGAAGATCTGCAGCCTTCTGGACTGCAGCAAGCTTTCTCATGATTCCTGCATCCATGCAGTTCAGAACAGTCGTCTCCCTCTAAGAACTGTCGTACAGATTCTATATTATGAGCAATCAAAACAGTTTGCTTTATGTAGCTGTGGGACTAATCTTTCATCAGGAAGAGCTTCATCTCTTGTTCATCAAGAGAACCGGTCGGCGTCCTATGGAAGTTCCAGGTCCGGCGCAACGACGAATACTGAGAATGAATTAAATGTTATCTCCGTCAAATCCACAAAGCTCAATGGCAGAGGAGAGAATGGTGACAACAAGAGCAATGAGAAAGTGAAGGGAGCTCTAGTGCCTAAGAGAACAATGTGCAAGCTGTGGTTGGGGAAGATGCAGGTTGGTGAGAGCAGTAGCTCGGGGACGCCGGACAGCATTGGTTCGATGAACCGTGATGAGGCAAGATCGACTCCATCGAGGAATTCGAGGCATTCGGTTTCATAGCAGATTGTTAAGAAAAAGCTTGGGAGGTTAAGGATTCTTCTTCTTCTTCTTTGAATTTTGGAGGTGTTGGGCTGAGAGGACTGTGTAGATATGGTATTAAAAATGTTTTGCTGATTTGGTAATGGTAAGGGGTTCATATATTATGGTTTTCGTGCAAAACTTTGACTCTGATTTGGTGCAGATCATATCATTGATGTTTCAGTTTGCGGTTCATTGGTTTTTGGCTATTTTGATGTTGGGACATTTACATTCATGCAGCCTAATTCCCATGTATTTACATATTTAATGTTTAGACTTTACTTTTTACATTTATAACTGAAAAGATATGAGAGGATTTAATTTTATGGATGAAAATAGGGGTATAAATACTTATTACAGGACTTACAGGTAAGGAAAACAATAAAAACAGAATACAATAGAAAAAGAAATGAATAATAACAAAATATAAGAGACGACGAATCTCTCTTATTTAAGGAGAGAAATAAATAGAGTTTCTCAAGATCCCTCATAATTTATAACCAGCTAAATATAGAGTTATACCAAATATGAAATATAATCATTAGTATTTTCGAGATCTTTCAGCACTCCCCCTCAAGTTGGGTTTTACAAATTGTACATGTCTAACTTGTTACATAATTCTTTGAAGTTGATTATTGAGAGAGACTTAGTGAGGATATCTGTTGTTTGAAGTCGGGAATGATTGTATGCAAGTTCGACGACTCCTCTCTCAATATTTTCGTAGATGAAGTGTCGATCGATCTCGATGTGTTTCTATCTATCATGGTGTACTGAATTTTTTGCAATGTTGATGATTGTCTGGTTGTCGCATTGTAGTTTGACAGTTTTTTTAGTTAGCATTCTGAGTTCGCTGAGTATTCTTCGAATCCACATTCCTTCGCAGATCCCGAGTGCAAGAGCTTTGAATTCAGCTTCAGCGTTGTTTCTTGATACCACAAACTGGTTTTTTCCTTCTCCAAGTGACTAGGTTTCCCTAGACATAAGTGCAATAGTTGGAAGTCGATCGTCGGTCTGAGACATCCCCAGCCAAGTCTGCGTCTGAATACACTTCTATACTTCAATCCTTATTCCTTTGAAACAATAGCCCTTTGCCTGGAGTCATCTTGAGGTATCTCAAGATTCTGTAGACTGCATTCATGTGTTCTTCCGTAGGGCTGTTCCTGAATTGGCTAATAACATTAACAGAAAAAACAATGTCGTGTCGTGTGTGTGAGAGATAGATGAGTCGCCCTACGAGTCCCTGATATCTCCCCCTATCCATAGGTGAGCTATTTTTTTCAGTGTCAATCTTCTTATAGGGATCCATTGGAGTATCGACGGGTTTGCAACCGAGCATACATGTTTCCTTCAACAGGTCCAATGTATATTTCCGTTGTGACACAAATATTCCTTGTTTTGATTGAGCTAGTTCCAAGCCGAGAAAGAACTTTGGGTCTCCGAGGTCTTTGATTTCGAATTTCCGAGTGAGAAGCTTTGTCAGATTTGTGAGTTCTTCTTCGTGATTTCCAGTGAGGGTGATATCGTCGACGTATACGATTAGAATTGCAATCTTTTTTTCGGGAGAGGTTTTCAAGAATAGAGTGTGATCTGCCTGACACTGAGTATACCTGTGTTTTGTCATTGATTTTGCAAATCTGTTGAACCATGCTCGGGGAGATTATTTGAGGTCGTACAATGATTTTTGGAGTTTGCAAACTTTCTTGCTTTGAAAGGATGCTTCTAGTCTGAGAGGTGCTTCCATGTAAACTTCTTCTTACAAATCGTCATTTAGAAAACATTTTTCATGTCGAGTTGATGTAGTTGTCAGTCTTCATTTGCAGCAAGTGAAAGAAGGATTCTGATGGTGTTAAGTTTGGCCACGGGGGCAAAGGTTTCTTGGTAATCAATATAGTAGGACTGTGAAAAACCTTTTGCTACGAGTCATGTTTTTAATCTCTCAATTGTACCATCTGCCTTGTATTTGACTTTGAATGTCCATTTGCAGCTAATTGCTTTCTTTCACTTTGGTAGGTCTGAAACATTCCATGCACCATTCTTTTGCAGGGCTCTTACTTCCTCATTGATGGTCGTTTTCCACCCCAGGTGTTTGAGAGCTTCATTAATGGTGTTTGGGACTTGTATATTTTTTAATACAGTGACATAAGCTCGGTAAGCTGAAGATAGTCTTTCATAGGACACAAAGTTGGAGATCAGATGCATCGTGTGTTCGTGCCGAGTGGAGGTCGAATGGACCTAACACCTTTCCTTAAAAAAATTGGAATGTTGGAGTCATCAATCATAGGTATAGTAGATTCATGTTCAAGTGTGTTCATACCTGAGTGGATTTCTGTAGAAGTTGGATCTGGTTCTGACTCATGGATTGGTGTTGGATGTGTTGGGTGATCTATGTACGAGTTGGACACTTCAGGACTAGACAAAAACTGATTGTTAGGTACATTTTCACATGAGCTTGATGAACTTGTTGAATTCGAGTCGGGAGATAATGAGTTCGGTTCAAGGGACGGAGATTTAGTGTGTGGTGGTATGAAATCATTCTCTCCCCAAAACTGATATTCCCTTAAAGTCTCCCCCTTGAATATTAGAATTGTGTTAGTAAGACTGATTTTCAAAGAAGGTGACATCCATAGTGTTATAATTTTTTCTTGTGAGAGGAGAGTAGCACTTATACCCTTTTTGAAGAGGCAAGTAACCGAGGAAAATTCATTTAGTATATTTAGGAACATGTTTGCTACGATTGTGTGAATGAATGTGAACAAAGGAGGAGCAACCAATTACTTTGGTAGATAGATTTTGGGTAATTGCCTTGGTGTGGGGAAATGATTTGAGAAAGAGTTGGAGTGGACTTTGAAATTTGAGGACCCGAGAAGGCATCCTGTTGATGAGGTAGGCTGCAGTGGATATAGTGTCACCCCAAAAAACCTTAGGCACGTTAGAGGAAAACATGAGACAGCAAGCCACCTCGAGAAGGTGGCGGTTCTTGCGTTCGACGATCCCATTTTGTTGAGTGTCGACATAAGAACTGAGATGGAGGATGCCTGTAGAGGAGAGATAAGAGCCAAGGACGGAAGCGAAGTACTCCTTTGCTTTATCAGTCTTGAGTGCCTAGATGGAGTTTTAGAATTGTGTTTGGATCATTGAGTAAAATTGTTCAAATATGTGAACGATAGTAGATTTATCTTTCATAAGAAATAGCCACGTTAGTCGAGTGTGATCATCAATAAAGAAGACAAACCACCGAGTCCCGATACAGGTTGTAACACGGGATGGGCCCCAGATATCGCTGTGAATGAGTGCGAAGGGTCGGGAAGAGGTTTAACCAACACGTGGAAATGACGTGTGAGTGTGTTTGGCAAGTTGACAATATTCACATTGAAAAGAACGAACATCTTTATTGATAAATAAATTTGGAAATAGTTTTGTAAGATACATAAAATTTGGATGGCCAAGAAGAAAATGTCATAACATGATCTCGAAATCTTTATTGACACTAGAGTTGAAGACAAAATGATGGGCAGAAAAAAGTCCGTAGCGAGGTTGTCGTGGTGAAGTATCGTTGATGACGTAGAGACTCGAGCACAACTCAGCATTGTCAATTGTCGTCCCCGAGTCTGCATTCTGAAATTCACACGTTGTAAGGAAAAATTTAGCAATACACCTCAGATCATAGTGGAATGTTTTGGGTGATGCACACAGAGCCAAAGCCGGTGACTTTGGAGACAGAGTCATCTGCAATGCGGATTGTGGAGTTGTCTCCGCATGATATATAGTCATGAAGAAGGGAGGCATCGCCAGTCATATGATGAGAAGCGTAGAAATCGATGATCCACTGATCGAGGAATCCTTGATTGACTGTGATGGCATGGTAGAACGTACCTTGATGCGCGAGCAGGCCGGTGATGGGGTCGGGAACAACCAGATTAGGTGGTTTGTCAATCAGTTTGTGCAGCAAATCTAGTTGCTCTTTACTGAATGGACTGGGCGCTAGTGCAGGATGGTCATCGACAGTGACAACATTGTTGGCACGGGGAGCGCGATCAAACCAAGGCTTCCAATCGACTGACTTTCCATGAAGCACCCAACACGTGTCTTTATTATGGTATGGTTTGCGGCAGTGGTCGCACCAGGGATGACCCTTGCGTGATAGGTTTTCGCTCTGTCTAGGCGGAGGAACCCGAACTCATTAACTTCGGTCCTTATATGGATTAGGATTGTACTAATGGGGTGAGACTTACAACCCAATCTTATAGACAAGGCGACCCGATTAGCCCACACAACATTCTCAAACCTAGTATTTAAGCATTCATGTGTAATTGATTTTTTTATATATAAACCCTTAAAGCATATATAGCTCAAGATTATCCCAAGTAGTACTCATGTAAGTCTTAAGAGTAGAATGAAATTTCAAAATATTTCATTTGACTTAGAAAAATAAATATGGATTTTATATAGATTTTTAAATCATTTAGAGCTTAAGTATTTGCAGGAGCACTATTGCAAATCCGGTGGCGAAGACGATTTACTTATGTATTTGAGCTATTTTAGTTGGAGTATTTTGGTGTCTTAAGACAATTCATATGATTTTAAGATATGAATTAGATCAAATAGCTTGAATGCAAGATTTCATTTTAAGCTTTATAAAGTACAGTCTTGTGTTCGCTTCTAAACATGTTGCGAATCCGATGGCAGAATTGAATATATAAGTATTATTATAAAATTTAAGAATGAAATTTATATTCTTGAATTTAACTTTAATTTATATATTCATGTTTGAGTTAATTTGCCAGCCCCAATGCTTAGATTCAATCAAGTTTTAGCCCCAATTTGTATAATTTGATATTAGAATTCTGTTTAGCCTCCCAATTTA
>NEWO01000011.1:1824210-1862321 GCA_003013225.1 Phalaenopsis aphrodite | reverse complement strand
TGTAACAATTTCATAATTATTTTATGAATAATTATGTCACCTCCAAATGGACTCATAAATTACATGTTGAAATAGGCCACCAATTGAAGTTTTTTTATTGATTTCATACAATAATATACGTTCTATTTGAATGAGATGATGATCTGATGATCGTACATTTTCACACGCAATGAAATTCACCCACATTTTTTAACACCGACCAATTTATTCATTTCAAAAAAGTGAAATGAAAATCACTTCAAAATAGAAGTTCACTTTATTTCGTCAGCACAATCAAACAAGAAGCAACTCTTGTTTTAGCCTTGTGATTAACCCTGCTTTGGTTCGGATTTCCTGGAAGGTCTCCATCGTTTGTTCATCGAATGACATCTGGCAGCCGCTTCACTACTCTTGGTCCCACTGGCACCCTCCGAGGTTTTGGCCGAATATCCTGTGCGCTCGTTGGATAATAATACAATAAATTATTATTATTTTCAAGGCGCATGCATACCTCCTAATTTTTATGTATTAACATATTTGATATTTAATTTTTTTATATATTTATTTTATCTAAATCTCTCATATCACAATAAAAAAATGCAATATTTTGACCTTTAAAAAAATAAAATATATATTTTCATATTTAAATAAAGCGAGATATATAAAAAATAAAGTTTTAAGTGTTTAGATATATGTAAGTAAATAGAAATTAAATGAAATGTATGAAAATCTTCATATTTTTCAAATTATAATAAAAATTAGCTTTTACATGTATATTATTTTTTCATTTTTTTTATTTTTTATATTATAATACACAACTAATTTAAATATAAATTCAAATAAGTTATAATTCGGTGCCAATATAATTTGAATCAAAATCATATTATCCAGAGAGATGAAGAGCAGACCTGGTCGAAAATGGCGGTGGGGATAGCAATGGTGGCGACGGCATTGGGAATATCAACGATGCCGGAGAGGCGGCCTTCACAGGGGCAGCAGGAGAGGAGGAGGTAGGCCTGCTCCTTCGAGTAGCCGAACTTGGAGAGGTAATCAATGGCGTTCAGCACGGCGCGCTTGTAGGCCACTGTGGCGTCCAGGAAATGCTGCTCACCCCTCTCGTCGACGCTGATGCCCTCGAACACGAGCCACTCTGAGAATCGCGGCTCCACCGGCCCGATTTCGAATATAGGGTTCACGTGCAGCTCGGTTGGACCCATTGGGGTTAGGTATTCCTTCATCCCTCCTTTTATGATCTCGCACCTGGAAGAAAAATTCATCCAATGTTGTTCTGAAACTACTTATTAAAAGCATTGAGTGTATTTATTGATCCAAAGGGTTTCAAAGGCCTCGACAATGACTAAGAAATCCGAAAATTCAGTTGTAATATGCTCACATTTTATGATGCAGAACTTCTACCTTTCCTATTGCTATGGGTTAGTGTGATCTCTAAGATGCATTTTGTAGTTATTAATGATTGTCCTAAGAGTGCTTGTTGATGGCTTTCCTTTTTTTTTAGATATTCATAGTTACTTTTTAAGGCAGTGTTTGGTAGCATACTGTTATGTTATGACTCGTATACCATATAGGGACAGACGTTGGATTGAAGCGGAACGGAAGAATCTGTCCAAATTGGGAAACTACGTAGGTTGGGGTGCGGGGGCAAAGCCCCGCGATATGGTAGAGAGATAATGTTGTAATTACATATTGTGCTTAAGGTTTACTTATGAGGTTATAAATAGGTCTGTCAGTAACCCAGGAGGTATCCCTAATTTCTGTAAACTTTTTTCTGAATATTGAAAGGAACTCGCCGCTCTGCTCCCGAGGACGTAGACATCTTTGCCGAACCTCGTTAAATCTCCGTGTTCTTCTGGATTTGTGTCGATTCTAGTTCTTCTTCGCCCTAATTTTCTCAACACATACGATTAATAAGATTTAGCTTAAATCTAGCCAAATATCAAAAAAATTAAACATCAAATCCCAACGCTTCTTTAAAAAGAATTTTTTCGGTTTTGTTTGTTTTTCATCATGTTCCTTTTCTTTCCCAAAATAAATCCGGATTTTACTAAATTTGATTGCGAGGCAGATTAATTTTGCCGTCGCTTGTGAACTCCGCTGTCGAAGATAAATTCGGATTTGATAATTCCTATTGAACGTATCTATGTTGCAGCCAAACACTACCTAAGTTTGATGGTGCACTTTCAGACAAAAGGCCAATTTCATGGAATTGGACTAAGATGAATTTCAGTTTTTTGGCTCAAAAGAGAGATCCTTTTTACTTAATTAAGAAGTATTTTATGAAGAGAGACCATTAGTTTTTTTTTTTGTAAGGTAATTTGTTTGTTCTAACCAAATTTAAACTTTTCTTCACCAGGGAAGATCACTGGAACTATTAGAGTGGAGAGTGAGGAAGGCTTACTTTCTATCTTCTATGTTAAACATCAAGTTAAGTTGAAGGAAACTGCAAAATTTCTCATCTTTCTTTCTTCTTGGTTACAAATGATTTCCCATGATGGTCATGATCTTTCTCACAAAGATTCAGGAAAGTCCATACTTCTTGGTGTGAAACAATGGCCCTTCCAAAATTAGGAATGTGACATATTTGCATAAGAAAGCTGTGAATCAAATGTAATCTTGATTCTTGAATAAACAGCTACTTCTGCTATGACTTCGAGGACTTTGTAAAGACGGCGTTGCTTAAACTTTTTTAATAATTTAAGTACTAATTGATGTTTGAGGCTAGGTTATAGGGGGGCTAGAGTGAACATGGCCATGCAAATTTTACTGTTTTCCTATCACTGACAATAAGCAGAGAAACCGTGTCTTTCTATTCATAGAGAAATACTCAAGGTAACTCATTCCTCTTATTCGGAGCACCCAGGCTTGCTAAAATAAACTGCATCTAATCCGTATCATGCGTTGGGCCTTGGCTTGTTTCAGGGAATTTGGCTTGTCCTACTAGTTCTTAAATATATATTTTAAGGGTCAACCCTATATTTTTCTCAAAAAAAATGTTGTTTTGGAAAGCAACTAGGTTTTGTCAAAAAAAAAAAAAAAGAAAAAAGAAAAAACTCCCTATTGCATGATGATTGTCAAGTGCTACAAATTTCAAGATATAATTTTTCGATGGTATTCATATTAAATGTTCCTCATTTCACTTATTTTCTTACGGTGGTTTAATTTATTGTTCTATGCCGTATTTCTAAATAAATACAGGAAAAATCATTATCTTTACTAAATAAAGAGGAAAGATACTTGCTTGAGTTCTAGGAATCCACTCATCTCTATTGCTCCACAAAGTGCAATTTCACCATCACCTTGAGAGAAGTGCATGTCGCCTGTACTGAGGTTTGCACCTTCTACAAAAACTGGAAGATATATTTTTGATCCTCTACTTAGATTTTTGATGTCGCAATTTCCTCCATTTTCCCTTCCAGGGATTGTTCTTGCAGCCTCACTCGCAATCTTCTCCCATTCAGGTGTTCCTTCTTTAATCTACAATTCACATGAATAAGGAGCTTTATAATTTGATCAAATCTTGTGTTATAATCTGATTTTGTTAATGCATGAAAATCAAACTAAATCCAGATACTTATTCACATCATATGACAAGTTTGGAAAATATTTAGTGCATGGCAACCGACCTGAATCCAGATACTTGGTAGGTTTGCAAATTGCAGTTTTTAATGTGTGCAAGGGCATGGCTTCTAAAGTTAAAGTTAGAGGATGGTAATCAGAAATCAACAACTTCTTTATTAATAATTATGGTCCTGTTATTGTGCTGTCACGCATGTGCCTTGTTCAACGTTCAGTTATCAGACTTTAGAAGACTTCGCACATTGTATATGGAGTTCGATGTTTTCATGGTCAAACTATTATGTTATTTTTAGTATTGATCAGTGTTTTGAAAGATGGAAGCATTTTATCCATCATGAGGTTTGTCGTAAGCCCCAATTCATGCGGCATAAGCTCCTAAGTTTTATGTTTACATCTTACACAATAAAAATATGAATTTTAAAAATCAAATATAAGAAAATAATTAATAGCCATATGTTTCATATTTAATCTCCAAAGTTTAATTGGCACACGAACATGTACATTCAAGCAAAAATGAGATACAAAAAATGAAATAAGTTGAGCAATGTTTCAGCGAGGGAAGCAGCGAGAAATGAAAGAATCTTTGGTAAAGCAAATGAAGATTCAAAAGCATACATAACACAATGAAGGCAATGGCAAGATAAGGCTAGAGCATTCATTTTTTTATGAGTTTATAGGAGAAAAATAAGTTGGAGAAGACCTAGCCTTAAGAGATTAAAAAGGAAAATAATTGTTTTATTCTACCCTGTGCTTACTGTTCATCCTTCAAAATGCTATTAAAGTTATAATTTGCTTTTAAAAGTCACCTTGCTGCCAGTAATAGAATCCATCTCCTTATGACACTTCAACACTGAAATATTTCACTTGCAAATGCTAGCTTTTTTGAAATTACAGATGAAGGGAAATATAATCGAATCCATTTAGGTTATATTCAAGTGATCTCAGAATAATCTTCAAAAAAATTTCTTCTTACCATTCCAAGGAGACAACCTTTGGTTATTGGCAGGGTAGCCAATGGCCTCTGGTGCACAACTTCACATATCTTAAGAGAATTGGGGCCATCTTTAACCAACTTCTTCTCCCTTTCGTTCCAAATATTGAGAAGTTCGATGGATGGTGCCGTCCCAATTACTCCTGGGTGAGTTAAACCTGGAAAGCGAACACCTGTTTTGCATAATACAAATTTCTTTGCATTAATCTCCACTTCTATCAACACTCTTTTCAGCTATTGTTTTTGCGGAAGAACAATGTTTTACAAAGACCACCTGGTATTTGGGGCGAGTATGCGTATATTCCTTCAAAATACCAGATAGCTTTTGTTGCGTTGGGGAAGTGGTCCGTCAAAAATCCACCTCCTCTTTCTCTGTCGAAAGTTGCAGTATAACCCCATTCATCTCCAGGAAAAGGACCCAAGTTACAGATTTCTACTGCTAGAAGATCACCTGGGCTTGCTGGGGTTCCTTCTTTGTCTAAAACTCTTATAGGCCCACTGAGATAATGTCCCTGCAAAAGATTTTACTCTTTAGGTAGCATATCAATTAATATATTCCTTCAATTTTATCTTGAGTTCAAACAAAGTGGTCAGCCACCATGAAGGCCCTGGATGGTATGACTCATATACCAGATAAAGGACAGATGCTGGAGCGGAACAGACAGTAGAGCGGAACCATCTGTTCAATCGGGAGTTTGGTTAAGCAGGTTACCGTACATGGTTAATTTTACAACTACATATTGTACACTAGGTTTATATATATATATATATATATATATATATATATATATATATATATATATATATATATATATATATATATAGTATTTGTAACTCTAATGATATATACTCTTTTCTGAAGTAAAAAAGACCACTGCTCTTGCTCCCAAGGACATAAGCATCTTACCGCTAAATCCTTGTGTTCTTGCTTGGTTTTCTGTGTATTCTTGCGTTTATTGCCCTAATTTCTCAAATGGTAGAATAGAATTGTAATGGCAATTTGAAACGTAACAGTCTCAAACAGACCTGTAGTCTCTTCTTTGAAGTTTATTTCTGATACCTGATCAGATATGGCCATCTACTACCTTAGTGAACTTCTCAACTTACCAACCTTGCTTTACGTGAATCATACCAGAAATTAGAGTTCTTATAAACCAATAATTGTCTGGTTGTTTTCTAGTTTACTTGACAATCAGAATTTCTTTGTTCCAATTACATCATTCAGAACTGACTGAAGAATGCCAGAGTTCTTCATACAGAATTGAGAACACCAGACAACACGAGTACTCTGGTGCTTTTTGGCAGAAAGAAACTGGGTACTTACAATGGTGAGGTCGATGGATTTGATGTCCATGACTGAATCATTATCTCCAACGCTTCCGCCGGACCAATCCATCATCTCGACCCTAAATAACTCTCCCTCTGTCACCTCTGCAACTGCCGGTATGTGAGGATGCCAGCGGCTGTGGAGAGGGTGCTTCTGCTCCCATGGCTTCTTCTTGAGGTCGATGGGCACCACCAATCTAGGGCTTCGAGGAGCCATTGTTGCACTTTGTGGAGGAGCTTGGTAGGCAGCCTTATCTAGTTATATCTATATCATGATGGATGATTTGAGATGATGACAAATAGTGAGGCGCTGACTGGGTGTCTTTTGGATTTTATTTTGGTTTTTTATGCAAAAAATAATCATTATTGCTGTCTTGCTTTGTAGTTTTGTGAGGAGTCGGAGGAGTCGTCCAGTCTAGTGATGTGTTAAAGTTTTTATGGAATTTTACATATTCACCATTTGAATTTTATTTATTTACAAATTTAACGTTTAAATTTCAGTTGTGTACCTATGCATGAAAATGTGTAATTCACTTTTTTAAAGTTAAAATGATTGTATTATTGATGTGATATGAAATAATTTGGTGGTATAAATGTAAATGATAAAATTTTGGTGTTTTGTATGTAAATAAATTGGAATTGAATGGTATGTATGTAAACGCCCCCTTCTACGCATACGAATATAGCCATGAAAGATCTACGCATATCACTCAACTTTTATTAATTTACATAGATATCCAACGCCTAAAACTTCAATTTATATATATTTGACGCCTTAGGTGTGCATGAAATGAAACATTTCACATTTTAGAAGTTAAAATGATATTTGTTGAATTCGAGGAATCACATCCAAGTGGTGATGGAGGGAGGGAGGGAGAGACAGGAGTGAAGAGTGATGAACAATAAAAATCTCCTCTCCTCTTCATAAAATATTTATTCTATTTATGGAAGAGAAAATATAATTCTGATGTTACACTTTTGCCCCTGTTTAGAAAATGTTTGTATAAAGATATTTTTGATATTTTTCAAATGTAGGTTTATCGTCCGGCTTTCTTTTAGCTCGACCGACTAAGTTTAATTAATTTTCGGTCGATAGGATTAGCTTGGTTAGTTGTGCTTGATAGGTATGAATGAGTTGGTTGACACTGTCTGGTTGACCTCCTTCCATCCTTAGTAAGGAGTTTTTTTGAGCTCCTACAAGATGGTTGGAGATACTTTGTGGAACTAATCTTTCTTTGGATCGGTTATATTGAGGCTATCGTGTCGAACAAGTTTTTCGGTGGTGATTGGCTCAAACACTCTTAATCTTTTATCTGGTCAGATGGTTCACGCTTAGGTCATTTGATCATCTTCTTGACTGCATCATGGCTCGTTCCGTTTTAGCCATGTTGTCTTGGCTTGTAAAACTTTGCTAGTTCGGTTAGTTGGGCTTCACGATCTCCTGGCAGTGGGCCAACCTAAGTCTTACTCTTTATCATATCTCTTTAAGATCGGTGCAGACACTTTTTAGATGTACATACTTTAGTTCTCCGATTCTCTTATCTTTTGAAAGACATATGCAAAAAGAATCGGAGAATGATAAATATGCAGTTAAAGTTATCTGTATTTTTAACACCAGTGCATGTTTTTCTTCAAATACAAGTTAAAAAATTATTTAAGTAAAAATGAGTGGGTTGTTTATGTGTCGACTATTTATCTACCTAGGGGTTCTTAGCTCTCTTACAGGATTCTAACCTGAGGCATTTTGGCCCACCATTGGAAGTAGTCTCATAGGCCGCCAACTCATCACTTGGTCTTCACTTGATCTTATAAGGAGAGTTCTTCCAGAGTTATAAGTGAAAGGAGTCTCCTCATTTTGTGTGACTAGATTGACTATTTACTTTTAACATGATTCGATTATAATGAAATTCAAGTAGTTTCATTAAATTCAAACTATCCTTCACCTAAGGGTCGTAGCTCTCCTACATTGAGTATTCACTATATTTTATCAACTTATGTGGGCTGAGATCTCGTTGTCTTAAACCACAAGGTTAACTGACTTCAATCTCTATTTGGCTGAGTTATATTTTGAAAATAGCTTCTCCAAAGTCATTCCTAACATTCAACTATCAATCCGAGTAGGGTCCAAAATATAGGCCATTTTTTCTTCCACAATTTCAGAAGCTTGCTTGTGAGAGACAAGTTCCCTAATATTATGTACGACTTCGTACTGAAAAAGTAAGAAAAAAGATAAATGCAACAAAAAAAGATAAAGGAGGGTCATGACAAATTTTTCATGTTATAGTTTTTTCTTGTTGCTTGGCTTTACTCCTTCGTGACGTATACTCCCTTGGACAAAATGCTTTCTTTAATACGTTTTTTTAAAGAACTTTCTTGGGAGAGCTATGTTATCAGCCGAATGCAGTCGGCTAAGTACAGGCGGCCAAGCTGGTGAGGGCCGAATGGAGTTGGCCTGGCCATACGGAGCTGTTCGGGCCTACTCGAGCATGATGTGTTAGATATGTAAGTAAATAGGAATTGGGCGGTATGTATGTAAACCCCCCTACAGTTATTTTAGAGGCAATTTTCTCATTATTTTGTTATTTTAGATATGAATAAATAAATAGCTCTGCATGACCGACTGTTTTTTAAGTGGCTTCAGTATTGATTCCATACAATAACAGCTGTTCTGTTCCATTCTTTTTCGCCTCACAATTTATTTTTTTCACAAAAGTGATATTTAGAAATCACCTCACAATCATGAAGTTCAGCTTATTTCACCCGCATAATCAAACGGGACGGAATTGTCGATAATCTGCTTTATTTGGCCTTGCTTGGGTTCTGAGTTATGGGAAGGTCTCCATCGTAAGAGCATCGAATGACATCTGGCAATCTCTTCACGACCTTGGGTCCCACCGGCACCCTTCCAGCTTTTGGCCGAATATCCTGCGCGCTCATTGGATAATAATAGCATAAATTGTTATTATTTTCTGATTCTTTTACATGCATACCCTCTATTTTTATTTATTTACAAACTTTACACTTATAGTTTTTTTTTTTACATTTATATCTAAATGTTTCATATTATATCAAATATATCATTATTTTGACTTTTAAAAAATAAAATAAATATATTTATATATAAATAAGATGACATGTATGTAAGAATTGAAGTTCGGATGGTAGACGTGTAAATACATAGAAATTGAGTGGCAGGTATGTAAATATTTTTAAATTTCAAATTATTCAATTTTTAGGGAAGCCGGAAGCGGGAACGGGAAGGATAAAGAACAAACCTGGTCGAAAATGGCAGTGGGGATAGCAATGGTGGCAACGGCATTGGGAATAACAACGATGCCGGAGAGGCGGCCTTCACAGGGGCAGCAGGAGAGGAGGAGGTAGGCCTGCTCCTTCGAGTAGCCGAACTTGGAGAGGTAATCGATGGCGTTCAGCACGGCGCGCTTGTAGGCCACTGTGGCGTCCAGGAAATGCTGCCCCCCCCTCTCGTCGACGCTGATGCCCTCGAACACGAGCCACTCTGAGAATCGCGGCTCCACTGGCCCAATCTCGAATATAGGGTTCACGTGCAGCTCGGTTGGACCCATTGGGGTTAGGTATTCCTTCATCCCTCCTTTTATGATCTCGCACCTTGAAGAAAAATTCATCAAATGTTGGATTTGGGAATTTAATTGACAATGGACATTCTAGGTTTTGATTTAGACAAGAATGCCTTTTTGTTGTTGCCTAAGAATAAGTTTAAAATCTAGTTAAACGATTGGGTCCATATGGAATAAAATGCCCTTGGAAATTGCAAGGAATGCTAATATCAATTGTAAAATATGTGCTCTTCTAATGTTCTTACTGTAAAGAGGGCTTTCTTGCCCTTTTTCTTTACTCTCTAGGTTTGGAGGATTTCATCCCATTCATCAAGAGTGAAGCCGCCGAAGATTCTGCGGAATTATTGTGGTTTAAGAGTTCAACTTCGTTTTATTCGAGTGGTTTCACAATTTTCTTCACTTATGTAACCGGAACTCTCGTTATAGTATTCTTAACCAAAAATCATTCACCAGGCAAATATTTCTATCTTCATACTAGTGTAATGTTCTAATACAATTTGTAACAGCCCAAACTCTCATCCATCAAGATATAATCTTCTTTATCCTATTAGCCCCAATGTAACTTCGAATGGTGGTCCATCCTAGGAGTTCTAGAGCACAAGCATACTTAATTTTAGAGTTTTTGATAAAACTCCAACCGTTACACCAAAAAGCTTGACAAATGGTAAATGGTTAAGAGCTGTTAGGACATGCAAAATTCCAACTTTTTTACTCAGTCAACTTTCAATGTGGGCATAGTTAAACCTGTTAATGTGCAAAGGATCACTATTTTAGTTATAAGATTTTATGTCGGGGTACTTCCCTCGGGGTTCTGTTTTTTTATGGAATGCCTACTTGTCAAGAAAAGATGTGAAGGTGAAGGAGAGGTTGTGTTTTCATTTTATTTTTTATTCAAATGTTTGCTACAAAACATTTGAAATTCCTGCATCCTTCTTTTCATTTTATTCTTTGCCTTTTTCTTTAGAGAAATGTATGCCTTTGGTAGACTTACTAGTAAGGGCTGATTTTAGGTATTGGGGCATTCTCCTAAATTTTGAATATTTATTTATATTTAATTGATATATATTATTAAAGCCTACTATTTGATGTTTCTAATTTTCAAAATTCATTTGTGCCCCTTCAAATAATAAAATTGATATATAAGCTTCTGTTATGTAAATTTTCTTCCTGCGGCGCCATATTGAAAGCATTAAATGCATTCAATGATCCAAAGGCTTTCAAAGGCCTTGATAATCACTACAGAATCCGAAATATCAAAATACTCATATTTTATGATATACAAAACTTTTATCTTCTCTATTGCTATTGGTTATTTTGTTCTCTAAAATGCATTTCGTGCTTATTAATGATTGTCTTAAGAGTGCTTGTTGATTAACTTTCCTTTTTTTAGATATCCATAGTTAGTTTTTAAATTTGATGGTGCACTTTCGGATAAAAGGACAATTTCATGGAATTGGAGTAAGATGAAATTTATTTTTGGGCTCAAAAGAGAGATCCTTCTTTAATTAAAAATTATTTTATGAAGAAAGGCCACTTGTTGAGAAAATAGGGCAAAGAAAAACAAGAGCGACACGAATCCAAAAGAATAAAGAGATTTAATGAGGTTCGGCAAATATGCCTATTTCCTCGGGAGCAGAGCGGCGACTTCCTTTTCAATATTTAGAAAAGAATACATAATACAAGATTGAACTCTCTCAAAGACCTAGGATTACAAACAGGTTTATTTATAATCTTAGAGTAAACCCTACAGTACAATATGCAATTCCCAAATTACCCTTGTACCGTATAGCCCCAACCCACATAACGTAATTTCCCGATTTGGACAGATTCTTCCGCTCCTCTCCGCTTCGTTCCAGCGTCTGTCCCTATATGGTATATAAGTCATACCATAACAAACCTCCACCTTGGCAAATATCCAGACCTTGAGGAGAAAATATACCTGTGAGTTACACCTGCACCTATGTGGGTTGGGCCACCATGCTTTTGTTGTGCCCACGCTGATCTCAACTCAGTAAATTCCAAGGGACACACCTCTTTAATTCTAAGAGACATCTCTTCATTCCAAGAGACTTCAAATTATGGTATTATGAGTCATACGTAACAATTCTCCACCTTGGCGAATATTCAGCATTTTAGGAGAAAATCTCCATCTTGCGAATTTTCAATCCCTTAGAAGAAAAATCTCCACCTTGCGAATATCCTGCCCTTTAAGAGAAAATCTGCACCTTGCGAATATTCAGTCCCTTAGGAGAAAATCTTCACCTTGCGAATATACAACCCCTTAGGAGAAATATCTCCAGCTTGCGAACATCCTGCCCCTTAAGAGAAAATCTTCACCTTGCGAATATCCAGCCTATTAGGAGAAAAATATCATGGAGTTTCTTATGCACAAATGTGGGTTGAAGCACTTTTCCTGTTCACTCCAGCACCTTGGCTAAACTGTCGTCCCATGAGCGAAACCCTTTGCAAAATACCTCCGCGAAACCACTGTTCGCAAGTAATCGCGTCTGCTCGCTCGACAGCATCCTACTGAACTCCACCTGTCGCAACTCCTCCTGCGACGAACTTGCAAAAACCATTGGTCGAACATCACCAAACTCATTTGTTCGCAAACGCTTCTGTTCGCAGTAACTGCACACGAACTCTTGTTCGCTAACTTCACCTCGCCTAATGCCTCAAAGGTTCATGAACTGTCGCGCCTCAAAGTCGCGACACTGCCTCTACCGCGAACTCCCCGAAGCATAACTCGCTGAACTGTTGCAGCCCTTTATCCGAACTGCTTCGCATCTGTTCGTTCTCGCGAGCCCGTCTGCCTTGCGAACAATCCGTAAAATTTTATATTCTTTTGCGCCGTAGCCAAGATTTCTTTTCTCCAGCCAAGAAAATTCAGAAAATACTTCCAAATTTTCTTCTCCGCAAGATTCCTTGTTGAGCCAGAAATTGTACTTTGATTGTGCCACAAATCCTTTTAAATAATCTCTTAATTAAGATTTCTTAATTAAGTTTTCAAGAAAAAGGATTTTCCCTTAATTAAGTTTTCCAGATAAGCAACAAAATCTTTCCAAAAAAGAATTGAAATATTTCTTTAATTAAATATTTCATTTAATTAACTGAATTTCAAATCGTTTCCTTTCTTCAGCCTCCAACAAAAGAAATCTCACCTCCGCAGATTCAACAAAGAAAATTTTAATTAAGTTTTCTTAATTAAATATTTTCTTTAAATCAACTTAATTAAAAAATAACTTTCCTTTAATTAAGTAAAATTCAAAAACTTTCCTTTTTTCAGCGGGAAAAAAATTTATTGATTTCCTTTCTTTTTCTTCTCTGCAACCTCCAAAGGAAACAGATCGAATCAGCAAAGGAAACAAATGAAAAGATTCCTTCCAATTTCTCCAAGAGAACATTCCTTTCACGAATGCGCCGAACCTTTGCAAAACTTCCTTCCTTTTCAGATCCACGCACAGAAGGAAAAATTTTTTTCTGTCGCCGAAACAGAAGCACGAGCGTCCCTCCCACGACGCGGACTCGTCCTTCTGCCTCCCGCCTCCTGCGGGAACAGTGCGTCTGCAAACTAGGCCCCGTAGCAGCGATCCTCCGCTCCTTCCCGCGTCGGACAACTCCCCAGCAGCCTTCCGCACCGAGGTCTTCAGCACCGAAGCCTTCCGCACCGCGAAGCTCTCTGTCGCGATCCTTCGGTTCGCGAACCCACGCGATCCGCTTGTTCGCCGACCGAAAAGGAGGCAAGCAATCTTCCACGCCTCCCGATCTTCTCGCAACCCGCAATTCGCCGAACACCTGAAATTCTTGAAATCTAGCTGCAAAATTTTCTTCAAATCTTCTTTCTTCTTGCGCCGCCGAAAATTTTCTTCCCCTCGAACCCGGCTCTGATACCACTTGTTGAGAAAATAGGGCAAAGAAAAACAAGAGCGACACGAATCCAGAAGAATACAGAGATTTAATGAGGTTCGGCAAAGATACCTACATCCTCGGGAGCAGAGCGACGACTTCCTTTTCAATATTCAGAAAAGAATACATAATACAAGATTCAGCTCTCTCAAAGACCTGAGATTACAAACATGTTTATTTATAATCTTAGAGTAAACCCTACAGTACAATATGTAATTCCCAAATTACCCCTGTACCGTATAGCCCCAACCCACATAATGTAACTTCCCGATTTGGACAGATTCTTCCGCTCCGCTCCGCTTCGTTCCAGCGTCTGTCCCTATATGGTATATGAGTCATACCATAACACCACTCTTTTTTTATGGAAAGTCATTTGTTGGTTCTGACCATCTTTATACTTTTCCTCACCAATATTGATCACTGAAACTAATAGAGTCAGAGTGAGAAAGTCTTACTTTTCTTCTTCTTTGACAAACATTAATTGAAGTTAAAGGAAACCGCAAACTTTCTCATCTTTCTTTATACTTGGTTAGAAATGATAGTCCTCGATGGTCATGAGCTTTCCACAAAGATTTAGGGAAGTCTTTATTTCTTGGTGGGAAGCAATGGCCCTAACCAAATCAGGAATATGACATTTTTACATAAAGCTGTGGATCAAATGTAATCTGATTCTATTGATTCTTGAATAATATACAAATACAATCTATTTCTTTTATTAATGGGATGACTTTGTAAAGGGGGAGTTACTTAAACTTTGTTTGTAAATAAAGTACTACTTGACGTTTGTGGTTAGGTTATAGAAGCTAAAGAGAAAATGGCCATGTAAATTTTACTGTCTTCCTATCACCCAATGTGACAATAAGCAGTGAGGGTTGGGGACTTTGGGAGATACCTTGTCTTTCGTTTCATAGAGAAATAGTCGAGATAACTTGTGCTTCTTTGTTGGTGCACCCAGGTTTGCTAAAATAATCTGTATCTAATCCATATCATGTGCTGGGCCTTGGCTTGAGTTAGACAATTTGGCTTGTCCAACCAGTACTTAAATATATATTTTAAAGGTCGACTCTATAGTTTGTCTAAGAAGTTATGTTTTGGGAAACATCTTGGTTTTGCCAAAATATAAAAGAAAAAATTATCTCTATTGTATGATGATTGTCAAGTTGTACAGATTTCAAGATTTACTTTCTCAATAGTATTCATATTAAATGTTCTTCATTCACCTATGGTTTACTTTATTGTTTTATGTGAAATTTCAAGATAAATGCAGGAAAAAAAAAATTATCTTCAGCAAATCAAGAGGATTTTACTTACTTGAGTTCTAGGAATCCGCTCATCTCTATTGCTCCACAAAGTGAAATTTCACCATCACCTTGAGAGAAATGCATGTCGCCTGTACTGAAGTTCGCACCTTCCACAAAAACTGGAAGGTATATTTTTGATCCAGTACTTAGATTTTTTATGTCACAATTTCCTCCATTTTCCCTTCCAGGGATAGTTCTTGCAGCCTCACTTGCAATCTTCTCCCATTCAGGTGTTCCTTCATTAATCTACAATTTATAGGAATAAGGAACTTTGTAATTTGATCTCGCCTTGTGTTCTAATATGATTTTGTTAATGCATGGCAACCAAACAGAACCCAGATATGCCAAGTCTAGTCGCTTGCCGCATACAGGAAATTGCATGATTCAGCTTTCGTACTATTATATATATAAATGTATGTATGTAAGTATTTATATGTCTGTATGTATGTATATATGTATGTATGTATTCATGTATATATATGTACATACATATATTTCTATATATATATATAGATACTGGCTATCATCAAAATGTCACAAGTGGATGAGACGGTATTTTAATTGACACTAACAAGTAGATATTTACGAGATAAGAAGATGTAGGAGAAAAAAAGTTCAAGAATAATGACAAAATTAGGAAATTTAGAGAAATTTATTACATGTAGAAGTGAGAGATAACGTGTAATAGAAATGGAGTAGTTGAGATGGGACTTAATTTTTACTCAGTTCTCCTTTCAACAATAAGTGGGTGATTAGGTTGCCTTGATATTTATCTGGAGATTATGGGTTCAGGACAGTTAAACAAGCCCCAATGCAAATGTAGGAATATGCACATCAAACCTCTCCAGAAACCGTATTGACAACACCCTTATGGCTAGTCTTAACCAAGAAAGATGCAATAGAAAATTCATAATAAAATAATAACAGTATATCAAACCAGCAGTTATGGAAATACTGATTAAAATATGTATAATCAAAATTCTAAAGGTCTTTTGTGGACATAACTCTCTATTTGGTATCTAGTGCTAGCTGTTTTGTATGAATTTTGTGTGAATCCATAAGTCATACTTATTTGACTGTAGGGTCACATTTTTTGCAAATTTACCATTGGTTCCAACGAAGATGTAATAGAGATTTGGCTGCATGGATAGTTTTAGCATCTTGGTGAAAAACTTTGAGATAGCATATAATTTTTTTTTTCTTACCACGCAAACTTTAGTTTAAAGTGTGGGTATGCAGCCTTTAGTCAATACTTCCTTTTTCCGTTACTTAATCTTTGTGTCAGCATGTAACCAACTTTCTTTCTTCTCAATTTAAATTCTAAATAGCAAAGCCATAATGTTCCCTTACATTAATACCGTAGTCTTATTTCCAATTTGTTGGGATTTGGCTAACGGTGTTTTGCGGCATGTTATGAATGCAGACTTCTTTTGTTGCATGTTTGAGCAGTTAAATACAGAGGGCATATCTTCACTTGGCAATGATAAGCTCATAGATGACATTTTTGTCTTTTTAAGATCATAGTTCCTTGATGGAATTTGTAGATTTGCAAACTATATCATTTTAATTAGGAAATCTTAAGTAAAAAAATTAAAGAATAAAGGGATTATTTGGTAGATAAATGGTTCAAATAATTTTGGATAAAAAATTGGAGTGTGTTATGCAGTTTTCAATGTTAATGTTTTTACGAACATGATTTCTAGTTAAAGTTAGTTATAATAATCACAGAGAGATGGTAAAGCAACTATCACTTTATATTATTAATTTTGGTTTTTCTATTGTGCTTTGATTTTTCTGGGAGTTTGTAGGAGAAAAATAAGTTTGAGAAGACTTAATTCTAAGAGATTAAAAGGAAAACAATCATTTCATTCGAATTAATATTTAAGTAAACAGAAAATTTTGTACTAGGTTAAAATTTAGTAATTTAATAATTATTTACTTCAATGGAAATTATAAAATGAGGTTATCATCCCATTCAAGCTTTTTTGGGAGTATTTTATCTAACCTGTAATATTTCATTCGAAACCCAAGCTTAAAATACCAAAATTTTGTTTCTTGTGCCTATAGCTTATTTGGGCCAATAAAAAATGATGGCCTTTATATCCATTTTAATTTTATAAACTATAGGTGCAAGAAACAAGGTTTTAAGTTGTTAAATGTCATTCTTTTTCTTTTTTTTTTGTGGAGTGAAGCACTACTCTTGATTCTTATCGCAAAAGAGTTAGGCATCTCTGATAATATAGATCTTACTGCTGCAAGCTAATCCAAATTCAGTCAACAACTGTTGTCATTATATTTTTCAGTGGCCCCATACAACGTCCATTTCCCAGATTATCTATTTTCATATACAAATTGTGTAAGCTGAATTTTCGATGTTTATTTGAGATTTTTTGACTCATTGGAAATTGAAGTTTTTCTCTTTACCTACTCTATTTTATGTTCTTTATATTTTCCTGGATTCTGGATAAAATTATCACATATAAAGTAGGCTTGAATATGTTGCATTTTGGCTTTTTTCTGCTATGCTCATCTTTGTCTAACGTTCTCTAATCAGTTTGTTTTTCTACTTGTTACATAATTCTTGTACTCATCCTAATTTATCATTATCTAGGCTTGTTTGAGATCACTTTTATTTTTTGTTTTTATTTTTTATTTATTTTGAAAACATATTTGTTTAGCACGCTTTTTTCATATTTTTATTTTTTGTTTTTGAAATAAAAGAGCTTGATTTTAAAAACACTCGAAATATTTTAAAAAATATTTTTGAGTGCTTTTGAAAATAACTCAAACCATTAGCAAAACAAAAACAAAAAACAAAAAACAAAACTGATCCCAAGTGGCCCCTTTCACACCTTTTAATGATTTGGTCACCCATAGTTACAACTCTGCCAATAGTTAATAATTTTTTTATTGGTACAGATTTTTAATTTTAATCATATGGTACCTAAGATATGACAGTAGCTCCATTGTAAGATTTAGTCAAGCTTGACATTGAAGCTGCGAAAAAAAAGGTAAAATAATCAGATTAATTAAACATGTTTTTTTGGTTATATTCAAGCGATCTCAGAATCATGTTAAAAATTTTTCTTCTTACCATTCCAAGGAGGCAACTTTTGGTTGTTGGTAGGGAAGCCAGTGGCCTCTGGTGCACAACTTCACATATCTTAAGAGAATTGGGACCATCTTCAACCAACTTCTTCTCCCTCTCGTTCCAAATATTGAGAAGTTCAATGGATGGTGCAGTTCCAATTATTCCTGGGTGAGTTAAACCTGGAAAGCGAACACCTGTTTTGCATAATACAAATTTATTTGCATTAGTCTCCACTTCTATCAAAAAAAATTTTAGCTATTCTGTAGAAAAACAATGTTTTACAAAGACACACCTGGTATATGTGGAGAGTATGCGTATATTCCTTCAAAATACCAGACAGCTTTTGTGGCACTGGGGAAGTGGTCCGTCAAAAACCCACCTCCGTTTTCTCTGTCGTAACTTGCTGTGTAACCCCATTCATCTCCAGGAAGAGGACCCAAGTTACAGATTTCGACCGCTAGAAGATCACCTGGCTTTGCTGGGGCTCCTCTTTTGTCTAAAACTCTTATAGGTCCACTCAGATAATGTGTCTGCACAAAATTTTATGCTCTCTTTAGGTAGTATATCAATTATCACTGTTCCACCATTTATTTCTTGAGTTCAAACAACGTGGCAGTCGCCATGAAAACCCCTGGATGGTTTCTTGGGGCTCATTTGGTTTTCAATCATTATTGCTGTAGACTTTAATTTTCTTTTATAACAATATTCTATTTGGGTTTAGGATTTTAAAGTGTGTGGGAGAAAATAACTTCTTAAAAAAATACAGTAATAATTATAATTATATATATACATATATATATATATATATATATACAAAAAAATTAGATAGTAGTTTTCGTACAGTCATTGTACTTTAAAATGTCAGATTGTAATTTCCTACCATAAAAAATTATAGAAAGCAAAAAGAAAATAATATCCCAAACATAAATATAGTTGCGGCTGAAACTCAAACCAGACAAAAAACTATCCAACCATCCCAAAAATAGTTTCTCCGTTGAAGTTTATTTCTCATACCCTAAATGACCAACCCCATTGAACTCTTCAACCTATCCAACTCGCTTTTTTACATGAATTATACTAGAAATCAGAGTCAATATAAACTAATAATTTTCCACTTACATCTTATCATTCCAAAACTGAGTGAAGATTACCAGAGTTCTCCAGGCATATTTTGCATCTACATACAGAATTGAGAACACTATACAACATAAATACTCTGGTGTTTTTTTTGCAGGGACTGAGTACTTACAATGGCGAGGTCGATGGATTTGATGTCCATAGCAGAATCATTATCTGCAACACTTCCGCCGGACCAGTCCATCATCTCGACCCTAAATACCTCTCCCTCGGTCACCTCCGCAACTGCCGGTATGTGAGGATGCCAACGGTTGTGGAGAGGGTGCTTCTGTTCCCATGGCTTCTTCTTGATGTCGATCGGCACCACCAATCGTGGGCTTAGAGGAGCCATCACTGCACTCTGTTGAGGAGCTCGGCAGGCAGCCTTATACGTTATATAATCATTGAATTCTGCAATTTCTATATCAAGGTATGCATGATTTTGAGATGCAATAAATGGTGAACTGAAGTCTTTGGATTTTGGATTTTACTTTGTTTTATATTCATGATGCTTAGTTCAATGGTCATGCAGGAAAATATTATCATTATTGTCGCTTAGCTTCGTGGAGGAGTGGTCACGCCTCGTTCTGGTGGAAGATTTATATACTTATCACTCATTTCCTTTGTATTTACATATCTTACACCTAAAGTGTAATATTTACATATATTTCAACCTGGCTATGCGTTAAAATAAGCATTTCACTTTTAAAAAGTTTAAATACGATGTTTTTGATACGATATAAAAGATTTTGGTGGTATTAATGTAATATATATATATATATATAGGTGCTGGATATGTAAAAAACGTGTGAATTGGATGATATGTATGTAAATGGTGCCCCTATTATCTTAGTTCATTATTTTTTTTATGAAAGATTTACATACATACTACTTAGATTCCTAATCTTATGTATTTATATATTTAACATCTAAACTTCAATTTTTACATGCATACCACTATTCATGTATGAGGCAGTGTATTTTATTTTGTTAAAAGTTAAAATGATGATATTTTTCAAGTTTTATAAAAGATTTGGGTGGTATTAATGTACAAAATAAAATTTTAGGTTTTAAATATGTAAATACATAGGAATTGTGTGGTATGTATGCAAAATACCCCCTTTTTTATTAACATTTTACAAACAACTTTAGCATTATGTAACATGGACTAAATGAGCGTGGCAAATTATTTTTAATAAAGATAAGATAATAGACAAATTTGGGCATGACCAGGCCCCAACAACATTACCTACATGCAATTTGTATTGCACTATAATTTTGTATTTTTATGCAATAGTTAAAATTGTATAGATAAAAATGTATTTTTTTCTATCTTGTGAGGTATAAATATATTGGATCTCAATTTATTGGAGGATTGAAATCTCAAGGAAAGGTTGTATCAAGGGAAGAGAGCTAGAAGGAGATGAAAGTCATTATTTCGTTTAGAAGCTTTGTTACAATGTTCACTCATATTTATAAAAGGCTTAACTTGTGCATTACAAATAAAAAATTTATTATGCACATAATTGGAGGGGTCTTTTTTATGGCATGGGGCATGTGATTAATATAAATTTGATAATGCATTGCTTTGGCAACTATTTATCATAAATGTTCATCATTGAGATTCTACTTCTTGATAATGTTCATGTCAAGCAGCTCAGCCATGAGATGTCTACTTTACAGGGGAGTTAGTTTAGGAGGGTGGTTGTTATGAGAAAGTTCTATTGGGATATCTTTTTTCTTGGATGAGTTTGATTGTTGGATGTATTTAGTTGTTCCCACGAATTCATTAATTAATACATGGGTGATGGATTTCAATGCATGTTGAATGTTCGTCCATCTAGGGCCTCTTGGCTCTCTTACATGGAATCATCTTGCGGGCGCTTTGGCTACATCTGCTGAGTTTCAGTAGACGCTTATTTAACATTCAAATACCTCGGAATTGTATGATGAGTATGTAAAATTTGAAGATTAATACACGTACCACTAATCCTTATTGATTTCATATCTAACATAAACTTCACTTTTTACGCAGATATTACCTTTCCCATGCATAAAAATGTGTATTTTATAAAAGATTTAGGTGGTAAAAAACATAAAAAAGCAAATTTTAAGTATTAGATATGTGGATATATAGAATTTGGGTGGTAAGTATGTAAATACCTAAAATAAATTAAATTCATAATGTTATATTTTAATTAAAGTATTCTGAATCCAAAATTAATACTTAAATTTCTTTATTATTTTGCTGAGGTTGGGAGTGACGGGAAGCTACCCAAGTTCCTATCACATCGGATGACATCTGGAAGCTGCTTCAGAATTCTGGGCCCCACCAACTTCCTATCTTTTGGCCGGATATCCTGCGTACGGATGGCATGAGCGTTAATTAGTAAAAAAAATAAATTCATCGGAGTAAACTGTAAATAGGAGTCAAATTAAGAGGTCCATTAAAATTCAATTTTTTTTTTTATAAAAAAAATCACTACAATATTATATTACATTACAATTACCATAAGGGACTAAGGGAGGTTGATATAGTGATAGTGTGTTTGGGAAAGCATTTAGTATGCTTTTCATTTCAAACCACCATCATAGTATTATTTGGGGAACTATTTTATTGTTGCTTCCTAGAAATTCTTGTGACGAGAAGCTATTGTTTTCAACTTGACACATTAAAGTGTGATGACTGTAACAAAATATGTTGTCTAATTTTTTTTGTAAAATATATATATTTGTAATTCCTATCGTAACTTTCTAAGAAGTTATTTTTTTCACTATAATTTTACAATCACATTTTGAAAATGTTGTGGTCGCCCCAAATAGACCCTAAGTCTGCCATCAAATCCAAAAAAAGATTGTTTTCCTGGTTGAAAATTACTACTAGTATTAATCAATGGGACAATTTGGTTGATCAAGTGGAAGAATGCAAAAGTAACTTCCTTAAGCTAGAAGGAAATTTTGTTTTTAAGAACAGTTAAAATATAAACAATTTGATTTTGTTTTCAACATGTCAAATATATTTTACTTAAAATAAAAAAAATGAACAAGATTAAAGAAAAATAAATAAAGACGTTTGTTTTTTAAGTTAAGGTAGCAACATTTTAGACATGATATATCATGTGGCATAAAATATAAAAAGTAAATTTTGAATGATAAGAAATAAGAACTGTGTGGTATGCATATAAATGCCTCTAAAAAAATAAATATATTTGGAAATTAGAAAGATTTCAAGATAGAGGATTGCCACAGTCAACTACCATCGATCACCCCTCGCACGTTGCAACAGAACCCCTTGCGCAATCACGATATACACTGCAAAATCCCGGCACATGTTACGTACGGAATAATGGCGCACCCCAAAGGTGATGTAACGTTGTATCCTAAAGACAATGTATTAACACACCTTGAGTAATATTATAGACCAAACTCTAGAGTTGGTTCAAGGAGTTGGATTTCAATGTCGTTCTAGATAGAAGACCTGGAGAAAGCTTCCTCCTGCAGTCGTCAGTCGCAATCGATCATTGTCGATCAGCCCTTGCACGCTGCAATGAAACCACTTACAAAATCAAGACGCACGTTGTAGAATCCCAACGCACGTTGAGGAATAATGACGCACCCCGAAGAATATGTAACGATGCACCTTACAGACTACGTACTAACACACTCCGAATAAGATGTAACCCCTGCAATAATTGCTTACAACCGTCGTACTCAGAATACAATGAACTTTGAACTCCTGAAATCCCGTCATCACAACTCCCCACTACAGCTTACAACCCATGTGATTCACTGCAACTGCAACCTCTTACCATGACATTGGTGACATCACTACAGCTCATCACTACGGTCGTAGTTATGGGCTATAATAACATTTGTTAGCCACAGAGGTCGGGTTTGGATGCTATGTGAGCTGTGAGTTACATATGTCGTAGCTGGTCACATAGAGATCAATCACATAGGTCGTAGTTATGGGTTATAATAAAATATGTTGGCCACAGAGGCCGGGTTTGGATGTTATGTGAGCTGTGAGTTACATATGTCGTAGTTAGTCACATGGACCGTAGTGAGGAGCTGTAGTGACGTCACCAATGCCATGGTAAGAGGCTGCAGTTGCAGTGAATCACTAAGCTGTAGTGGGGAGTTGTGATAACCGAACTTCAGGAGTTCAGAGGTCATTGTATTTTGAGTACGACGGTTGTAGGTAATTAATTATTACATACGTGTTCCACAACTTTTGCATTTCTCAACTCTGGTGTTTGTAGCCTATAGATGTTGTTGCAGCTCCTAACTCTGGCATGTGTGACCTACAAGCATTATCACAACTCACTACTGTGACTTACGTGACCAACTATGCCCTACAACTCAATATCGCTCTCAACTTCAGGCTCTGTGGCTTATGAAGTTATTGCAACTCACCACTATGATCTAGATGACCAACTACGACATACAACTCATGCAACTCTTAACTCTAACCTTTATGACCTACGTATATATTACAACCCACCACTATGACTTACATGAACAACTACAACCTACGTGGTCCACAGCTCATACAACTCGTACTGCGGTTTCTGCAGCCTACTGACGTTATTGCAGCTCAACACTATGATTAATGTGACCAAGTATGACATATGTGATCTATAACTCACGTAACTCCCAACTCCAACCTCTGTGGTTTACAGATGTTATTGTAGCTCATCACTATTGCCTATGAGATCGACTACGACCTATGTGACTCACAGCTCCTGTAGCTTTTTACCATGCCCCTCCCCCTGCTATGTGGCCGATAGAAAATCATAGAGCAGTCATGTATAACCTACATGGTCAACTACTACCACGACTTTCAACTACAACATCTGCAACATGCTGGCACTACAAATATCTTCTATAACACTCATGGTCGTTTAGTGTCTTCATTGGAATCGACTATGACTTTGTGGCTCATTACAATTATTATTACTGGATTGTTGTTGAACATCAACATTGTAACCTCATCTTCTCTAATTTAAGAGAAGAGTGCACATATGCACTTACAATTACATAGTAAATTATTTCAATTGGGCTAGTCTAGGATTTTTTTCCCCTCTACATGGTTTTCCACGTAAAAAGCAGATATATTCTTATTTATTCTCGTTTATCTATGCGTATCGTATCTTCACCCAATACTATGAAGTTAAATTATTACTTTATCCTCTTGAATCTTAAGGCACAAAATAATTTGTTATTATGGTATCTTTCTCAATATAATAATCTGACATCAAAATCTTTTTTTATTTTTAATTTTCCATATCAAAATAGTTAAATTTGTTTTTTAAAATCATTTTATTAGCCAAAACAACAACAAAAAATAAAGCTTCATGCGTATTTTTTTAATCGTATAGTGGTAAACAGTTCTTTCATAGCTATTTGTTTTTTTAATTTAAAACTGGTTTACATAATTACATGCATACAACTATAACCATTAACATCACATCAAAAATAATTTCATCAAAATCTTTTTTTAAAATTAGTACAGATTTATGATACCAATATATTATAAGCGTAAATATCAAACTGTTTAGGTGTCAGACATATTAATACATAAGAATTGTGTGATATCCATATAAATTTCCTTTTTTTTTTTCTTGGGAGATTTACATACCTACCACCCAATTCCTATGCATTGACATATAAACACCAAAACTTAAATTTTTCCAATCCGTAGAAATTCGGCGCCAGGCATGCACTAAACACAAGACTCGAAAGAGGCAGGAGGTGAAGAAGGACATACCTGGTCGAAAATGGCGACGGGGATAGCAAAGGTGGCGACGGCATTGGGAATGTGAACGATGCAGGAGATACGGCCCTCACAGGGACAGCAAGAGAGGAGGAGGTATGCCTGCTCCTTCGAATAGCCGAACTTGGAGATGTAATCAATGGCGTTCAGCACGGCTCGCTTGTAGGCCACTGTGGCGTCCATGAAATGCTGCCGTCCGCTCTCGTCCACGCTGATGCCCTCGAACACCAACCATTCGGAGAATCGAGGCTCCACTGGGCCGATCTCGAAGATCGGATTCACGTGCAGCGTGGTTGGCCCCATTGGGGATAGGTATTCCTTCATCCCGCCCCTTATGATCTCGCACCTGCAATTAGGGTATACACGGTCAGCAAAACATTACTATTTACAAATCAAGCACGCTCTTTTATTTTTTTTCAAATTCTCACTCAAATATCGAAGGTCATGATAAATGGTTTGATCCGGGCACGTATAAATGCATCGATTTCACAATTTTAAAATTCACCTGGATGTTAGATTTCTAAATAACAATGTTTCTTGTGCTCTGTATGTAATTATCCCTATTTCGAACTATAAGAACAGCACTAAAGAAAAAAAGAATCAAAGGCCCAAATTTTGCAGAAAATGTTAAGTTTGGTAAACCAGTACATGGACGACGGAGTGGATCACACCACACAATACGTTCGGAGGCGTGGTGCAATCCATGCCGTCGTCGGAATGTAATATTTTCTCCAAATCTTAACATGGCTAAAAATAAAATGTGCAAAGGTTATATTACACTTTACATGAATTTCTTAATTCTGTTTCAATTAGCAGTGTAATTAGGAAGTCAAGTTGAATTGAGTTCAGCTCATGATTCATTTAGTGAGCCGAGTATGATGAGATAATAAGACGAGTTTGATCCAAACTTATTAATTCATGAACCTGTTCGTTTAAAAAGAGAATTTTAATATGCACTTAGAAGATTATGAAATTTAATAGTTTTATTAAACTATTAAAAATATCTAAACATTATATCTCATTTTATTATTTCTTATTTTTTCTAACTTTTCATTATTTTTATAATTTTTAATAATAATTGATTGAATTATAATCATTTTTACTTTTTTTTCATAATAAATGAGTAGGATCATAAGCCAGCTCAAATTTATAGATTTAAAGTCAAATTCGATTAATTAATCAAGCTCAAGCTCAAATCAAGAATAACTTGGGATCGGCTCGATTTGTTTACACCGCTAGTGTGAATGATGTCCTCGACCTCCTTCCTAATCGCTGGCACCTATGAGCACATTGATCAAATCATTGTATGGGCTAGTTATTAGTTCTTATTAGAACTGGGCATTGAATTGCTTATCTATACTTTGTTCAGTTGAGTCAGAGACAAATCTTTATTGAATTATATTTTTAGTACATGCATACATATGCCTATATATAGGCAAGAGAAAAAAAAATATATAAAAGAGAATATCCTAATAGTAACGAAAATAATAGTTTTTGTAGATTCCTACTATGAATAGTTCGTAAGTATTGTTTGTTAGAGAGGAAAATAATTGTTTTTGTAGATCTCAACATGATTTTGGATACATTAGTAACCAAAGATTAAAAAGTTAAAGGTTTTGTTGCCCAATGATTGCAAGCATCTCAATAGGAGAACACGAATAATTTGTCATAATTTAGATGGAGAAAATGCATTATCTATGTTTAATCAAGAGGCACTATACTTACTTGAGCTCTAGGAAACCACCCATCTCTATTGCTCCACAAAATGAAACTTCACCATCACCTTGAGAGAAGTGCATGTCACCTGTACTGAGGTTTGCACCTTCCACAAAAACTGGAAGATATATTTTTGAACCTCTGCTTAGATTCTTGATGTCACAATTTCCTCCGTTTTCCCTTCCTGGGATTGTTCTTGCAGCCTCATTTGCAATTCTTTCCCATTCAGCTGTTCCTTCGTTAATCTGAAATTCAAAGGAATAATGAAATGGATGCATGATATTCAATTTGATTCGAATAATGTATCTTTTTTAAGGCTTTCAAATGAAATTGTAAATTTAAAATTTTGCAATAGTATGAATACTTTGATACGAAGAAGTCTGGTCAGATAAAGTTTTGCATACAGAAAGTTTCATGATGATGGAAATGTATAAATTTAGTTTTTTTTTAATTTTAAAATCAATGTCATTGTGTCAGCATAATGAAGCACTGTTCTCATTATTTGTTTCAACTCCTTTAAACTAGTGACATGGGATAACTGTGGAGCTAATGAAGATAGAAAATCTACTAAAAAAGCATAAAACTTGAATGAAAGAAGCACAAAAAATGGATACTTGTGATCTTATGTTGCTAGTTTGGTGGTCAATTTATCAGCTGCGAAATAAGACAACTATAATACCAATTAACAAAACATGAAGTATATTATCGTCCAAAAAGAGATCCAAGAATTATGATGACGTCAATTAAAATAGGATAATTATATAAAGCGTGGAAGCAAGATATAAGAAAGATAAGAGGAAAGGGTGAAACAATATAGCACTCATTTTTTCTCATCTAAGTTATCCACTAAAAAATGATGGGACCGAAGCAGTGGATAGATTCCCTCTATTTTGATCTTGGGGCCATGGGTTTGAGCCATGCAAGCATTCTCGTTATAAAAATATTGAGCGCAAAGATTGTGTGCATCAACTTCTTCCAAACATCAACTTAGAGTTTGTTCGGGGCAGCTGTAACTTATCCAACTTATCCAAATAAACAGTTTATCATGATAATTTGCTGATCAACAGCTTATCCTAATAAGTTGGCTGACTGTTTGGTTTGTATGTTTGGAAAACAACTGATTTGCAGTTATTTCTTGATAAATGACCATTCAACCCTTGTGCAGTAATGTTGTTTGCAACAGAACTGTCATAGCAATATATTTGATACTTGATAAGCAAAAAACGACTTTAGAATAATACCAAAAATAAGTTAAAGATCTAAAATTAAAATATTATAAAAAAAATTCATCCTATTTAATAAATAATCAAACGAATCATGTCACAAAAACGAGAAAATTTAAGTTATTTATGTTTCATTTTAAAATTTCTAAATTTACAATATGACAAGCGTAATTTATAAATAATCAATAAATTTGGGATTTACTGCTCCGAACAAAATTTTGGGAGAGAATTGCGATAGGGAGATTCTTACAAACAATTTAAAAAACACTCACGCATTTCCCATGAGATTGGAATCTTTAAAAGAAAATCCTAGAAAAGTTTTATCAAATAAATGCACAACTATTCAGAAGATCCTAAGGTCAAAAAAGGATTGTTCAAACTAATCAAATAGAATAAAATTTCAATTTCTGCTCCTGTTGAGTTAAGAATGTAGTGTTTACTTGGAGCTGAATATAGCCAATTTTGAGCAAGCCATTCTCGTATGCATAAACAGTAAACAAGAAACATTAAACAAACAAAAAATTTGGAAGACAGTGATAATATCTGAATAATTGCAAACCAAAAGGTGCCCAAATTGGATATTCTCTACAGTTTGGAAAACTCTGGGGCAAGGAGGAGAGATCGAAGGGAGAAGGAGCCGAGCACTTTGTGAGGAGTGGGGGAAAAGCAGGGAATGATGCCTAATGGGAACACATGGGGTGGGAAGGAGAGTTGCTGCGACCGAACAGTGCAGCTTTCTTGCGCGGTGGACAACGGCGCCAGATCTCCGGCGACGAAGCGGGCGGCGTCATCAACTGTCTGTGATGAGGTAGGCATGATCTCATCATGGCCTTCCCTTCTAGTTCTAATCGCAACTGTATTGCAAGGCTTTATTCACAAAGGCGATGGTTTTGGGCGAAACCAAGAAAGCGGGAGTGATGTAGGCGACGCTTCGGGCTGCGACGCCGAGCGAGGCGACGCAATGTGTGGCAATTGGCGAGCAAGCCTTCGATTCTTCTCCTCTGAGACTCTTCTCTATGGGACGAGACGAGGGCAATCCGTCAAAATATTTCCTGAAACGTGGACCACGGGGTTAGATCCGCGGCCCGCGTTTAAGCTAAAACACAAACGCCATTTTCGTAGCCGCTGCCTGAACGCGAGATCCAAACAATGAGACGGTGTTTTCAAAATGTCGTCACAGCTGATAAGTGCCCCAAACAGACCCTTAGTGGAAGGTTCATGTAATTGGTTTTTTGTTGTAGTTCTACATGTTATCACTATGTTACAAGTCCCATTGGGTTTCCGACAGATATAGGACTGCAAATCATGGTTGATTGGAACTTAGGTTTTGATGTATGCGTTGGGGTAGGTGAAATTTTGGTGAATCTAGGAAAGTTGGATTTTGAAATTTTTGGGTTAGGGTTAGAATTTGTGGTAGGGATAGTTTGGAACTGATGGGTTATTTATTTATTTATTTATTTTAATTTGGATTGGGATGGGAAATAGATAACCCTAAAAAATGTAGAGTTTGTGGGCTCTGGTGCACAACTTGACAGGAGAAAATGGATGATTTCATTCAAAATTATATTATTGATCAACCAGTAGCCGGAGGGGTAGAGCACACATAAAATCATGTCGGACAATTAAAAAATTGTCCCTTCCAATTTTGGAGTTTTCTCTTAGAAGTCCTGTTGATACTTCTAGTGCAATGAAGCCCCTCAAGTAAACACAAGTTTTACCACAATAAAAGCTTTTTATTTATCATCTGCTTCACCAGAAAAGAAAAACTAGCATTTCTTAGGTTTCAACTGAAGCAAAGAATAATTTAAAAAAAAAAATGAAAGAAAAAATCAAATTAGTTAACTTTGCATTTGTAGTTATAATCAAAGTCATCTCAGATCCATCTTCAAAAATTTTCTTCTTACCTTTCCAAGGAGGCAATTTCTGGCTGTTGGTAGGTTTGCCAGCGGTCTCTGGTGCACAACTTCGCATATCTTAAGAGAATTGGGACCATTTTCAGCCAACTTCTTCTCCCTTTCATTCCAAATATTCAGAAGTTCAAGGGATGGCGCAGTCCCCACAATTCCTGGGTGAATTAGACCAGGAAAGCGCACACCTGTTTTGCATTATTTTAGCTTTTCAGCACCAATATTAGTTTCCATTAAAATTTTCTTACTCTGCTAGTAGTAGTAGACAATGACCTAGGAAAACAACCTGGTATCTGTGGGGAGTATGCATATATTCCTTCAAAGTACCAGATAGCTTTTGTTGCATTGGGGAAGTGGTCCGTCAAAAATCCGCCTCCATTTTCTCTGTCGAATGTTGCTGTGTAACCCCACTCATGTCCAGGAAGAGGACCTAAGTCACAGATTTCGATCGCAAGAAGATCGCCCGGCTTTGCTGGTATTCCTCCCTCGTCTGAAACTCTTATCGGCCCGCTAAGATAATGCGTCTGTACAAAGATTTTCATGCTCTGTTACTTTTGAAAAACTTACTAGCGTTCTTATGTCAATTCGGCAGATACTTACCGCCTTCTATAGTTTAGCTAAGCAAACATATCGATTAATTTGCTAAACACGTGAGGAAAGTAAAGATCGAAACCCTAGATCAAAATCCAGCTCTTTCTCTTCCATCTGTGACACATCTAACCGAAATTCAAATTACACACTAAACTGCTAGACCAGATTAGTATTTTCTTTGTACTATTGATATCAAGATCTGATCATTATAGGCTCGTTTTAGGTTTAAGCATCAAACTGGGCAGCTTATTTTGCATAGAGACACAGAATGGGGACTTTGTGTCTGTGAGAGATAAATAGTCCGATGCTTTTCTTGCAGAAACTGGAACTTACAATGGTGAGATCCAAAGATTTGATGTCCATTGCTGAATCATTATCGGCGACAGCTCCGCCCGTCCAGTCCATCATCTCGACTCGAAATACCTCTAACTCTGTTACATCTGCAACTGGGGGTATGTGAGGATGCCAGCGGTTGTGGAGAGGGTGCCTCTGCTGCCATGGCTTCTTATTGGGATCGATCGGCACTACTAACCTGGGGCTACGAGGAGCCATTACTGAGCTTGTAAGATAAGTGAGTTGGTGAAGAGAATGGATTCTCTTGTGTGGCCTTTTATTGATTAAAATATCACAGAGTAGTGGTGGTGAAATTCAGTAGAAGTTTTGGATTTTATTAGTGTTAGATTTCCATGCTTTTACATGAAAATATGCATTTTGCTTTGTAGAAAAGAGTAATATAGTGCCATATTTATATTATGTGAAAAATTTGAATATTATAAATGTAAAAATTAAATTTTTGGTGTTATGGATCGCAGCATGTTGTACATTTGATGGCGTGGTGCGATATACACCATCATCCATGTCTCTGTGTCTCGACATAATATTTCTCTCAGAATTGAGGGTTGGATATAGACCTGTTCAATAATTTATTGAGAGTTTTCATTATTGATAAGTAGCTATTTAAATAACTCAAATTTGATTGAAATTAACTCGAATTTCATTTTATAAATTGAAGAAATGAATCAATATATTAATATGAGCAAAAGATTACAGCCAAAAAAAATATAAAAAAAAAAAACAGGGGAAAACATTTCCCTTAAATAATTGACGGCATATTAATAAATGAAATAAATAAAAAAAAAGCATATCAATGGATGAGATAAGTAACAAGTAGCGCTACAATCATGAGCACATAAGCAACTCCTTGTTCAACAGCTTTGCCATCGTTGCTCATAGGAGGTTCTGCAGCAGGGGCCGGCGCCATGGCTTGGCCGTGAGCGAGCTCCATCAGCCCTAAAACGAAGATGGAAAGAAAGAGAAGAGCGCGAATTCTGATGCTATTCATCTTCCAATTTCTGTACGTAATTGCTCACAAATTTATCACTGTTTGAAGCCAAAAGAGAAGAGCTTTGAAGAGGAAGAGAGAAGAAGATGGGATGAGAAGAAGGAAGAACATACTCTTCTTATTTATAATGGGAGGGGAGATGATTAGTGGTAGGCCATCATTTGCTTGATATTGACCTGGTAAGACGTTAGAGTTGTCTTGTTGAATTGATTTTTTCCACGCAGCTATAACCCAACTCATAAGAAATAAAAAACTATATATAAATATGTACATATTGCACATATTGCACTGCTTGAAGATATAAACAAATTATTATTTTAATATATACAGTTGTTTTAAGCCTTTGTCAGCATTTATATTTTTGCGCTAATTGCTGTGATGGAAAGCAGTCCTGATGCCTACATGCATTTTGAGTCCTAGCATGACTTGGCAAAAGTTTTGTTTAATGAATGGCGTAGACCAAGACAGATTGAAGCCGGCTATTAAAAAAAATAGTGGATTTAATTTAGCAGAAATATTCTGCTTAAACACAAACTTTATCCCAAAAAAAAAAAATCAAGTTTAACGATGTGATAACTCATTTATGTGGCAAATGATTACTGGATCAACTAAATGATAATCGTAGTTATCTTTCAGAGATATATCTTAATCACAAAGTGTAAAAACTTTTATATGCACAACTAGCAAAATAGGTAGCGAGTTTAGATGAATTAGACTCAATATGTGAAGTGTACATACGTTGGTTTGAATGGTAAAGGTATAAAACATAAATATCATCTACAAAAAAGGCAAAAAAAATTAAAAAATCTGTACGTTGAATCTTAATTTGTCAGTGAATTAGATCTAAGAAATAAAAATAATATATATGTCTTGTCTATCCCCATTTTCTCATAAGATCGTTTTGTTTATAGTAGAGATGATACAATATAGTGACATTACATATCTGCTCTTGGATTAATTTAGTTTTGCATTTTTCGAAGTATTTTACATATGAGTATTGTTCGACTCCTCTCTGGCTTTGTCGGTGCTTTTTTGGCCTGATTAAAGGTGGAAAGGGTGTAGGTGAGCACTATCTTTAACGAATTATTTGTTTTGATTGAACTGAGAAGGGATTGGTATTCGGATTTCTCTGTGGTGGCTCTATACCCTTCGACCATCAACAACATAATATGGTTTCGAGCTTTCGAGAAGATTTGTCAAGAGCAATTGGTGGCCTTGGAGTCTTCACACTTTTAGACGAAGATTCTGATGGAGGTTAAAGAGGAGTTGGTTGAGGCAAAGGAAAGGTTATATGCGTTGAAGAAACAGGCGGAGGTGGTCGAAGCCGAAGTTCTTAGACTATCAAAGTCATTGTCGGCCACTCATGGAGTGAACAGGGCACTGAGGTAAAAGATGGTGATGATGAAGATGTCAGAAAAGTTCTTCGATGAGCGTCCTTGCCATTATCATGAGGAGAATACCCTCGCTACACACCTTAGAGCTAGAGCAACTTTAGCCATTGATCGGATGATAAAAACAAAGCTAGTCTCCCCTGTGTGGGCCAATCTTGATAGATTTGTTGCATTACACTTGGGATTGGAGGAGGAAGAGGAGGAAAGCGATGAACATAATGGAGGGTATTAAAATATTTCACTCGTTTTGGCTTTATTTGTACTTAGAGAAAATTTTTTTTTTTCATATAGAACATTTATAAGCAAGTACCTAGGAAATTTTTTGTAAGGAAAAGTATATGAGGTTCATTGTTTGTTTTCAATCTTGAAATGAACAAAATTTTTGTTCAGTTTTCACCTTCGTTTCTTGCATCTCACCATTATCACACTTTTTTTTTTCTTATGATAAATGCTTGTGTTGGTTGATAGATTGGCTTTTTTAAAAATGCATTTGATTGATTTTGTTGAGTTATTATCTGGCCTAAGTCTTACACTTCCTATGCCTCAATCACTTGGTTAGGCCGTCACCTTAAACGACTGCATCTTACACCAAGCATATTAAGCTGATATTATCACATTAGATGGGGTAACTATCGAGACTTGCTGCTGATGTGATGTGTACACTACCCATCGCGGATCTTATTGTTAATGGGTAGGGAACCACCACTATAAGCATTGAGCTAGAAAACATCGGTTTTTACTTTCCTTATTATAAAAGTTTGTGATGATTGATAAATTGGCTTGTTTAAGAGTGCATTCAGTTTGTTTGACTGAGTTATTGCCCAGCTCAAGCCTTACACTTCCCTTGTCTCAATCGCTTGGTTTGGCTATTGCCTTAGATGGGCTGCACCTTATGCTATGTCTATTAAATGGATCTTATCACATCCTTCATGGAGGTAACCATTGAGACTTGCTTCTGAGGTGATTCATAAGCTACCTACCACGAATCTTGTCACTAATATGTAGAGAACCACCCCCAAAGCTTGACCAGTTTGAGTTAGGAGACACATGTTTTTATTGATACTTGAGTGTCGTGGGTCAGTTATAATTTATCAATGGAACTTTAATCATTGTTGTTGGTCAAATTTAGATGAATTTTATTAATCAAATGCTTATTTTTCTTTATCGATTTTGGAAAATATTTACTGAATGAATGTCTTGTATTGCTGTCAGTTGCTTGGAAATTTTTTATCGATCAGTTGTCTTCAATCACTGTTAATTTTATCACTCGTCGGTCACTATTGGTTTTGTTGCTCGGATGAAATTATCATTGGCGGGACAATTCAAGTTCTCTTAGTTTCGATCTAACTTTGGTGATTCATTGCATGAACTTTACTAGTTCCCTGAGTGTCGGTCAAACTTTATTGTTTCTTTGATGAACTTTCAAAATATATTAGAGTGAGTTGGACCTAGGAACATATGTGTAATCTGAAACTTTTATTGAACTATTTTTCTAAACTTGACGATAAAAAAAATATTGAAACGATAACACATTCTCAGTGTCGAGATGAGGGAAGGTCATAATATCAGGTCTCACTCCCTCGGTAGTATAGTCTATCGGTCACTTGATAGTTTGAGTTCCTTTGTGAGCCTTCGAGGTGAGTTCAAGCTGAGCTATAAGGATTCTGTCTCGACTACTAGCTTGTCCATGGTCAGTTATCTTTGGTGTATGACGGTTGACTTGATCGGTTCAAAATGATGCTAGGTAGGAGTTATGTTCTTCTGCTGATATGTGTCCATTGGCAAGTTCCAACAGTCTAGCTAGTGTCTTTGGTCGATACAAGCTTAGCACTTGTTGAAATGGTCCTTTCTTCAAACCTCCTTGAGCTTGGGTGGCATAAGATATTGTGGGTTCCAGATCTTGCAGTTTCAACATCTTCTTCTCGAAGCAGATGAAGAACAAGTCGAGCTCTTGTTCTGTCCTTGTTTGATCTACAATAAGGTCGTGAATTTTTCTATAGCTTCTAGACGCTTGCAAACTATTCCAAAAACATTCACTTGAAGCCAGTGAACAATGCGATCACTCTCGACAACAATGCGTTAAACCATCTAAGGGCCAACTCCCTTAATGTGGTAAAGAAAAGACGACATTTAAGCATGTCAGTGATCCTCGACGGGCATAATCGACTCGAATGAGGCTATGTAGTTGGTTGGATCAATCCCTTATAGGACTCCAATATTGGGATTTGAACCTCTTTAGGGGCTCGACCTAAGAGATTTGCTGAGAGAGTGAGTTCTTTGGATGTCGAGGTGCTTCATTACACACGAATTGAAGTATGTCAATTTGTGTTCTCCTTCTCTTTCTATGGCTAATGGGTGATCTTCGGCCGTTGGGTGATGGTACTTCTTCTCAAAGATGTTGCCCTCCTTCTCGAGCCAATGTGTCTTAAATGGTTTCTAGCATTTGATCCTTCAGATCCTGGATCTACTTATTTACAAACTCTCTTATGAGCTCCATACTATTAGGGTCTATATATTGATTTTTTTCTCCGTGTCTTGCTCCTCTTTTTGTTCGTGACATGATCAATATTCACCGCATCTTTTAGGATATTAAATCCTAATTTTTTCGTGAAGCACACCCAAAAGAATAGATCATATGAAATGTGTGTGTGTGTGTGTGTGTGTGTGTGAGAGAGAGAGAGAGAGAGAGAGAGAGAGAGAGAGAGAGTGCGAATAGTGAACAGTAATTAACAATATTATATCTTGTTTATCCCCATTTTATCATAAAAGAATCTCTATATTTAAGAGGGAAAGGGCATTATAATGGTGATATATTTCTGGCCTAGTTTTAATGGGGGTTGTACGTGATTTTTTTAGGTATTTTACATATATGAGTTTATCGTTCGACTGCTCTCTGGCTGAGTCGGCTGGCTTCGTAAGAGAGTTTGGCCTCGGCTTCGTAAGGCAGATTTGGTCGGTTGGCCTGAGCCGTCATCGTCAATCAGTTGAGCTTGATTGACTTCAGGTCGGTATGATTGATTCAATCGACTAAGCTTTGTTGATTGATTGATTTCATTTGGTTGTCACCCTCGATCATTGGAAGATGAGCTCTTATCGATGGAGTGAAACTTGACTATCGGGCAGATGGTGAATCACCGTAACTCGATAGGTAGCTCGTTCATTAATGATGAGAGATTATGAGATAATTATAATATTTTATTGTATTGTTAATGTTTGATCTTTGATGAGGAGCCTAGAGACGTCAATGGGACGACTGATATTATTGAGGAATTGAGTCTTTCCTTGAGTCGAATCTACCAGAAGGTAAGCTGCTGCCTTCGGTCGACTTTTCTGTAGTGGTTGGCTCAGATATTTATATGTCTTATTATAGCGTAATTGGTTTGGATTCAGATCAATCGGTCATGATTTTGTCCTTCTCCCGGCTCAATCGACCATATCTGATCGTATAAGTGGGCATCCTGATTTTTTGTTAGTGAGTCTTCCTTTGTCTTACTTTCTTCTTTTTGGATTGTTTAGTCTCCTCAAGATTAGCGCAGACACATTTTCGATGTACAAAACAATATTATTCTATTTATAACAATTATAGATCTTGGGGAATATAAGATTTGTTGAATTCTTTTGAGACGCAAATCTCATATTGTTTGTGAGCGTATATAACCCGATAAAGACAATGTCTCATAGAGAGAGAGAGAGAGAGAGATGAATGGGAGTCCTAGGAGGAAACCTTGAGAAATGTGTTAAATTTTTATCGTCAGGAAGCTAGAAAAGCCATGCCCTCAAGTTTCCAGAGGTACAACATTTCATAGGGAGGGTTCCTTCTTCTCTTTACAAAAAAATAAATTACACTTTCTCGTACAACAAATTAGTGATTTGTACTTAAAAATTTTAAATTAAATGTTAAATATGTAAATGTATAAGATTCAAGTCACATGTACGTAATTCCTTAAAAAAATAAAAGAAATTATATACTGCTTGGCATTTAAAAGCATCCAGCAACGCGAAAGTGGAATACCTTGCCTCCACGTCGGCGTGTTGTCACCGGTCTCACCGATGACTACGCAGATGCATAAATTTTAATTTTCTGTTGCCGAAAATTTCCATATATATTAATGCAATGTTTAATTTTATAATTTGGCCTAGTTTATGGCCTTTAAAATGAGATCTGATCGAAGTGATCAATGGACTAATCTTTCAAAAAAACCAAGAAAACCAGTATCTATGCATGTAATATTTGAATGAATCTATAGATTCAAACATATGATTGAAAGAATACAAAATATACTCTCCATCAAAAGAAAAATATTTCCTTCAAAAAATTGACAATTTATTAATGAATGACAAATAAAAATCACAGATCAGTGGACGAGATAAGTAACAAGAAGCGCTGCAATCATGAGCACATAAGCAACTCCTTGTTCAACAGCTTTGCCATCGTTGCTCATCGGAGGTTCTGCAGCAGGCGCCGGCGCCGTGGCTTGGCCGTGAGCGAGCTGCATCAGTCCTAAAACGAAGATGGAAAGAAAGAGAAGAGCGTGAATTCTGATGCTATTCATCTTCCAAATTTTGTACTTAATTTCTCACAAGTTTATCACTGTTTGAAGGCAAAAGAGAAGAGCTTTGAAGAGGAAGAGAGAAGAAGATGGGATGAGAAGAAGGAAGACCATACTCTTCTTATTTATAATGGGAGGGGTGATGATTAGTGGGAGGCCATCATTTGCTTTATATTGACCTGGTAAGACGTTAGAGCTGGCAACATATGAGTCTCAGTGCTTCACGACAGACACAAATCAATATTCTAATACTGTTGTTTTATTCACCTTGTAATTAGGTAATTTATGTTTGCATGCCATTTGTTGCAGAACTGGCAAGCAATGTTGATGTATGCACGTATGTATTTTTAATCATTGGCATGAATTAGCAGGACCTTTCCTAGCTAGCCAGCAAATATGTTATTACAGCTGCTTAGACAGTTCAGCATTTTCTTGCTTGAACCCAAGTTGAAGCTATTGGTAAACTTGAGGGCCTGGCATGATTTGGCATGAAAATTTTATTATAGCTGCTGTGAGCGCCACTTTATTATTAGATTTTATTAGAGTAAAAACAATTAATGTAAATTTATTAAGAAAATATCATAACTCTTACATATTTAACATCTGATTGATCTTGCAAAAAATGAATATAAGGAATATTATTTATATGTTGTGCAGTTCTCCATGACCACTTCATGTTGGTCCACTTCTCCTTTTAGCGGTTTCTTCTTCATGG
>NEWO01000011.1:1796856-1817595 GCA_003013225.1 Phalaenopsis aphrodite | reverse complement strand
CATCAGCCCTAAAACGAAGATGGAAAGAAAGAGAAGAGCACGAATTCTGATGCTATTCATCTTCCAATTTCTGCACTTAATTGCTCACAAATTTATCACTGTTTGAAGGCAAAAGTGAAGAGCTTTGAAGAGGAAGAGAGAAGAAGATGGGATGAGAAGAAGGAAGACAAGACTCTTCTTGTTTATAATGGGAGGGGAGATGATTGGTGGGAGGCCATCATTTGCTTTATATTGACCTGGTAAGACGTTAGAGTTGGGAACAAATACGTCTCAGGGCTTCAAGACAGACAAAATTAATATTCTAATACTGTTGTTTTTATTACCTTGTAATTTGGTAGTTTATGTTTGCCTGCCATCTGTTGCAAAATTGGCCAACAATGTTGATGTCTGCACGTTTGTATTTTTGAATCATTGGCATGAATTAGCAGGACCTTTCCTGCCTAGCCAGCAAATATGTTATCACAGCTGCTCAGAGGGTCACTTTATTGTAAAATTTTATTAAAGTAAAAATTTATTAAAAGAAATATCATAACTCTTACATATTTAACCCCTGATTGATCTTGAAAAAATGAATGCAAGGAATATTATTTACATGATGTGCAGTTCTCCATGACTAATTCAAACTACATAGTATTCTTTTATGTTTCTCATTCAATCAAAATATGCACAGGACAATGAAATCCCTTCTGTCAATGGATTCTCTTCTCTGTCCTTTATGTTGGTTCCCATTATAGTGTCGGAAGTGAAGATGGTGGCTGTCGATCTTGAAGGCCACGGGAACTTCAGCTCTATACAGAAGGACATCAAGGCTATTCCAGATGATGATTAGAATTGGACCTCCCTCAAGCATTGTCATGGTTTGAAACGGAGACGATGGACAATGTCAGCGTTTCCAAGTACGATACTGTTAAACAGTTGTTTCGAACTTAAATAAATTTAGTTTGAAACTTTCCTTAACTATCGTCGGTCAACCCTGATGCCAAATGTCGCCACATCATGTTATTCATTGAATAACATCCACGTTTAGCGGGGCGTAGCTATATAGTTTGTCCCTGATTTCAGAAATTATGGTTTTCCTAAAGGTCTTTTACCTTTCAACAGTATTCTGATATTTTATATACGCTAAAATACAAATCATTGGTATCTGTCGGTAATATGAATGACGGTAAAAAAAAGATAGATATTATCAGAAGAGTGATTGTTGGTTATGCATCAGTTAGCTGTCGGAAAACACTGATCGTTGTGATTGTCGGTAAACTGTAATAAGAATAAATTCTCGTTGCTCTCTATTTGTTCGTAGATTTATTGGTAGATAGCCCAACACAAGACCTGTGATTTTTTTATTTTTTGTTATGATAACTGAGAGTCCTTCACTATCGGATTTTACAAATGAGAGGGAAACGATCAGAGTCCTGTAATAAAAAAATGGTAAAATAAAAATAATAAATTAAAGATCATTCTTCATTTCATTAAAATTTATACATTTGCAATCGCAACACATGCCAATCTAATGATATATCACACACTACAATTAACCAATCCAAATAGCTATTAGACTAAAAATATAGTAATGTATGTAGGAGTTAAACATGAAAATAAGCAGATGGAGGGCACTTCATCGATGATGATACATTCAACTTTAAGAAAAGAGGGATTTTGCAAATGGGGAGCTATATCTCCTGTCAAATGGTTAGTCTGAACAAGTGGAGGCTGGTTAATTTCTTTATATGATAGAAGTTTTACAATATTACTAACAGGATGGATTAGCATATCGGCATGCAAACCATGGTAAGAAGTACTAAATATAATCTTTCTAAAAATTTCAAATAGTCACAAGCTCTTGCATGTAATTTCTTAAACTTAGTGGCTTGATACCGCTCAGGACGAAAGTGAATCAAAATATATTCTTCTTCTTTAAATTGTTGTGTTGACCTATTTTGGTTTGTCGTAGAAGTATACTTGTCATTATTTAAGGTAATTTTCTTTTTTATGATTTCATGGAAAATCTTTGACAAATAAAAATGTTGGACCAAAGAAAGCATGAGGTGGGAGATTGACTGTATAAATGGGTTGTTTGGGATTTTGGCCACGTACAATTTCAAAATGCGAAGTTTTGCTTGTTCTGAAATAGTTCTATTGTTTGCAAATTTATTGGTAAGTAGATGTAAGTCTCAATTTTCTAAACTCTTTCTTACAAAAGATCTTAAAATATTTCTTGATGTTCGATTACCTGCCTTAGTTTGGCAATCTATTTGAGGTGAAAGATAGATGATAATTTCAATTTTGTGTCTAATAACTTTCAAAGAGTCTTCCAAAAATATTAAATAAATCGAACATCTTGGTCAGACATAATGGTTGAAGGTAGACCGTGTAGATGTACAATTTTCATAAGGAATAATCTAGCAATGTGGGAAGCAACATTTATTTTAGGGCCTATTTGGAGTGGCGATGCAGTGTCATACCATAGTTTTGTCTGTTTGGGCAAACTGCATTTTGACAGTTTTTTGAAAAAGTTGCTGCAAAAATTTGCATTTTCCCACTGACCTTGGCAAGTTGTGTCTAACTTTTTCAAAAGAAAAAAACTATAATAGCCATCACAACATCAGATTATTTTCAACAAACTTAAAAAGGGTTTTTTAATAAGCTACAACTGCCCCAAACAAACGCTTAAAGCATGATAAGAAATGAGCCACTTTGAGAAGTGATCAACTATGACAAATATGTTATTAGTTCCTCTAGTTGTGTAGGGTAATCCTAACACAAAATCCTAACATAAAATCCACTTAGAGATCTTCTAAAGGCCCCAGTAGGCACAAACAATGCAACATTTTGACCAGATTTTTATTTAATGACCTTAGCTTGTTTACAGGTAAAATATTGGGCTTCTAATTTTTGAACAACTCTCCTAACTGATGGAGAGCTAAAAGAATCGACTTTCTATTAAGCAGACAGTCTTATCCTTTCCAAAGTGTAAAGCTATTCCTTTATAATGCAATTTAAAAATTAAAAATTCTCTAAATGAAGTTTTAGGAATATAAAGTTGTTTTCCTTTATATAGATATTCATTGATAACATAGAAAATTTTTTGAAGAGATAAATATTTATCTATGTTCTTTATATAAATTAGATTAAAGTCAAAACACATAGAGTAATCATCTTTGATTGAATCAAATCCTAAATTTTTAGTTCTAGAGAGCTTATAGTTAAAGTCACCTTAAATAAGGCATCAACATATTTATTTTCAATTCCAAATTTATGTTTGAGAAAAAAAAAATATAATCTCGAAGGAATTCAACACATTTAGCATGTCTATGACTTAACTTTTGTCGAGCATTAATGGATTTGAAGACATGATGATCTTAGTTAAGAATTAACTCTTTATATAAAAGATGAAGATGGCAATGTCTCAAAAAGGTTGAATGAAAATATAAAATTCTCTATCATATGTCAAAAATCATTGCTTATCCTTATTCAATTTCTCACTAAAGAAAACTACTATGTGATTTTCTTAACTTAAAATTTCACCAATTTCAATCCTAGAAGCATCATAAGTTACCTCAAAAGTCTTAGAAAAATCAGGTAGCTTAAGTATAAGGGCAGAGGTTATTAAAACCTTAGCCTCATCTAAGGCTTTTTTGCATTGTAGGAGTCAAATAAAATTTCTCAAATTTCAAAACAATAGTGATAAGAGAAACAAATGTACTAAAGTCTTTGATAAATCTTATGTAAAAATAGTTAGGACATGAAAATTGTACACATCAGTAAAATTCTTTGGTGAGGGTCAGGTTAAGATTGCCTGAACTTTGGAAGGGTAAGACTTGATTTAAGTAGTGAAATTAAGAAATCCTAACAAAATCACTTCAAATTGTAAAAAAAAGCACATTTTCAAGTTAATATACAATTTTATTTCCTTAGGGTTTCAAATACTTACCTAAGGTGTTCTAACTCGTATGGCTCACTTGGACTGAAAGTCAATTATAATCACACGATTATAATCGAGTGAGATTTTATACTAGTCTTGTCACTCACTCTATCTCCCTTGAATCAAGAGTAAAATCAAATTAATTGCCTATTATCATCTCATGATAGCTCCACCATCTCACTAGTTCTTCAACGACGAACACATGAAATATTCTTCACAATTCACATCTACTATATTGTATTAATGCTTTCTTTAATACAAGAAAGCACCACATAATTGTTGACTCACATTAGAAAAACTATTTCAACTCGACAAAATCTTGCAATTTTCTCCTTCTCGATTCTTCCAAATAAAAAAACTTTTCTTTTTTTTGAGAAACATCTATCAACTTATTTACTTATGTGCAACATTTTTGTTGAACACTAAGCTAATTATTTTATTTCATTCATTATGAACATTATAGCATGTAACACAAATACAACACTAACTTCAACAAGGAGACAAGAAAAATCACTTGTAACTTTAAAGAAATGATTTTTTTTTTATTCTTCTTCTTCAAAACTAAATTACAGAATAACAAAGCTTGAGATATCAAAATAACCTCCAAATCATGAGAAGAGGAGGGACAACACAATTCCCCTGAATAATTGATAACATACTAATGACTGCCATATATAAAAATCACATATCAATGGATGAGATAAGTAACAAGAAGCACTACAATCATGAACACATAAGCAACTCCTTGTCCAACAGCTTTGCCACCGTTGCTCATCGGAGGTTCTGCAGCCGGCGCCGGCGCCATGGCATGCCCGTGAGCGAGCTGCATCAGCCCTAAAACGAAGATGGAAAGAAAGACAAGAGCACAGATTCTGATGCTATTCATCTTCCAATTCTTTCAAAAATGTAGACTTTGAAGAGGAACAGAGGAGAAGTAAAAGAACAAATGAATGAGATGAGAAGAAGAAAGGCTCTACACTTGTTATTTATAATGGGGGATGATTGGCTGGAGGTATCCCTTTGCTTTGTGTTGATTTGGTAAGACATTGAAGCCTTCTTCCTCTTCTTGAAAATACGTTGAATTCTTCCATTAGAAGTTGACGCAGCGAAGTGCCTTTGAAGGTTCGCAAGTGCTCGGAAGAGAAAAAACGTACAAGTGTTCATTGCATTCTAATCACCCAGCTAAATAACAGCTCTAAAAAACATTTATTTTACACCACTTAACGACACACAACTATATATATATATATATATATATATATATATATATATATATATATATATATATATATATATATATATATATATATATATATATATATATATATATGTTAATTTATTTATTAAAATTTCTATTCCAACTTGCAACGATATTGAGAACCCAACTTTGAGGACCATATTTAAGTACTACAAAAAAAGGGCCTTTACAAACAATACCGTCCAATTCTCATGTATTAATATACTAACCATCTAAACTAAACTTTTATGTACACAGACCACCCAATTTCTATATTTTTGACATAGGTTGGGTGGTACTAGGGCTATCAATTTAGCTCGTTGTTCGTGAACAACTCATGTTCGGCTCGTTCGTTAAGCCGAACGAGACGAACAAGAACAAATTTTTAAGCTCGAAATGTAAACGAGACGAACACAAACAACAGTTTGTTCGCTCGTGTTCGGCTCGAAATGACTCGAAAAAAAATTATATAATTTTTTATATAACAATATATTACATATATTATTTATATAATAATATATTATATATATTTATTTCTAAGTTTAAATCATAACACCTCATGTGACAATGTGGTTAGTGTTTTATTCTACGTATATCTGATCCAGGTTTGAATCTCTTACTTTACATCTATTTTTCTCAATTTTAGTTTAAATAGCCAATTTCGAGCCGAACACGGGCCGAACACAAACACAAATATTTAAATCGAATCGAAGACGAACACACTGTTCACGAGCCGATTTCTAACACGAGCTATTTCGAACGAGTCGAACACGAGCCAAGCCTGAGTTCGCTCAAGCTCGGCTCGTTTACAGCCCTAGGTGGTAATTGAGTAAAAATTAAAATCTAAGTGATTAATATGTTAATACATAACAATTGAATGGTATGCACCATAAATTTCCAAAAAAAGAAAAAAAAAACATTTATATGTTTCACACCATAATTTTCATATTTACAAACATAACCCTCAATTCCTTAAATCACATAAAAAATAACACTGTTGTCAATTTTTTAAAAGACAAATGCATTTTTATGCATGGATATATATTTATATATCTTAGTTTGGCTCATTGGCTGCAAATTTTGGTATAAATCTCTCGGGTCGGGGGTTCGATCACTGTGTAAGATCGAATTGCACATCTTTCTGGAAGAGGGGTCGGCTCTTCGACGATCAACCTTTTTTAATATATATATATATATATATATATATATATATATATATATATATATATATATATATACACACACACACACACTAAGATTTGTAAATAAAAAAAAAAATGTGTGCTGTGAATATAAATTTACACAAAAAAAAAACAAAAAAAACAAAACAAAACGGGCGACTGTCAACTCCCCTTATCGCAAACTTCATTTTGAATTCTTCAACTCACCTATACCAAATGAGAGTCCTCACGCTTCACCACAAGACCCCCACCCATGAGCTCAGCAGAGACGGCAGAGGGCACCCCACACTCCTCGCCTCCGCCGGCGACATCCCCTCGCCGGCCGAAGCTAACCCTCCTACCCCTCATTGCCCTCATATTCTTCGACGTCTCCGGCGGTCCCTTCGGCGTCGAAGACTCCGTCGGATCCGGCGGCGGCCCTCTCCTTTCCCTCCTCGGCTTCCTCATCTTCCCCCTTCTCTGGTCTCTCCCAGAAGCCCTAATCACCGCCGAGCTCTCCGCCCTCTTCCCTTCCAATGGCGGCTACGTCGTCTGGATCTCCTCTGCCTTCAGTCCCTTTTGGGGCTTCCAACAGGGAATCTGGAAGTTCGTCTCCGGCGCCATGGACAACGCTCTATATCCTGTTCTCTTCCTCGATTACCTCAAACACTCCCTTCCCTTCTTCTCTGATTCTTCCCCTGGTCGCCCCCTCGCCCTGTTCACCCTCACCGCCGCACTCACCTTCCTCAACTACCGCGGGCTACACATTGTTGGCTTCTCCGCAATCGCACTCACGTTTTTCTCACTTTCCCCTTTCATCGTCCTCTCCGTACTCGCGATCCCTCGGATCCGACCTTACCGATGGCTATCGGCCGACATACGCGGAGCCGATTGGCGGGGGTACTTCAACAGCATGTTCTGGAACTTGAATTATTGGGATAAAGCGAGCGCTCTTGCCGGAGAGGTGGAGGAACCGAGTCGGGCGTTTCCGAGGGCGATATTTGGGGCTGTGGGGCTGGTGATGGCGTCGTACTTGATTCCGCTGCTTGCAGGCACTGGGGCGATTGATGGATCTAAGAGTGGGGAGTGGAGTGATGGGTACTTTGCGCAGGTGGGGTTGGAGATTGGAGGGGAATGGTTAAGATGGTGGATACAGGCAGCGGCGGCTATGTCGAATATGGGGTTGTTTGAGGCGGAGATGAGCAGTGACTCGTTCCAGTTGTTAGGGATGAGCGAGATGGGAATGATTCCTGAAATTTTTTCCAAAAGGTTCTGCTCTCTCTGGTTTTCCCCTCTTTTTTTTTTTTAATTCAATCTGTTTATAATTCTGCTTTACAGTAAACTGTTTTCTTGCTGTTTGTTTCGACTTCAGAGTTTAGTTAATGTGAATTTTTTGGCTTGATACTTCTGTTGTTTAGTGGCTTCTGAACAGAATTCTGTTTGAAGATGTTTAAAGAATAGAAACCAATTGTTTGAGAATTGTTGATCCAAATTTGTCCTGTGAATCACACTCAAGAATGAGGTGCTACACGAGAGAGAGAAGAAAATGAGAGGGGGGTGAGAGAGAGAGAGAGAGAGCATAGCATGGTGTAGCAACTATGGACCGAAAACCTAGAACAGCAAAACAAGGAAGCAAAGAAGAAGAAGATGAAACAGAAGTTTTCTGTAATTCCCAAATGCAGAAAATATCAATGTGCTTTACCACCTCTACCTCCACTCCCCGATAGCGAAGGAGCGACAATAAGGTCGTAGCTAACTAACTGGAGGGGAGGACCACTCCCCTCATAACAGGTAATTAAGAAAATAAAAGTTGCATAAGTGGTCTATTAGCAATTAACTAAGACAAAAAATAAAGATAAGTAGCTAAGTGTATCTGGAAGGTTCACATCTAGTGCTGGAATAGCTGCATCAGTTCCCTTCCATCTCTGAGGAACTCTACTCAAGTTCAGAAATTCGTGTTATCCCTTCTTCGGGTGGATAATAAGCATAGAGATCAGACACATTAAATGTAGATGAAATGTTGAGATCTGGGGGAAGTTTAAGAACATAAGCATAATCGTTGATGCATTTACTAATAGGAAAATGTCCAACTTGCAGGGGTTTAATTTTGATTATACTCTTTGTGGGAAACGATCTTTGCGAAGTCGCACCATAACTAGACCACCTTCTTGAAAGATTTTTTGACTTCGTGATTTGTTAGCTTGTTGTTTGTAGTGTTCTGATGAAATTGTGAGCTTATCTTTGACTTCTCGCAGCATAGATTCAAATTGTTCACCAATGTTTTGGCATTGCTGCTTTTTGGTTTTAGAATGATGGCAGCATCCACTAAGTGATTCGATTCTTTGGTATAAACATTGCTAAAAGGAGAGAGAGACCCGTGGAACGATTAACCAAAAAATTAAAAGCAAATTCTGCTTGCCCCAAACATTCTTCCCAATGTTTTGGTTGGCTACATACAAGACAACGAATCATGTTTCCTAAAGATTGATTGACTTCTTTAGTTTGTCCATTCGTTTGTGGGTGCTACGCTGAACTTAGTACTTGAGTCTTTTCCACAATTCCCTCCAAAAATAACTTATGAATTTGACATCGTGATCTGAAGTAATGCTCCTTGGAATACCATGTAAGCGTACGCGTACAATCTTCTTAAAGAAAAGTTTTGCAATGTTGGAAGCATTATAACTCTTCTTACAAGCCACGAAATGAGCCATCTTGAAAAATCCACCAACAACCACCATGACGGAATCAGATCCTCCTTTGGTGTGAGGTAGGCCAAAAATAAAGTCAACGCAAAGATCCTCCCAAATGGAATATGGAATAGGTAGTGGTAGGCAAAGACTGTTTTTTGGATCATGCCTTTATAAAGCTGACACCTCGAACATTTTGCCACAAACCGGCATAAGTCCCTTCGCAATTTGGTCCAAAAAAATTTAGATTTGACAACTTGGAGAGTTTGATCCCTACTAGCATGGGCTGCCAACCCTCCTCCGTGGCAATCTAGAATAATTTGTTGATGAAGTGAAGTGTTAGGAATACACAATTGGTTACCCTTGAAAAGGTAACCTTGTTGAATGGAGTAATCACTTTAAGGAGAGTGCTTCTTACAATTCATCCAAATAACTAAGAAATCTTCATCATCATGTATAAATTTTTGCAAACTTTCCATAACTGTGATACTAGATTGGATTGCTCGGCGACTCAAAGTGTCGGCTGCAAGGTTGGTGTGACCGGCATGGTGTTTTACAATAAAATTGAATTTCTGCAGGAACATAACCCATCGTATATGCATTCGATTGAGATTTTTCTACGATTGTAAGAATTGTAAGGGTTAATGGTCACTTAATATAATGAATTCCTGATGTAATAAGCAGTGTTCCCAAGCCTTTAATGCTCGAATAGCTGCATATAGTAAGTATGACCACCTTCGTTGTGTCATACTCAGCTTTTCACTAAAGAACTCCACTGGCTTTTCTTCTTATGATAGAACTGAACTAGTTCTTAGCGCCAAAGTATCAGTTTCAAATTGGAAAGGTTTTGCAAAATTTGGAATACCAAACATAGGAGCTGAATTTAAATACTTTTTCAAATTATGAAAGCTCTGTTGTTGTTCTAGACCCCAATGAAAATTTTTCTATTTAAAACAATCAGTTAACGGTGAAGCAATAGTACTAAAATTCCTTATAAAATATCTGTAAAAAGTGGCAAGTTTATGAAAATTATGGGCTTCCGTAATTGACTTGGGAGTTGGCCACGATTGAACAGCCTCTATCTTCTTAGAATCCATCTTGACGCCAGCTTGCCTTATGATGAAGCCTAGGAAATGAACTTTCGTTAAGGCAAATTCACACTTCTCTAAATTCATATATAATTTATGATTTCGAACAGTGTTGAACAACGACTTTAGATGTCCCAAGTGTTCTTCAAGTGACTTAATGTACATAAGAATATTTTCAAAATAGATAACACAACATTGACCAAAAAAAGCTTTCAAAGCTTCATGCATGAGCCTCATGAAAGTACTTGGAGCGTTGCACAAACCAAAAGACATCACTTGCCATTCCTATAGACCTTTCCTGGTTTTGAATGTCGTTTTCCATTCGTCGCCCGGGTGGATACGGATTTGATTGTATCCACTCCTCAAATCCAACTTGGAGAAAATAGTAGCTCCTGCATGTTTATCTAATAAATCTTCCATATGAAGCATTGGAAAATGAAATTTTACCGTGATCTTATTAATGGCGCGACTGTCGATACACATTCTCCTAGAACTGTCTTTCTTAGGCCCGATCAATACCGGTACTGCACAAGGACTCAAGCTATGGCAGATGAAGTTTTTAATGTTTTTTGGGAATCATGCGGTCGTGAGCAAGAATCGGTAGAGTAGATCCAGGAATTAGATCAATATGATGTTGAATGGCTCTCATAGGAGGGACTTAATTAGGCATATCAAAGGGTGTAATGTTCGGAAACAACTTGATGAGTGCTTCGACTGGAGGCTGCACCTATTTTGAGGTTTTATTTTGTTCAACCAATAAATCTGCATATGCCACTTCTCGCTTGTCACAAGTTGTTGACCATTGTGAACCCGAGACAACTAAAATAGCAGATGTTTCATACTTGGCGGCGTTGTTTTAGGCTGGAGACGACTGAAGGTAGCAACCTAATCTTCTTGTTATTGCCCTTTCTTCCTTGGAATGGGGATATAGGATATATGTATATTATAGTTTTTTTATGTGATTTAAATGGATGTGGATTAATTCTTTGCACTCATTTACTTTTTTTTTGGCCAAGTGGGGTGTTAATATTAATCGTGAGTTGCAAATCTTGGAAGAAATGGTAATAGAATCGATTGAGTTGATCACATTATTTAATATGGAATAGGAATATATCTACAAGTTAATGCAAACTTTTAAGGAGATATTTGTGAATGGGATAGAGATGGTATTAGTGAACTAATATGATCTTTATTCAATCTTTTTTATTCCACTGGAAGAGGATAAGAAAAAGAATTGCTTCTGTTCGTCATCTGATTTATTATTTAAGTTATCACATACGCTTCCCTTTTAAACCTTTCTATGGAGAATCTTCTCTCGTACTTGAGTAACTTTTCAAATTGATTGCTGATAATTTTGGATACTTGTGTTGGATTTTAATTAGACCAAACTTTCAATCTAGGGCTAACAATCATAAACTAGAGCTTTTCCTAAATTGGGATTTCCTCGTTCCCTGTGGGATCGACAATTGGACTCTAATCCCGATACTACTGATACACCACATATACTTGCACAAGCCACCCATGTTTCACATCACTTTGTGCGTGTCAGCTAATTAACTTGAGAGGACCACTTCCCTCATAACAAGTAATTAAGATAATAAAAATAGCATAAGTAGTTTATTAGCAATCAACTAAGACAAAAAATACAGATAAATAGCTAAGTGCATCTGGAAGGTTCACATCTAGTTTTGGAATAGTTGCATCACAGTAGCTTATAACTTTTGGAGTTTTTTATCAATAGTTTATTAGCCTCCTATATATTGACAAAAAAAAGGATACAAAAAGTACAATTACCTCCTTGCTCGTGTCTTAATAGAGGCGCTACATCTTAGTTTAGTAAAGATTAAATAAATGAAGATTTAAATATACGTTAAAATAGATGAATAAATAAATGTCTTCAGCTCGACTCTTCCTGTTAATCGACAACTTGCGGTCAGGAATCTTTGGATTGGTGAGAGGCCACTCGACAGGTTCTACAAGATTTAAATAGTTGGCCAACTGAAGCTTTTTGTTGGTCAGCATAATCTTTGATCGATCAGCCCTAATTGGTCAATCTGCTTCTACAGTCTGTCGATCGGCTTTTAATTCTACTCCGAGGCAACTGGGTCGATGAACGTTTTTGGCTCTCCTGTTGTTTATTTTAATCATTGATGGGTCTTCTTTGACCTATCATATTTTCTCAAGATCCATGCTAATGTATTTTTTGTGTACAAGAACAATTACTTTTGACCTATAATTCTCACTCTTAAAACCAAACAATTAACCGCGACAAAATTTTGGGCAAGCTGCAGTCTATTTTTGTTCCAGAAATTGCGATAGTACTTGCTTTTTTTGATAAAATTCATTAGCATGTGTTTTTTGCAATCTTATGATGTCTGCAAGCTCAGAATTGTTTGGATTCGCTTAAAATTCCAAATTTTGGGAATGGTATTTTATGTGGAGCTGGCATTTAATTTAGGTTTTTCTATTTTTTGGTGGTCATTGGATGAATTTTTCATGATTTTAATGTTGTCTTGACCGTATCTAATTACTTTATTAAGATCTATCGTTATCCAATAATGAATATGTAGCGGGGTATAGTTTATTAGTTTTGATCAAGATGGGCTTAATAAATTAAGACAACAATTTATATACAATATAGAGTCAATAAATTTTGGGGATTGACATACATATCACTTATTTTTTATGTATCTACATATCTCCCAAATCACTTTGCTAACATAGCACCTAACTTTTTAATTTGCATAAAAAATATCGCTAATGGTAACTTTTCTAAAGTGATATACAAATTTTCATGTATATGTTTTAAATTATCAAAAGACTAAAGTGTTATATATTTAGATATTAAAATTTAAGGTATATATAAATAAATACATAAAAATTGTGTGGTGCATTTGTAAATACTCTACAAATAGATTGGAGGATTCATTCTAAAGGTTTTTGACATTAACGGCAGAAGAAAACCAAATTATATTTCTTTAGTGCTATCGAGCTAAGATTTTTATAATAGTAGCCTCATGATTAATAATATTATGTTTGAAATTTATTGTTCCAAAAGAGGAGGCCAATTTTATTGAACAAAAGGTTTGGGGATCAAAATCTCTGAGAAACTAAAGAGAAAAGGGCAAAATGCAAAAACTTAGGCATTCACACCAAAGTTTTTTTTTTCTTCTTCTTTGAGAAAGGCTAAATTTAGCAAAAGACCAACCTAGGAGGCTTAAGAATGTTGGTTTTCCTAGGAAAATTGTTGAGAGCCAAACTCTCAAGAGAAAAACTAAAAGGGACAATCAAAGTTCTTGATGATCCTGTCATAGATCAAGTTTGCCTATGCAAAGTATGGGATCTAATCCTTGGTTTGGAAGAAATATTAAGTGCCGACAGCATATGTGTGTATTTAATGGTATGTGATGGTATTCACAACAAAGTCACCACAATACCACCAATCTACACGTAATATTTCCTCGGTAGCCCACAATACCTCCAATCTGTATGATATTATCCACACGTAATATTTCCTCAGTAGCTTGAGTACTTTCCCATGCAGCTGTTTTGTTGGCTGAAAAAAAAATTAAATGTTTTTTTTTTTTTCTTTTGGAAGATTATCAATTCCTATGTATTTACACATCTAACACCTAAACTTCAATTTTTACATACACGCCTCCTTCCCTATGCATAAAAAGGTGTATTTCACTTGTTAAAAGTTAAAATTGTTATAATTTTTATGTGACATGAAAGATTTGATTAGATATGTAAAATGCATAGGACAATGGTGCTATGCATGTAAATACCCCCATTATCTTTTTGAACAACTTGAAACTCATAATTAGCTTTCTCAGATCAAAATATGGGACTCCAACGGTCAGCATCCTATGCTCTGCAACTGGCGTTCTGCTGCTCTCTTGGATGAGCTTCCAACAGATACTCGAATTCCTCAATTTCTTATACGCTTTAGGAATGCTTCTGGAGTTCGCCGCTTTCATTAAACTCAGAGTAAATAAACCCCATCTGCACAGACCATATAAGGTTCCCGTCGGCACGTTCTGGGCGACTGTCATGTGCTTCCCTCCGGCTTTCCTGCTGCTTCTCGTTATGTGTCTGGCTTCTTTCAGAACTTTTGCTGTAAGTGGAGCTGTATTTCTTCTAGGACTTATTTTGCATCCAATCATGCAGTTTTTGAAACATAAAAAGTGGGTCAAATTTGTTATTTTGCCGCCGGAGAATTTAGGGAATTGCAATGCAGACCTTCCTGTATTAGCTGGTGATATTGCTGATGAAGCTTCTGTAAGTCTGTTGTAGTTTACAGAATTTAGTTTTTTTTGTAAAATAGATTCTCAGAAGCGTCTTGTTGAAAGAAAGTGTATCTATTAGAATTCTGATCGATCCAATTTAGGATGCCACTAAATGGGATTTTTGTGTCATTATGAATTTGTTTTATGCCTATTTTTTGCAAATTCTATAGTAAATAAAATTTGGCATTAATTGTATCTTTTTGATTGGTTTTGTGATGCATGACTCAAAAAAATTTGACAACGAATGCGATACACTGACTAAAATTTTGACAACGGAAAGTTTCTAACAGTTGTTTAATAGTTTATCTGAACTTGATTTGACTCAAATTTGACCAATTTTAGTATCATTATGTCCGACTTGTCGAGATGACTAGTTTAACTGGTGCTGAAATAAGAATTGTGGACGTCTTTTAATCAAAATTTGAACATTATTGGCTCAACAAATTGCTCTGAGATCCGCATTATGGCTCGAAACACGCATTGAATTATGAAAATTTGTTGAGGGCGTATCACTTATCACGTTTCCAAGCGTGCACTGAATATTCTAGCTGAATTAAATTTTATTTTTTCTCTGCTATTCAGAATTATCTAGCAAGCTAGCAAGTTTGTTTTACACCACAAATACTTCCATTTGATCTTACTAAAAAAATGAAATCAGACCTTAACATGAATTTCGCTCTGAGCTTTACAATATGACTTGCTGCTTCAATTTTCCCGAAAACTACAATGAACTGAAATGGATTAATAATAAAAAATAATTATCTTCTAAAAAATCAATTATAAATTTACTCAAATTCGCCACATTCCAATATGACGATGATAACCTTCCCCAAGTTGCAATTATGCGGCTGATTAATTAATTAATTAAAAGCGAAGCAGTTGCGGCGGATGTTGCCCTGATCGGGCTGGGTTTTCACACCCACCCGGCCCATTCTGGTCATTGCCGAAATAAAATACTGGGCTGAAAGCTGGTCGTTTTGAGCCCACGTATTGACTGTTGGCCTTGATCTTGGGTCCGTATAGAGCGTCTGGTCAGAGGTTAGAAGGCCCATGCCCATCTGGAGATTTTTGAAGTAACGGTTGTCGAACCGAAAGGGGCTGGTGGGGTCAAAAGCGGCCACAATAGTGGGGTCCACATTGGGAGGGCACAGGGTCTGCAATTGGGCCGCGTAGGTCCGGTTCAGGGTCGGGTCAACCGGTTCGTCATTGCTGAAATTTCGGATCCGGTTCGCAAAGTTGCTGCAGTGTGAGAAACCAATTGTGTGAGCACCTGCGACCATTAGAAATCAGCTATAATTTTTATAAAGCATATTTTAGACAATAATTGGATTTAAAATCAGCTATAACTTTTATATTAATTAGCAATTAATAATATGTTTGGGGCTGCTGCAACTGTTACAATAAGTAGGTGTGAAGCTTTTTTCAGGATAAACTGTTGTTAGAGACAGTCCATGGTGAAACAATATAATTGTTTAGATTATATGTTTGTGCGAAAATTGTTACTAAGAAAAAATATAGTAATGTCTTTCTGTATATGGGTTAGTTAGTGTTAGTTATTGGTTCGCAATTTTATAAATAATTCAAACAAAATAACAAAGTTCATTATTATACAACATTAAAAGCAGTATATCACATGACATAGAATAACATTTCGACATACCGAAATAATTAAGAGAAAAGATGGATGTCATAATCAAACATACTCTAACACATACATAAGTGAGCCCTATAAGCTCTCACTCGTTATATCATATTTCGGCAAACCACAAAACAGTAGAAAGCCTCAGAACATAGAAGAGAAAAACAAAAAATGCATAAACCCTAGCAAAAAAAAAATCGAATAAGAAGATAGAAGATGGAAAAACACACCCGAGTGAGATAAAGAAAGACAAGTTAAGACAAATGTGCAATTAAGAAGATGGCGAAGGAACCAGATCGAAAAAAACCCGAGGGATCAGCAGAAGACTACAAGGGTAGAGTTGAGGGAAAATATAAGTTAAATCTTGGAACACAAATGATCGATATAAGGAATGAAAGGAAAGTAAATGCATACATGCAATGAAGAACGATCTGGAATGAGAATATGGAAGAAAGAAACAAATTTAAAAAAAAAAAACCTGAGGGATCTGCGATGATAGAATTGAAAAAGTTGAGGGAAAACAAAAATGAAATCGTTGAACGCAAAGGATCGAGATGAGGGAAGACAAATCAAAAATACAGAGAGATTTGTGGGAGATTACGGCGGTAGAGTTGGGAGAGTTGAGGAAAATTATAAGTGAAACCTTGAAACGCATAGAGAAAACATACGTGAAATCGTAGAACACAATGAGAAAAAAAAAACAATCATGGAAAGCAAAAAGTATGCGGCCGCAACGCAAAAAAATCCAGACCAACATCGCCTCAAACAAAATTGCAAGTCTGCAGAAACACCAACACCGCAGCATTGCTACTGCCCCAAACAGACCCTAAGTCGAAGAAGACTGACACGCTTAAAGAAATTCTTTAAGAGAAATAAAAATTGTACGCTATACCACTTTTTTTTTTCTTTATTTCTTTCATTTTTAGAGGCAACTTGGCAATTCATATTACAAACTAAATCTGAAATTAATCCTTCATACAAAACCTTATCAATGTCTGGTCAAGTTGGTCACCTAACTGCTCTTATTAAATCTGAAATTACATGGCTACCCACTTAAATATTTTAAATTTATATCTGAAAATCAGTGATTTTTGTATCTGTAAATGTATTTATGCAGATAAAATTTGACAAATACATGTCTCATTCTACGCGTGCAGCTAAAAAAATAGCCATGACTTGCTTCATTCGCCTGGCAGAATATGCATAAATTGCTCATAGTGATGCATCATCTATGCTTTAAACTAACATATGCATCAATCATCATGACATAATATTCCACAATTTCAAATTTATGAATATTTTATTAAAATTGATTAAAAATTAAATAATAATGATTGGTCAATCAATTTTATTTCTGAACGCTTCGATCCAAGTCGGCTCAAATACTGTCTGGCAACAGGCAACCGCTGTATTTAATTTGTACGGCTTATGTTGTAAATAGTAATTATAAGATTAGAGATTTGATGCTAATAATTGTTATAAATATAATACGAATGCTCATCTCGAAAGGAAAGAAAAAATAATATCATGATTTAAGATTTATTTATTTTTTATGCAAAATTTAATTTAATTTTTCTAATCTGTGTTTTTTTTTTCTTATAAATTTAGCCTCAAGGAAAATTAGATTAGAAATTAGTGGCTAGTTAGGATGTGTTTTGAAAATTTAGCCTTAATAAAAATTAGGTTAAAAATTAGTTGTTAGCTAGTATAGTATGTTTAGAACTTGGGTCTCCTAATTTGAGAGAAAACTCTACCAACTCATCTACAAACGTGGGTAAATGTATCATACTTAATGCATTGTAATAGCTCCTATCTATCTAATGAATTATGGCTTTGTCGTGTAATGCATACTCTCTCACCTTTTATCCAGACCTGTACAAGTCGGACTTGTATCGTATTAGCTTCAATTAATGAAAGTATCAAGCAATTCTTGAGTTTCTCATGGCATCAGAACTGAGTTGTGTTACCAGATCTCACTTCTTACGTTCCTCTTCTTCTTCTCTTCGATTCTTCTAAAAACTTCGCACCTCCTCTGAAAAAGCCCAGACCACGCTCGCTTCCTCAAGAATTTAGTTTCTGAATCAAGAATTCAGATATCATGGATTCTGCTACAACAGCTCAATTCTACAACACTCTTACGGTCTTTCCCTCCCACAAATTTCTCCTCAATCATCTTAAATTTCTAGCCTCAACTCCCTGTCCAACAATAACAAAGCCTTAATCCCACTACGTGGGGTCAGCTACATGAATCCTATTTCTCCATTGCGTCCTATTTAGTGTCAAATTTTCATTTAGCTCTAATAAATTAAGATCATTATTTATACAATAAGCCCAAGCCCTCTTAGGTCTAACTCTGCCTTTTTTAACATAATTTGAATCCAAAACATCTACTCTCATAATCAGATCATCAGATGGTCGACGTTTAATCTGACTAAATTATCTAAGATGACTCCCTCTAATTTTGTCTGTCACTGGAGCTACACCAACTATATCTCAGATATATTCATTTCACATTGTCTGTAAGTGTAAAGCCACTCTTCCACCTAATCATTCTCATCTCGGCACCCCTAAACTTAGTATTATGCTTCTCTTTTAAAGGCCAACATTCAGCACCATAGAGCATTGCAGGTCTCACCACCCTCTTATAAAATTTTCCTTTCAGTCTAAGCGGTACATTTCTATCACACAAAAGGCCCGAAGCATTTCTCCATTTAAACCAACCGAGTTGAATTGTACTATTAGCATCCCCATCTATATCAACATCACATTGAACAACAAACCCGAGACATCTAAATTGTTCACACCTTTTATGAAAGTTTTTCAGGCAAATGGGTTTTGAATCTTCTCACCAAAGAAGCTCTTTGTCCACCTAAATATCTTATCGATCTCAACGGTCTTCATGTTAGCAATCAAGAATACATCATATGGAAGCAAACAAATTGCAATCTCTCTGCTGCTCTCTATACCACCCTTTCACACAACATTCTTTCATATGTTCTTCATCTTAAAACTACCGTTGAAATTTGGATGACATTACTTCGACAACTACAATCCTAAAATCGCTTGGAAGTGATCCAACTCAAAAATGAATTGCATCACATCTCTATGGTTACAAATTCTATGATTCAATATCTAACGAAGATCAACAAACTTGTAAATCAAGTTGTATTAACCGGATCAGAGGTTGGCACAAAAGATGTCATTTTATATACTCTCAATGGGATGTCTTTCACCTACAACTCTTTCAAAACCAATATTCATGCCAATCTGTGCCGATCAAATTGGAGGATCTATACTCTTTACTATGCAGTGAAGAGGGAAATATCAATGTGCAATTTACAAGAGAGCAATCAGCCACCCAACTCAACTTGATGGCTACCAAAACCTCTTTCCATCCACGATTTAAGCGCAAACAATCTTCCAAACAAACCAAAAGAGCTGAACTTACAACCCCAAACCAAACTTTTGATGCCTCCCCCAAGTCTCGCATCTAGTGTCAATTTTCTGACAAATATGGGCACACCGCCAAAAAGTGTTGGCATCACACCAATCTCACCTACACTCCCACTGGCTAAAACTACTCCTCCAAAGCATTTATAGCGACAAATGATATATCTACTATAGATTGGATATTGGACACTGACGTGTAAACACACATTGCCAATCATCTTACTCAAGTTTAATATCCTTAGCCATACACAGGTAATGAACAAATCACGGTTTAAAATGGTAAGACAACTCCCATAACTCACACAGGTAACATAATTCTACCTACCCCAAAGTGTAAGCTTCATATTTCTTGTTTAGTACACGCTCCAAATGTAGCCTTCAATTTACTATCAGTTCAAAACCTGGCTCGAGAAAATGAGTGCATAGTATCATTTGATGCTTCTGGTTACCAGATTTAGGACAAGAAAACTAACCAAGTTATGGGCGAGATAATGAATGTATAGTATCATTTGCAAAGTATCATTTGATACATTCCTTGCCATTCAGGTCAATCACACCTCCCGAGGTATTCATCTCAACCAAATCCATTACATCTCCAATATCACTCATAATGCAGGAATGGACTACGACTCTCAAAACAACTTCCGCCGACCACACTAAAACACATTTTCATGATCCTACTCTCTGTCGCTAACTCACAGGAGCACTTCAATATCCCACCATCACAACATCAGACATCCCCTATGTTGTTAATCAAGCCTGCCGACATGCACAACCAACTCAACAACACTTTCAGCACCATGCACAAAGATCTAAATTTGTATATAAAATTTAACTATTAACACAAAATATCACATTATTTTCGCAATCAATTAATAAAGTATTCTTGAGAGTATTTCGACATGCACAACCAATATATGTATGTATGTATATGTATGTATGTATATATATGTATGTATATATATACCCTAAACCCTATATGCATGTGTGTATGTATGTATGTATGTATATGTATGTATGTATATGTATGTATATGTATGTATGTATATGTATGTATGTATATGTATGTATGTATGTATGTATGTATGTATGTATGTATATGTGTGTATGTATGTATTCCTGAGAGAGTCCGGGCGAGCGATCATGTCTTGGGGGTAGGGCTGTCAAAAACGCTCGTTGTTCGCGAACAGTTCGTGTTCGATTCGTCAATGAGTTTGTGTTCGATTTGTTCGATAAGTAGACGAGACGAATATGAACAAATTTTTTT
>NEWO01000011.1:1749344-1784684 GCA_003013225.1 Phalaenopsis aphrodite | reverse complement strand
CTGCGGCCGGCCCGCGGGCCGCGTTTCAGGATAAGCAGCTTATCCTGAAACACACAAGCTGCCCCAAACGGACCCTTAAAGTATGGGCTTATTTGTGCATAAATATGCGTATTCATCAATATAATATTGTATACTAAAGAATGCTTTGCACGGATCTCAAGATAATCTGTAGTCGACTCGTCATATGAGTACTTTTCCTCCAAACGGAACACTTTTCCTCCAGGTGAAGGGTCTTTCCCAATGACAGAAGACTTTTCCCCCTAATCGACAAAGGACTCTTTCCTCAGACATAGAACTGTCCCCCGGACCACCGACCAGCCACCAGAACCCGACGATTGCCCTCGACGGGATAACCACAAAATGTGCTGATCCAACAGTCGATGAGATATTCAGTAGAATGCACAAGCACAAAAAACTAAAATATATTGTACTACACTTTCTAAAGCAAGGGTGATATTATAATATACTTCTTGACCCTCATATTATTTATAAGTAAGATGATCCTTTTCATGTAAAGCGTCATTTTTTACTTCCCCCACTTATAACCTCTATTTTTCTAGAATAACATCGGTCCACTAGCCCAGGAATACCCCAATTTACCCCCGAAGGGGGAGCAAGTCTTCCTCTTTATTTCTCTCCTTCTCTCCCTCCCATGTTTTTTTTTTCTCGGCCCCACACTCTATTCCTTGGGCACGGTCTTTAGAACATATTTGGATTTAACATTCAAAAGGGTGTGGTGAGCGTGGATCGTGTCATCAACAAGAAAACGAGTAACACCGAGCAAAAACTCTTCAGAGAGACGCGTCTAGCAAAAAACGCAAGGGAAACTTACACGACAATTTATTTTTTCTTCTATAGATCTGTGTATACTCTCCATTTCCAGATCCAGAGACATCTAACACTCCTCCCATACACAGATCTCCACCCGTCAACCTCCCTTATCTTCAAAACCCAAGCACACCATCTTCCGACCCGGAAAAATTATTACGTTCATCGCCAGGATGTCGAGCTGCATCCGAGCGACGTCCGTGATACATCAGAGGTTCTCAAGGCCGTCGCCTAGACACAGTTCGACGTCTGGGCGACACACGTAATAATCTCTCCGACCTGAGAGCAATACTACCCACTCCAATTTCTCCAATCGAAACAACAGACAAAATGTCGATCTACCAAAGACCATCCTACCGCCTCCACTGCAAAAACCACCCACCTGCATTTTCTTCATTCCATATCTGATGAGTTATCTTCATAGCCAACCGTAACTCCACAGTGATCGTCTCCGCCGACCGGTCGTCTTACCCAACCAACTGACAAAATCTCTCCCTCTCCCTCTTTCACTAAGAGAATTCTTCTTTGTTTACATATGTGTTTCCTTCTTATCTGATTCTCTAAATCACTACGTCTTCATCATCTTCGTTTGACCGCATCGGAATTAAAGCAGATAAACTAAAGCCGGACAATACCATATTTTCTCATACAATCAATCAGTGATTTCATCACATCAAACCCATGGTAAGGCGATGTAAGTGTTGGATCGGATTTTTAAAGAAGCCTGGAAGATCCTGCACTCTCTAGCAATGTGACGAGGGTGATAGAGGTAGAGTATGAATGCGTGTTAGAAAATTCATGGCGGTAGATAAGGAATTATCGTCTTAACGTTGCAAGAGAATAAAACACGCTCGGTTAAAAGAAAACAACTAGTAATGACAAAAACCACGGAGCCTGACTAAGATCTAAAAATTCACTACATGTTGATGATTACAGAAATCCCTTGTCCCAAAAACGGGAAAGAGTTACTAGGTTTTTCAAGTTATAATGTCGACTAAAAACTTTCGGTCAGTGGTGGTCAACGGTGATTGGTGGTGATTGACGAAGGTGGCAGTTGTCGACGGTGGTCGACGACTGTCGACAGCAATTGGCGTTGGTTGACGGCGGCCAGTAGCGATCGACGTTGACAGAAGTGGTGTTGGGCTTCAATTCCTTCTCAAAGTTTTAAGTTCTCTCTCAAGTCTTCAATCCCCTCACATGAGAGGGGTATGTCTCTATTTATAGTGTTCTGGGTTCAATGAATGCAAGAATATGAACCACTTTGATCGTACGGTCCAAAGAACTTCGATTAGACAAAAATTGATGGACATTTGAGTGCCTGAACAATGTCGGAATTGAGCAATCCTGGGCTCGTTAGATTCATCTTGTCGAGACGCTCGATTTGATTATAGGCTTGCTAGATTTGACATTCTTTTAACCTTCTAAATATTCCTTAAAACAGAGTGATTTTATAACTTGATCTGAGCTTAATTTGACTCGGATTGGACAAAATTTGGTAACTTTGGGTTCTTCTCGTTGAGCCGATCATTTTGACTGTAAGTTCGTTGAAATTGAGTTATGGATGAGTTTTTAAAGAGGTTCGAATATTTTTTTGCTCAAAATATCACCTCCAGAACTATCTCATGTCCAGGGATTCATGTCGGGTGATGGAGATTTGTTGGAGATGTAGGAGGAACGTTGACTAGAGATCAATTAGCTAGCGGAAGGGAAAAGTGAAGGGGAAAGGGGGAGAAAGGTTTTGGTTAGGATTTATGGGGAAGGGGTGGATGTGTTCTTCGATCGCTGATGAGATCCGGACATTTGAGTTCATATCACGGCATGGACAGGGTCCGCGATTGCTTGGGATATTCAACAATGGCCGCCTTGAGGACATCATTCATGCCAGGGCCACCCGGCTTGAACAAGGATGGATTTGCTGTCCAAGCTGCTGTTGCAAACAAACAAAAAATGTGGAAGCTATGGTCGAAGGGAAATAGCTTTCCATACAGTCTTAAGGGAAAGCCAAGGCATACGTGTGTGCTCGCCGCCGATGGTGACGCCTAAACACCAAGACTCACTTCTGCAACAGGAAGAAAGAATCCAGGGCACTAAGGCCCACTGCAGGAGAGCATCTGGTTCCCAATAAGAATTTCCAAGTACAAGGGTGTCACTCTTCACAAATGCGGCCGATGGGAAGCTAGAATGGGTTAGTTTTTAGGGAAGAAGTATGTGTATTTGTGTCTCTTAAACAAAGAAGTAAATTAATGCAAGATGTGGAAATGAAAATCAAAGAAAATAAGAAAGAAGGGTCAAGATTCTTTATTTCCCTTGTTTTTTTCGGAAAAACGGCAACAGAGAGCAACAAAATCTGGGTGGGTTGAAGCCAACGATCCAGTGGAAAAACCGAACGGATGCAATACATAACACATTCTTTATGTATTTTTATATTTCCATACATGCCAATCAGCTCATATATCTATATGTCCTATATGTTCACATGCATAACGCTCAATTGTTTTTGTATACCTCTAGCAGCAGGTCATCCTCTGACCGACCATTGCTCCGGTTGCCTCCGGCCGACCACCTCACTGCTCTGGCCCGCCACCTCAAGAATAGAAGATTTACAAACATACCACTCAATTCCTATACATTTAAATATATACACACACGAATCGAATTCGTGCAATTCTGAATCATCATAATTTAAATATTCGCTTGTTTCATACTTTTCGGGAAGGTAATTCCCCCGCGGATTGGTTGGCGATGACTGCTAAACTTCAGGGTAACATTATAGTTAATGCTTCACCCCCATATCAGTTAAAGAGGCTTTTAAGGGGAGATTCTATGGATTTGACTTTCGCCAGAAGGTTTAATGGCTGAAGGTATTTGATGTTGAATTTTTTGAATAACGTTATTTTCTTACTGGAGGTTGGAGATTCGGATGGCTGGCTGTTTTTCGGTTTTGTCTTTGGTTTTTTTGGCCACTGTTTCAATATGTTTCATACTAAGTTTAGGCGGATGAGGTATGAGATGCTTTTCTATGCCTCCTTTGATTATATAAGAGTGTAGGCAATGCTTTCATGTACTAAGTATGAGGCTATATGTCTCTTTGGTGGCTCCAATCGGTGCTTCTTTTATGTGAATTTTGGGTGACTTATTCTCATTTTTTACTTCCCTAACATGGCTGGTTGGGTTTCGAGGCCTTGCGTTACTGTTACATGGGGCTAAACTGGGCTGCAGATTTCTCCTTCACAGTTTATTGTTAACTCAGTCACTCCTTTTCAGTTGTTCAATTTCAGTTGTTCAATAGGGGGTTGTGACGGTTTTTAGGAGCCATTGGAATTTTATTTCAGACATCTAGGTTTGCTCTTTATATAGAGTCTCGTGTTCTTTTATCCATAGATTTATTGGGGGGAGGTTCTACTTCACTTCGCTACCCGGGGTTGGATTTGGGAGAATTTTCTACTTCTACCCTTTTTTTGTTTTGGATAACTTGGGATGGTGTGGACTTAGCCGGTTTCTCCAAATTTGGGACATTTCCTCTGTTACAATTGCATCTATCCTTTTACTTTCTTGGGATATTTACTTATGTTTTAATCGTGTTTGTTTGGACTTATTGGTTTTGGAGCCTATAGTTTGGATTTACAGGGTGGACACTTCGGCTTCTGCTATGTTTACCGATTTCGACCTGCTCACTACTAATTACATCTGGTCCTTTCGTGTCAAAATCAGAAGGGTTGACGTCCGCTTATTTGGCTTCTTGGTCTTCAGGTTGAGGCGGCATACTTTTTGGTTTAATAGGATATACGATACCTTACGTGTCTTTTACTTTTTTTTGGTTGAGTTATACTGTGGAATTGGAACCCCTAGGATCTTCTTGTATTTTCTTTTGGGCTTTAGTTGGGGTTCCTTTTTCCCTCCCAATTTGTATCTTTTCTTATTTTAACGCGTAGATAGCTACGAGTTGCTCTTTAATTATATATATATATATATATATATATATATATATATATATATATATATATATATNTGTCGTTGTTGGCTGTTTGATTTTTTTGTACGTCTCCAGAGCTTGTTGTTGCTGGGTGTAAGATTTTTTTTTGGTCGCACCCATTGCAGAGCTTGTCGCTTTTTGGCACTCTTCGCGGAGCTTGTTGCTGCCTGGTGTTTGATTTTTTTTTGCACCCCTAGCGAAGATTGTCGTTGTTGGTGTTAGATTTTTTTGCACTTCTCGCGGAGCTTGTCGCTGTTGTATGTTTGATTTTTTTTTTTTGGCAACCTTAGCGGAGCTTGCCGGTTGGGGAATCGTCTCTGAGCGTTCATCCAATCTGAGCTACAAGACGAACTCATTGTAAAGAAAGTGTCGTGACTAGCCCCTTGGGGTCCCAATCAGATGTCTATGATATCGTTGTCGGTTATACTTCTTGGGCTCAAGTTCCCTAAGTGTCGAGTAGCCACGACATTCATGAAATTCTTGAGTTTTGACTTCACTTCTCACATAGAAATAAAACATAATGTAGTTGATGGTGAGAGGTAGGGGTATATTTCAAAGTATATATATATATATATATACTTTGAAATATACCCCTACCTCTCACCATCAACTACATTATGTTTTATTTCTATGTGAGAAGTGAAGTCAAAACTCAAGAATTTCATGAATGTCGTGGCTACTCGACACTTAGGGAACTTGAGCCCAAGAAGTATAACCGACAACGATGTCATAGACATCTGATTGGGACCCCAAGGGGCTAGTCACGACACTTTCTTTACAATGAGTTCGTCTTGTAGCTCAGATTGGATGAACGCTCAGAGACGATTCCCCAACCGGCAAGCTCCGCTAAGGTTGCCAAAAAAAAAAAATCAAACATACAACAGCGACAAGCTCCGCGAGAAGTGCAAAAAAATCTAACACCAACAACGACAATCTTCGCTAGGGGTGCAAAAAAAAATCAAACACCAGGCAGCAACAAGCTCCGCGAAGAGTGCCAAAAAGCGACAAGCTCTGCAATGGGTGCGACCAAAAAAAAATCTTACACCCAGCAACAACAAGCTCTGGAGACGTACAAAAAAATCAAACAGCCAACAACGACATGCTCCGCGAGAGGTGCAAAAAAAAAAAATCTAACCCCCAGCAGTAGCAAGCTCAGTGAGGGGTGCAGTGCTCTAGAACCCCATCCCAGGGCAAACAACTCCAGAAATCCACTCTGGGGCAAATGGTGCTAGGACTCCCCCCAGAGATGCCAATTCTAGAACTCTTCCTCAAGACAGGCAAATGAACAAAGAACTCTGACGGTCGACCTTTTTCTCTGAACAAAGAACAGAGATGCCAATTCTAGATAGAAAAAAACTCCAGAATGACAAATCAGTAAATAACAATAAAGACACCAGAATCGAGCACAAAAAGCACCTAGCATGGAGTATCTATAGCAAATTATTTGTTCAAGATTTGTTTGATTTATAAATTTTATTTTTCTTATTGCATATGTCGCTATCAAAGAACAAGAAAATTAAGAAACTTAACACGTATACACAAGAATGATTTACACGGATCTTGAGGCAATCTACAGTCTACTCCCATCGAATTAACTACCCTCCACCGACTTTTCCCCCAAGCGGAGTGCTTTTCCCCTAACGAAGTACTTTTCCTCTAAACGGAGGACTTTTCCCTTGACAGAGGACTTTTTACTCCAATGGAGGACTCTTCTCCCACTCGAAGAACTATTCCCTCGAACGGAGAACCATTCCCCTAGAAGGACTTTTTCCTTCGACTGGTCATAGGAACCTGAATACTCTCCTCGACAGAAAAACCCTAAAATGACCGATCCAACTGTCGATGAGCTATCCAATATAATACACCAACACAAATTATTAAATTATCATGCATTACCATTTTTAAACAAAGATAATATTATAATTTACTTTTTGGCGCTACTATCATCTATAAATAGGATGACACTTTTCCTGTAAAAGGTCTTCTTTGGCTCCCCCCTCTTGTAAACTCTATTTTTCCAGAATAATACAGAGTCCACGAGCCCGAGAACACCCCGATTTGCTTTTCCAGAATAACACGGGTCCGCGAACCCGAGAACACCCCGATTTGCTCGTCCGGGCTGTCAGTGCAAATTTGTGAATAATTTGTTTGTGCTCCCAATAAAGCCGGTCTCCTATTTCTCATAAGCGGGTTTGATAATGATTATATATATATGATATTTATCTGAACCAAATCATTGTACTTCAATCCATTGAAACTTCCAATTAGTGCCTTAACACAACTTTGAATATTTCAATGTGTTATTGATAATCAAAATTTGTACAATTTAATCCCAATTTCTTTTCTCAGAAGAAGAATTTATGCTTCTTTTAAATAAACAAACAGAAAAATCAAATAGAATTGCTGCTAATCTATTGAAATTAGTCAGCGATAAGCAAAATTCTGCAATACTACAGGAGTTATACAAGATGTACAGCCTTACCAAGCTCACTCCTTAATTATGCAGCAGAGATTGCTCGGTAGCCCTCCTTCTCAAGCTGTTTTGCAAGGGAACTGTCCCCAGTTCTCACAATTGCACCGGCCTCCTGCACACATTTTAAAGTAATCCAACTTCATGCATCAACAAATAGACGTGCAGTGCACTTGGCTTATATAGCGTTCTCAGAATAATATAAATTATAAATAATATGTGAGAAAAAGGTTGGTGAAATTTGACTGTATAACCGTCGTAGCATACCAAACACCTAAACTTTCAGCAATAACAAATATAAGTGCAGTTGGCTTTTATAGCCTTCTCAGAATAATGAAAATTATTAATAAATATGTGTGAAAACGTTTGGGAAATTTGACTGTATAAATAAGCTTAGTTGTGCAAATATGCCTTCTCTTATGTACATACCAACCACACAATTCTTTATGTATATACATATCTAACACCTAAACTTTCATATGGATGTAAATATTGAAGTTCTGGCATTAAATAAGTGAATACATGGAGAATTGTGTGGTATGCCTATAAATGCCCACCTTTTTTTTAGGGTCATTTGCATACCACCTAATTTTTATGTATATACATATCTCGCACCTAAACTATACTTTTTACATTTATAACACTCAAATCTTTCATATCACATCAAAAATAACATTTTTTTACTTTTAAAAAAAAATTGAAATACATGTTTTCATGTATGAATGTATAAATTGAAATTTAGCGTTAGACATGTAAATACATAGGAATTAAATGGATGCATTTTAAATATTCTTTTTCTCAGAGCAAATATACTCCAAAATACTTTTTGGACCATGTTCAGAATTGGAATAGAGCAGCGCAATTTTATTGATATGAGGGTATTTAAACTCAATTACAATAGGCATAATAAAGAAAAGAAATAAAGACGGAATAAAATAGCTAGGAAAAAAATAAAATGGAATAAACAAAATAGGAAATTCAAAAAAAGAAAAAAAAAAAAAAAGTAATAACGACTTATAATCCAATACTTCCCCACATGTTGAAGCATAGAGTCATGTTCAACTTGGACTTAAAGTCATAGAACAAAGGGCGAGAAAGATTATTGGTGAGAATGTCTGCTAGTTAACTACTTGAGGGCACATATGGAACATAAATCTCCCCAGACTTAATCTTTTCTTTAATGAAGTGTCTGTCGATCTCCACATGTTTGGTCTGATCATGTTGGACAGGGTTATGAGCAATGTTGATTGCGGCCTTATTATCACAGAATAGTTGCAGTGGGACGAATGTTGGCATACGGAGTTCGCAGAGCATGATGTGCAGTCAAAGTGCTTCATAGATTCCTAAGGATACGAATCTGAATTCAGCTGCAGTATTACTTTGGGCAACCAATGGTTCCACGTGACAAGATTGTCTCATACAAATGAACAATAACCAGAGGTGGAACGACGATCATGAACTGATCCGGCCCAATCAGCATCTGCCTACACAACAATAGACCGTGGTGTGACAAGAGAAAAATAAATATCAGCCTGGTATACCTTTTAAGTAGTGGAGAATCCACTGAACAGTTTGGAGGAGGTGCTTGTAGGGGTCATGCATGAATTGACTAACTATTTTAATAGCGTGACATATGTTGGAGCGAGTATGAGCAAGGTAGATAAGTTTTTCCATAATAGGATGATAATGAGTCGTGTTAACAGACACAACATTAAGAATGTCAGATAATTATTTATTAGGATCCATGGGAACAATAATAGCTTTGCATAAAAGAAGGTTGTTCTTTGGTAAGAGATCAATCACATATTTGCACTGAGGCAAACAAATTTCTCGAGAAGACCGAGTCATTTCCATGCCTAAGAAGTAAAGGAGAGATCCCAAGTCCTTTATCTCGAAAGATGAAGAAAGAATGTTTTTTAAGGACTCCAATGTTAGGAGATCGTTACTTGAAAGAACAATATCGTTAACATAAACAATAAGAAAGCTATCTGAACACTGGAGGAATGTCGAAAGAAGAGGGTGAGATCTGATTGAGCATGAGTAAAGCTATGGCCCAAGACAAACTTTGTGAACTTGTCGAACCGACCACTTGGGGACTGTTTTAGCCCATAAAGGGACTTTCGTAGCCTGCACACCTATCCCCTAGAGGCATTAGAATTAAACCTTGAAGGGAGAGACATCTACAACTCTTCTGTCAGCTCTTCGCTCAAGAATGCATTCTTGACAGCTATTTAGAATACTGGTCAATCCAGATTTACTGTAAGTGACAACAGGAACCAAGCTATTGTAGCAAAGGTCTCCTCATAGTCAACTCTGTAAATCTGTGAATATCATTTGACGACCAATTTTGACTTGTTGCGTTCAAAGAACTCGTCAGAGTTAAACTTGGTGTTGAAATTTATCGGCACTCTACAACATTCTCAGCCTGAGGAAGGTCCACGACGTCCCACGTATAGTTCCGCTAAAGGGCGTTCATTTATTTCATTACTGTTGTTTTTTTAGGCTGGTACAACAAGAGCGACCTCAATAGTAGCAGGGGTCTGATGGTTCATCAGGGAAGTAGCAAATGCTCTGAAGGTCAGCAATAAACAATGGAAAGAGACATCTTTTGTCATATAATAGAGGGAGCATGTATGATTGCAAACCTTACTCGAAAAACTCACCTCCTCATTCAGAGGAAGGGTGGTGCTGAGGATGTCATCTGGAGTTGAGTCAAGGTTCCGTAAGGAGGTAGCAGGCCCCAGAGTAGGAGAATTAGGATAGTTGTGTCGAGTGTAGACACTGACATTGAAAGGAAGAGATGATGCACTCAATGTGATAGAGGACTCCTCAGTGGTAGAAACAAAAGGAGGATCATCCATAGGAGTAGGAAACTGGACAATGTCGAGGAACTCAAGCTCCCCTTCACTAGAGATCAAGCTAGAAAAATAGGGAACATTTTCAAATAAGGAGACATCATCACTCATATAAATTTTGTTTGTGGTCGGATCAAGGCACTGATACCTTTTTTGAGTAGCAGAGTGCCCAAGAAACATGCACTTTAAGAATCTAGGATCAAGTTTACTCTGAATAGAGGCAGTGTTTCAAACAAAGGCAGTGCGCCAAAAAACCATAGGATCTAATATGGAGAAGACCCTGATTGGCAAGGAAGCAAAACATGAGAACGGCTAAAGGGGTTCGAAATTTGTGAATTTTGGAGAGAACTCTATTTATGAGATAGGTGGCAGTTAGAACCTTTCAAAAATGTCTCGAGACGTTGGATTGAAACATAATAAAGCAAGCAACGTCGACGACGTGACAATTTATCCTCTCGGCTACCCCATTTTATATAGAAATAATTGTGCAAAAACTATGATAGAGGATGTATTTACTTACCAATAATTCACTCAAAAAAGAGATGAAAAACTCACGGTCATTATCGATCCGAAGGACTTGAATAAGTGTTTTGAATTGAGTTAAGGCAAAGGTGTAGAAGTTTTGAAAGGTCGCGACTTTCGATTTGTCATTTAAAATGTAAACTCACGGCATTCAAGTGTGGTCATAAATTAAGGTTAAAAACCGTCGTTTATTGATGTAGCTTGAGGTTTGAAAAGGTTTCACTATGAATGAAAGAGAAATGAGCGGAAGATCTATAAGTGTGAGGTGGATAATAGACCCAGTGGTGTTTAGCTAACTGACATATCTCACAATTGAAGTTAGCAAAATTTTTATTAAAAAACACCAGAGGATACAAATTTTTCAACTATTGAAAAGAAGGGTGACCTAAACAACAATGTAACATTATAATGGGGCATTCAATGACTCGAGATAGGCTACAATTTTTTTGAGTGTCGTGTTTTCACTTTCCGTATTCTCCTTTTGGAAGTAGTGGAGTCCAGCTACTCTCTTAGTAGTTTCAATCATCCCCTCCGAACGATGATCCTGAAAAACACAAACATCAAAAGAGAAATTAGCAACGCAATCGATATCACTTGTCAAATTGTTGACAGATAATAAGTTGCATTGCAATTAGATAACATGTAAAACAGACGCCAATCTTAGATCAGTCGTTAGTACAACTGACCTTTTACCAACAATGGAATGATCCATCAGCAATTCTAACGGTATTTTTTTCCAGAGCATGGGTAGTAAGTCGAGAAGGTTAGCGAACAGTCAATCATGTGATCTGTGACACCTAAATCAATAATCCAAAGATTAAAGAAGGAATAAACTATGAGAGTCATAAGAAGAGTACCTTGTTGGACGTGGGAGGTGGATGGACCCGCAAATCTTGATTGGCTCCAAGAAGCTTGATCAATTGTTCCATCTAGTTTTTTGAGGATTCAGATGATTCTGGGATATTGCAGGTTGGAGTTAGTTGAGTCGTGTATGGTTCGATCGTCGTCGCGAGTACCTTGGCAGCTGACAATTTGGCCGAACATTTGTATGTCAACTTATCGTGAAGTTTCCAAAATTTGTCCCGATTGTGGTTGGGTTTGTGAGAGGTGGCATGGACAATGGCCTAACACTATTTGAGATCAAGGAGGACGATCCAACAGAAAGACTAGAAGACCCAAGAGTGATAAGTCTCATGCTTTCTTCCCGACAAACCCCGGTGAAAGCAACACGAGCAAAAGAAAGAAGATCCTGGCCAAAAATACGACCTCAAACTTCATCAAGGTCTTTGTTAAGGCCAGCAAAGAATTGGTACATAGAAACCTTTTCTACAATCTTCTGGAAAAGAGATAAGTCCGTCGGAGAATCCCAGGTGTATTCGTAGCATATATCGCAATCCATCTATAATGCAACAAGATCATTATAGCACTAGGTCACAGTCCTTGACACATGTTTTGTCTATCGGATCTTCATAGATACCTCATAAAATTGGTTGGAATTTCTTACATACGAATAGGTATCATGGACAGTCCAGAGAGCGCTAGTTGAAGGGAGGAACATGTATGAACGATTAATTGAAGTCTCCATGAAGTTGATTAGCCACGACATAACCATAAAGTTCTCAACTTCCCAAGCTCCATATGCCAGGTCAATTTTTGGAGGCTCGCGAACCATCTCAGTGAGGTAACCAAACTTTCCATGTCCTTTGATGAACAAAAACACCGCTTTGGACCATTAGAGACAGTTATTGTCGTTTAGCTTATAGGTCGTGATTAAGAAATTCATGTTAGTTTATGATCCTCCGATCTACAAGGGAGTGGAAATTAGTGTTGATCACTCATGGAATCAAAAACAACTTCTAAAGGTGGTTCAGAGATGGAGGAATCCGCCATAATTCCGACTGAACCAAAGGAGTGGCGGTTCTAGGCCATTGATGAATTCTAGTAGGGTTATGGCTGAGGGCTGCTGCAAGAAAAACAGTGTTTGTTCTGGTAGGGATACAGCAGAGGGCTGCTACAGAAAAATACAGTGGCTGCCGCAGAAAACAGCAGGAAGAGAACTTGAATCCAGGGCTGCAGAAAACAGCGACTGCACAGAGCAGCAGGAAAGAGCGGCTGCCGACTGCTGGATAGAGGGAAGCAGCCTGTTGAATCACCAGCGGCTGGATTGGAGGGAACCGATGGCTTCACAAGGACCAGCAGAAGGTTCATGCAGCGGCTGGAACACCGACGGCTGCACAAGAAGTCCAGCGGTTGCTGAAACTTGCAGAGAAAGTCGGCGGCTAATAGGTGCCAGCTGCTAGAACTAGCAGAGGAGGCCAGTGGCTGCTAGATATAGGGTTAAACTTGGGCAGATCTATGATTAAACTCTGATACCATGTTGAGATTTGAAATAGAACAGCACAATTTTATTGATAGGAGGAAAGAAATTTAAACCCAATTACAATAGACATAATAAAAGAAGGATATAAAAATAGAATAAAATAACTAAGAAAGAAAACAAAGCAGAATAAAGTAAAATGAGAAATAAATAAATAGGGAATAAAAGTAAATAATAACTAATAACGGCTTAAGGTTAGCTGTTATAATCCAATACCAAATACTCCCAATGATGGATGACCTTTTGTATTTGCTGAATGCTTATTAAAATCAAAGCCCACAGAAACTGATTCGAGCCTAATTTAAACTTCAGTTCAAACTAAAGTATGACCTGGATTCAAACTAGATTGCCCTAGAAAAGACGTTTGGGCAAGGCAGGGTAGGAAAGCTCAGGTCTAGCCACACATTCAAAGCTCATGTCCAAGCGGGACTTCATTTATTACTGCTCAAATGATTCGTAGATGGCCGAAGCGGTGATTTGGGAACTCATGTCCACACAAAACATTGTGCTTCTATGCTCCAGTGGTAGTAACAACGGCAGCGAGATGTAGGAATAGACTGATAACAAGCCATCCACAAGTGGGAAGCAATCTTAGTCACGGGTTTGGTGTTATAAGAGCAAACCATGACAGCATTGATTGATAGAGTCACCAAAGGATAAAAACAAACCTCAATCCCCGATGCCATTATTGTCACTACGAATCACCAAAGCAGGAAAGGACAAAGTCCCGGTGGCTGAGAGCAATGAACCCGTCACTAGACTTGTGTGATCGTGAATCAGTCACCAGACCATGCCAAACTGCTCCGCCTATTTCTAACCTCCCTCGTTCACCTAGGTGCATTGTTCAAGCCTCTCCCCCTTACAAAATCCTAATTTTAACCCAAGTTCAAATCTAAATTTGGGTTCAAATAATATTTGAAGCTAGATATGAATTGATTCAAACCAATTTCAGAGGGGTTCAACTTTAGCAAGCAGTGAAGAATAGAATTGTTTATCCTTCATTGAAGGAAATTTCGTCCAAAATAGACTAAAGGCATATTTCTCGAAATAAATAAACAGCGGAGACAGTTGGTCAATGATGTATATTATGAGACATATAATGTCCAATTTCCCAAGCTCGTGTTTTGATAAAATTAGAAAACAAAATTCATGAGAGGGAAATAAACCATGCACACTTCCAGGTTCTAATGCACATGCTGCACAAACATAGTCAATTGGGACTGGTCAATCAAGTCCTTGTAGGAGCATGAATCGGGTTTTAGCAAGTTGCTGATTGTGAGGTGAGAACCTCAACATGATCTAAAAAATTGTTCAACTAACCTGCCACAAAATAAATTTTGATCTTAAACGCACGAAAATACCTTGAGGCACATGCATTCTTTAGGATTACAAGGAACGAACATCAAAGAGAGAATTCATCATGCTAGTGCAAAATCAAAAAGTAGGATGGGAGCAGGACTATGCAAATCAGGGGTCAGGCTGTCTTCAAATCGAGCACAAGAGACCAAAATCGAGAAAGCAGGAGTCAGAGCATCAAGAAGCATTGGTAAGTTTTTTTTCGTGACTTTCTAAAGGCCAAGGCCAAGGGTAAAACATTATCTCCAACATATTCATAAGGCAACACCAAATAAAGGTATTGATTTAAAATGATAAACGGATTTATGCTCTGACGCTAAAGCTATCATGTTTAACCCATTTTTAAGTTTGTGCCCACTGCCAACTAAATTAGGAATTCTACAAGATTGGACTGATTGGCTCAAAATTGACTCCAATTCAAGTGCAATTTTTAAAGTGCAGTTTTGACTATACTTTTTTTTTTTTTTTAATTTACACTTCGAGTTTTAAGCTTTGTCTCGTTAAGGCAAAAAGCCTCAGTTTTCAGTTTCTGTCTTTTTAAACCTTACATCTTGGAACTCATCAATGCTCTTAAGTGGCTTAAAGCCTCAAATTGCACAAGACCCGATCTTGCCAAATCAACACAGTAAGCCCTTAGTATTAAACTGTTAAATTGCCCAAATGCTCAAACAATCATCATTCACCAAAGCTACACTCCCAAATAAGCTGATCACTAATCCTAAGTACTCAATGAATTACTAGCTTTCCAGCTAAAGAGCTTCTCAAGAGTACTCTCCCGCAATTTGGAGCACGCTCATCATTCCTATCTAGCAACCAAGTACAACTCAAACTCAAACACAACATAGCTAGCTACACTAACTCAAAGTCATATATTTCTTATGTGACAAAACAATGTAAACAATTTTGTAACGCCTTCTATCACGCAATCTTATACTTAGAAACTTTCTCAATAATCTCTCTCATAAAGTCCCATAGATTCACCTCTAGGTCTATGTTTTTCTCCATTAAGCATATATGTAATTAGGTTTGATTAGCCCTTTCTAATATGAAAGGTTTTGATAGAGTATTCTATATTTACTCCAATCAAGGAGAACTATTGAAACTGAATCATTGCTCTACTCCTTTCAACTCATCGGGTACGATTTGTATATCTAATAAAGACTTGGTATCTTTCCATGAATAATATCGAGTCTAACATCCTCTTAGGTGTGGTGATGATAAAAATGTCAAAGATAGAGTACCATGTCACATAGCATCCAAATGATAAGCAAAGGGCCTTGCATGATGAGTGACCAATGAATATTCCGTCTCCAAAATAATATAAAACATGGAGGATACTCTCACACCAATGATCCATGATATTTTTGAGTTCTTTTGAGTCATTCATGTCAAACTCACCCCATAAGAGCATGAATCAGCCGTTTTTCCAAGAAGTTGACATTGTCTTAATTCAAAAGCTACTTGTCACACCGCGCCATCTAAGTGGAGTTAGTGATATCCCTTCAAATATGAGAGAGGATTCTAGAGAAAATCAAAAAGAAGAAGATCAACTTACGAGACTCTAGAAGGTTCCACCATATTCCAGATAACATTGAAGAAGAGAAGCTTCAAGAGAAACTCCAGGCATGAAAGGCTATAAAAACATGTATATGTAAAGAATAATGTAGAACTATCTATAAGTTCATATATTCCAATGTAATTTAGAATATTCTCTAGTATCTCAACATATCATATGGCAATTACATTTCCTGCACGAGGTTGGGCTTTTACTGCCCTAAGAAACTTGTTGCAATCCTAGGCATACAACTAAATGCAACAAAATCTATCAAAGAGGAAGTGTTACTGCCTCAAACAATGACATAATAAGAGACCTTCTACAAAATGCCCGTTTAAATAATGGAAATGATAGCTTGAATGCATTGTTGGCGAATTGAGCCAAATTATTTAAATCACAATCAAGGTTGCTCAAATATTGTTCGATCGAGAAATGAAAAATGTCAACGCGTCCAAAACATCAAAATTACAAAGAAAGGACGCCCATATTTTCCAAATCCCCAAGTACAAGTGGACGATGCGCAATTTGAGGCATAATGAATGATGAACTTCTATAAGACAAGACATTAAACAGCAAGCCTTTATCTATTAAGTGGGGTTGGCTACATGAATCCTTTATCTATAAAACAAAATATATTAAGAATTAAATTTAATTAATCCAATTTTATTTGAATATATATATATATATATATATATATATATATATATATATATATATATATATATATATATATATATATATATATATATTCCCACCATCGGATCCCGCCGATTCTTTGCCTTCTTATGCCCAGCACTGCCTTCGTACATTTAGTACTGCAGAAAATGTTGCGTCTTTTTCCCGTCGGGCTTTTTTTTAATAGGGTGAGCGCACAAACTAGTACTTTGTGATTCTTTATTTTATTTCCAATTAATATTTTATACATTTGAGCACTTCTCGCATCTAGCATAATTAAAAAAAATCAAGCCTAATCAACCTATTCAGCTTCACATTACCTCATTCCATCCACGAGGAAAAAATAAAGAACAAAACTCACTTCCATTTCTCTCTCTCTACCCATTTCATCTTGGCCTCCCTCTTCATTTTAGAACATTCATACTTCCCAAAACTCGCCTCCAGCCACAGTTGACGTTGTTCCCTCCTCACACAGACCGCTCCAACCGTTAGCGGCCTATTTCTTTTCTCCATATGCTCGACTAGCCAGCCAACAAGCCCTCCATGAGCTGCTCCTCTTGCACAGTTCCAGCTCCAGCTCTCTCTCCATCCTTGCACAACAACCCCCACCCAAGCTCCCTTCTCTGAACACCTTAGTCAGCTCTCCTTTACAGGCCTCACACACTTATCCCCTCTTCGCATGTCCCAATCAGCCTTTCATTTTCCCCTCATCGATCCCAACTCTCTCCCATATCAAGGCAGGTAAACCCAACTTTCCTGACCCAAAACTCTACCCCATTTGCAGCCTCTCTCTATTTGTTCCAACATAATTCGCACCCACACCTGCTTGAATGCAAGCAAATCGAACGCCCCTTTCTCCGTTTCTCGCCCATAGAAGACATCGCCACCCATCATTCCTTCCTCACTGTAGCCTCCCCCACCTACAGCTACCTGATGTAGGCAATCTTATCCAAACACGCAGCACCCCTCGATCTTTTGCTTGTAAACTTGTACCCCAATCGCAAGCCGTCCTTCAGACGAATCTTAGCACAGCATATCCTCTAGCCGCCACCTCATCCCACAACTCTCTATCTCTATCACTCTTTAAATCTCTCCACCTCTCACTTTCTCTTTTTAAATCATCCAATCAAAATAAAAAATTTAGCTTAATCTTGCCAATTCATCCTCAGCATTATCGCTACCTCGTGCAAGAGCAGCCGAACAGCCCAATTAAGTACTTGAATGCTCTTTCTTGGTGCTGCAGGAAAATTCTATTATACTAGTGTGTTCTTTTGCAAGAGAAACCCCCATCCATGATTACCGGTTACCATCATATGAATAAATTATAAACAAGTAGTTACAAATCATGCATGAGGACCTAAGAAAAAAAAATCTCATATTTTCATAAAAATATTCTCTCTCGTACTTGCTTATAAATTCTCATTAAAAATATACATTCTCTCTCTAAATCTTCCTTATTACTCGATTTGAATTACTTTTCTCCAAAAGAGTTCAATTGAGGCATTCATGGCCGATCCGAACAAGGAAAATCACTGAGACTTAATCTTCTTCTCTCCCATCTAATCTCTAAGCTCGATCCATGATTTTAACAGTCCTCACATCTTATTATTGACGGCAATAGACAAAACACGTGGTGGTGATTGATTTAATTATGCAGTGGTGTTTCATTCGGCATTGAAATCAATATCATGATAACCTCAAAAAATCGGTAAAATGTTATATTATAGAAAGCAAAAATAAGTTCCAAGCAAAACAGAAGATGGTAATCACAGACATTCCCTTCAAAATCATGTGAAAATCATTATTGTAAGACTTGTGTAGCTCTTACCATTATATGAACATAATTGGGCTTGATGTAATCCAACAGGCGCTGATAATGGGTTATCATCAAAATAGAGTTATGGGGTGTTAACAATCCATTGATTGCCTTTGCTACATCTTGAAGTGCATCAACATCTAAACCAGAATCAATTTCATCTAGAATAGCCAACTCAGCCTCTAGAACCTGAAATTATATATGGATGTCATACATAACACAAAAATTAAAAAGTAAAACTCGAAGTACAATGCAAAAAAAACATTTAAATATGTTAGAAGAAATGCATTGCATGGAGCACATTAGAGCTTTTAAATTTTGATATTTAAATAAACTTAGCCTACTAAAATATATTTATCTATAAAAAAATGTTTGATGATTGAATAAAATAGTAGGCGGTGTAACGATATATTTAAGTAATTGCCTGCATGATTCTATGTAATAATGATACTTGAAGCCTAAAAAAATATGATTTAAAAGCCCATAACCTTAGATGCACGTATGTCTAACTCTATGTATATGTCCAAGTATTATGCATCAAAGATCCATCACAAACTCTGGCAAATAATTAATAATAATAGACTTTTGAATGTATGTGTATTTATTAAAGTCAGGATAAAATATTTCGTATAGTTTGAATTTTATATGATGAACCTAAAGCATTCTATACATTATTGTTCAAGTAAATGGGTGTCAAATTAAGTGGGGAGTCACTTTCATATGTTGAAGTCATCAATATGTCGTAAGGTGCAAGAACTGAAGCGGAGATAAATAAAGATTAGTCACCAGTAAAAATTGACCAAGTCTAGATCTTATTTGTCTCATAATTTGGAGAGAGCAACGTGAAACCAACATAAGTCAACTCCAATATTAGGGAACGGCTAAAGAGAGAGCCAAATGAATGCAATTCAACACAAAGCGCAACATCGGCACTGCCCCCAAAAAGTCAAAAACAAGAGGTTGGCCACTCTCTCCTCCACAAATGCACCAACCACCACCTACGAGCATAAAACTACCTCCTACATTTTGGGAATTTGAATATTCAACTGGACTTTTAATGTAGATTTGGAATGAAAATTTAGAAGATTGACATCAACTTCTTCCCTCCTTTTGACTTGGTGGCTGAAAGGTCTTCTCTTTCATGAGGGTTTATTTATGCAATCGTTTTCTTCTATACTTTTCAAATAAAAATACTACTCCACCTCCTTTACATCTCTTATACCATTCCATGAAATAATCTAGCCATTTTATATGAAATAAAAAAGAAAGAAAACTCCATGAAATTAAAAAGGAAGAAAACTCCATCAACGCCCCAACCTACTAAACTAGGTCTTGTATGACCTAGTTCTGACTTTACTCTAATTCACCACTTTAAACTCTTTGGAAAAATACCCACAAACACCAAAACTCAACTGAAAACAACCTTATAACATTTCCAAGACTTAACAAGGTCAGGAGATCCACCATTTTGCAACCCCTCATTTTCTAAATGCACAATCAATTTCTTGACAAAAGGAGGAGTCTTCTTGTTTGGTTTCCTAGCCTCTCCAGCACAACTCCTAAACTACAGCATATTCAACCCTAAGGTTCCTAAGAAAATATTAAACAGATCCTACACCAAAGAAAATCCATTGGAATACTCAAATCCAAGGTCATTTTCGCTATGATGAAAAGAGAATAGATAAAGAATTCATATGAGAATTCCTGGGAGAAAATAATAAAAAGTAATCAAGCTAAGAAAAAAAATACCCTAGTTTGTACAAATGAATAAAGAGAAGGATACAACTAGACAGCATGGACGTAAGCAGCAAAGCAAAATAAAAGAAAGAAAAGAATAAGTTCTTCTAAATTGTAAGGGTGGAGTTTAGTTTGCAAGTAATCTTAGGGTTGAAGTTCTAATCAATAGTCTAGATGCAAAAAAAAATTCACAAAAAGAAGCTAATACATGAGCTGAATCCAAATGTCATTCTCAAGTTATTTATTTTATTTTATTTTATTTTATTACACATGATGATGGTAATAGCTCATTTTAATTTCTGGGCGACGTCTCAATCCGTGATTCCAACACCTTTTCGATGGTGCTGAAGCTCTCAACCAGCCTAAAAACGAGTAGCACCGAGTCCCTACAGTTTTTCTATAGTTTTAGTCAATGGAGCAATACAAAATGCCCTTTTTTATCCCAAGTACCCAAAGTGATGCTAGTTTCCAAATCTGGAAAATACCATCATAGCACATATAGCCACTTGTAAGCTGAAATCCGTCGTCTTAAAACAATTTACAACATCATAGTTTCATTTGATAAACTACAGGACATTATATGTATAATTCATAGGAAATGAGTTTATATGGTGATTAACGTTACTACCCTTGCAAAATTTCTGTATTCCTTCTTGATAAACTTAAACTGAGCCAGATGGTATTCAATAATAACTTTAATAAACATTGAAAGCTGTTACACATTACATATTTACATCAGTTTTGAGACAAGACTCATGACAACGCACAAAAATGTTTTTTAAGCTTTGATTGATCCAAATTGTAATATTTTTCTGCAGTACCAACGTATGGCAAAAACAGGACAAAATGTATTATCTAAAATAATGTGCACTGAGCCGAAACAAATATCTTTTTTTTTTCTTTTAAGCAAAAGGTGATTTTAACTGAGCTGTAGCATGTATTCTATAATATACATTATTCACGTTAAGCTAAATAGGAATTGAATCTGTGAACAAGAGCAAATTTCTAAAAATTCATACCGCAAGCTGCAAGATTTCATTACGTTTTTTTTCACCACCACTAAAACCTTCATTGACATTCCGGTCTAGAAACTTTGGATTCATGTTCACAGCAGCAAGTTTGGGGGACAAAAAACCAAAAAACTGTATAGAATGAAGATAGAAATATCAATGAGTCAATCGATAACATAAAACTGGAAAAAGTTACTCTTCAAATTATAATAGGAATGAGAATTCAAACCACAAAAGCACAATTGTGTTTATAGTGAATAAAGAACATATAAAACAGACTAATAAAGAAGTTCAATGTCCAAAAATAACAATCATCAACAACATTGATAGAAGGATATAAAGGATTGTTTTCTGCCAAATCTAGTAAAAGCTTGGATGTCTGTAATATTATCCCAAATAAAACTGCCAAGAATTTTATGTTTTTGAGAAACAAGCTAACAAATAATTATGATTTCCATATTAGATGACAATGGAAACACAGTATGAATTAAGAATTAAAATTTAAAAAAATATGGGTACCTCAATGGGAGAAAGTGCAGGTTCCCCACGCTTCTCTCTACGAGCATTACATGCCATAAGCAAGAAGTCCATGTTGCTCACACCTGGTATCTCCACAGGAGTCTGAAAACTCATGAAAAGCCCTGCATGAGATCTAGTTTCAGGCTCCATTTTTAGTAAATCCTCGCCTTTGAATGAAACAGTGCCTCCAGTTACTTCATAATCTGGATGGCCAACAAGAACCTGTAAAAGCAAGGCCAGACAAAATAAATAAATTAAGATTCTGCCAAGAGGATCGAATCGGCATTGCGCTTAGAATGGAAAATATTAAAGCATCCAAATAACATAAAGTAAAATTGAGAAAGCAACAAAAAATGATGCAATTGAATTTGGCATATTACCATCATGAAAAACAAAAAATTTCATGCCCTTAAAATAGAATTAAAACAGAAATGGTGTCCCTCCTAGGAAGCAAGCTAAAGCTACTCTTAAATATGAACAAAATGTATCATGCTCGGGGCTACCTCAGTGACTTTTTTTTAACAAAAGCATCAAGTTCTTTCAGAATCAGCTCACTCTGAGTTTATGATTCAGATCAGTTGATGTATCTACTAGTCTACAGCATGTTTTTCATGTCTCCCTCACTAAGTCAATCATATATTTTTTATATGAAATGAAAATTCCTTCCTTTGAGTAAGCAACTTCAATTCTTATGAAGTATTTCAGTTTCCCAAGATTTTCATTTTAAATTCCTTAGCTAACTTCGCTTTCAGTACCTCCATCTCTTTATGATCATTTTAGGAGACAATGATGTAATCAACGTAAGCAAAAATTACTATAACTACACTTGAAATGAAGTACTTCATAAACTGAGTATAACCTTGACCTTGTCTGCAGTCCTTTTCTAACATTAATCTTGCAAAATTATTGAATCAGGCACAGGTTGATTCTTCAATGCCTTCCTTAATTTGCATACCAAACTTTCCCTAGTGGCACTGAATCCAGGAAGAACATTCTTATAAATTTCTTCCTCGAGATCTCTATACAAGAATACAGTCTTAATGTCAAATTGTTTCATTGTCCACTAAAGATTAGCACCAAAGACATCAAATCTCTCATGGTGTTTATTTATTGCTACTAGGCAGAAGATCTTGGCAGTAGACAACAAAACTTTGGGTGTAACCTATCGCAACTTAGCTCATTTTAAGCCTTTCAAGAGTGTTAGCTACATTATACTTTATAAAGAAAACTATTTACATTTCACCAGTCACTTTTCTTCTGACAACTTGACATCTCCTAAGTTTTGTTCTTCTTGGTACATCCATTTCAACTTTTATAGCCTGTTTGCACTCGTTGCTACTTAATGCCTCAAATAGTGTTTTAGGAAAGGTTATTGAGATTAAGTAAGAAAGACTAAGTAGAAGAAGGATATTCTTTCAAGGAAAATTGAACTATCGACTACCTTTTTTCAAATGCAATGGTTAATTCTAATTGACTATTATACATAACAAATGCAGGAATGTTTACCTAGATGGAGCTTTCCCTCGTGTAATTTCCTTCCCGAGCATAAACTCAAACAAATGGGCTTGCCACATGGTTTCAATAGTGACTATTAAAGCTTATGAGGTAATACGTTTATAGAGATAGGTGGGGCAGCTGCAAACTAAGGACTAAATAGTGATGGCAAGTGCTTCCACTATTAGTTTTGTGACCATGGATAAGACACGAGGTTCAATACCCCATCATCGTCCTCTTTCAAAGTCCTCAGTATCTCCCCCAAGAAGAAGGATGATAAACAAAAAATCTAGAAAGTGATACCAAACAAATACCTCAAGAACTCTTAAACCCTAATATTTTAGAGGATAGTTGATAGATGAAAGGAACGGTGACGAGAATGTTTTCCCTCAAAAAAATATTTGGAGCCGTTTTCTTTGAAAAGGAGAGGCAATAGTTTCAAGGTGTCAATTCTTTCTCGCAGCTAATGTGTTTTTTTGCGGCATATCAATGAATAATGATTCATGGCTTAATATTTATTAATCAAGGAACGGCTATAGATTTTGATCGAAATATTACCTCCGATTGTCTATCCTTAGTCTTTTCATTTTCATTTATGTTTTTATCATATTATGAAAGGCGAAAAATATATAAGATACCTCAACTTTTGTTTTATGAGAAAAACCAAACCAAATACAATCATCAATGAATGTGAAAAACTAGAGATAAAAACTCTTGATCTATCCCAAACATCATAGTGCATTAATTGAAAAAGATATGATGTTTTATTATTTCTTGGAAGGAAAGAGACATATATGTTGAGTAGATTGCAAATATAACAATGTGTTATCTCAAATTAACATTCTAAAACAAGGAAATATAACTAAAAGTCCTAAAGGATGGATGCTCAAGTTGAAAATCGTGGATGAATTTTGGCCTTTATTTTTTTAAAGAATTTAATAATTGTAGAGATGGATAACCACCCCTAGCATTTGCTTTCAAAGTCTTTTTTTTTTCCTTTTTCATGTACACACAAAAACACACGCACACGGCATATGCAAGGCCTTGAACCCAAAACCTCTTGGTTGAAAGGCAAAGCTCTCTACCACTAAGCCAAAGTGACATTTTGACATCTTGTTTTCACAGGCTTGAGACGGTAAAGTTCAACCCTTTCTTCAACATGCCCTGTAGTCTTCGAAATGAGTTCGCCCTTCGAAAGTATGATCTTGGCTCTTCTAGAAATTCCTACCAACCCCCGTTCGATAGGGCAACCTGCTTTCTCCTTATTAAATCAATGAAAAAAAAAAATTAGGTTGAACTTGCTCCTTTTGTTTAACTCATGCGACACTAAGGAGTGATTTCCATTCCTTGGTTGAGATATGATTATTAGTCAGTTCCAATAATTCGGCCAGTGGCTTCGTGCACTGCAACTCGATGGCATAACAAAATGGACTTTCCCTTAGGCCCTAAGAAGTGCAACATGAGTACCAATAGGCTCTAGATATCTCACTTGCAATGCCTTCTTTTGAATTGTTCAAATTCACAATAACACTTTTGAATTGTTCTGCAGTATTTGAGAGCTGGCAAAATAAGCTAGAAGTTAGTGAATAAGTAATAATCCTAAGAGGTAAGTTATTAAACCAATTGATTCTTTAAGAAACATAGAAAATAGATGACATTTCAACGCATCATAAATCCTTAGTAGACACACTGCCGACTCGAACGAAACTACATGATCAACAGGATCAAATCTACCTAATAAGATTCTAGAGATGAAATTTTAAACTTCTCTGATGCCTCGGCTTATTCGACCTCCCTGAAAATACATATTCTTCGAATGTTGCACCCTCTTGGCAACTTCTCTTACCCTCTACCTTTTATAATAAAAAAGAAAAGATTTTTCACCATCAAGATAGTACATCTCATCCACCTTTGCCAAAGTAGATTGTAGAGTTGTCCTTGCTCTCGCACTAGTACTCTTCCTCGGCATACTACTAATTCTGAAGAATTAAAATGCATCTAGACGTGTGGTGTCATCCTTGACATATGCTCTGGCATTTCTTGAAACATTTGTCATCATAGGCTCATTCATTTCATTTATTTATTGCACAACAAACTCCTTAGTGTACTCCATGTTAAATTAATTTTTTATGTTGTTTCATGTTTGGTCCTTCTCATTGGAAAGCTATTCGCCTAATCTATAGCATGCTCCATACTCACCATACATTTATGAATGTTGGATCCTAAACTATTCGTGGACTCGCACCACCTATGAAAGAGCTATGAAGAATGATACAAAATATATGCAATTGATAAAAGAACGGTAAGAAAAATTCCAAGAATTTTATTAAGTATGAAGTGGCTTTTACAGACTTAGTCCCTGCACAAAATGTAATAGATACATTGTTCAAAATTAAAAAAATAAAATAGAGGTGTGTGTGGCCAATTGATAAGACTGATAGAACGCATTGGTCATTGCATCAATTGGTTAATATAGCCCGCCAGAATAATTGGTCGAATTGATTGGTCGTATAAACGAGTAGAACTAGCCGGTATGATTGAACAACTTAAATAGAAGTCCTCTTGCCCCCTAACCCTTGTTGAGTAACTTCAAAATGTTCTGAGTAATCTAGGATTTGAGTGATGCTTTTAGGTGAGATCTTCTAGGTTTAGCTCGATCAAGGGAAATTTGCCTATACATGTACAATATGCTAACCTTTTCTTCTTTTTTTTTTTAATGTATAATATGCTGAATTAATAAAAAATCAAATATTTTATGCATTTCTAATTACATAAAGCATTCCTAAACTATCTCACAAGTGTGTATTCTCCAACATTTAATGTGAGAAATGCACATGCTTTGCGTACCAAGCCACTGATCTTAACCCAAACTCAAATGAAAATGGATCTGACCTTCCCCTATTAGTATGAATCTCACTTCTTAATCTCTTTCCAAAACACAACAAGCATGCTTGCTTCCAAACATTTTTATTCTCCTATCTTTCCAATCCATTTGTTTATTCCATAAACTTAATTTTGAAACAATTTTGCCTTGTCAGGAAGGGGAAGCTTGAATTTAAAACAAAAAGCAAATCAATTATGCTCAAAGAACTCATAACCATAAAAGCGCTATCTTTACACTTTTTTCCATTTGAATGTCAAACTAGCTTGACTTTAAATTGGTTTTATCTCATTTCCATTTCTTTCCTAATTGTTTTACTCTCTTTCTGTTCAGGTTTGTGTACAAAAAGACAATGTTTTCCAATTGCGTACCAATTTTTAGATATTTTTCTACATTAACTGGATCTTTATAACAAAATGGGGCAAGCGAAAAAATAAACTAATAACTGGGTTGTTATTTTCAATCTGATTCAATATCGAACAACAATATTAGGCAAAATGCGGCCAAAATTAAACTATTCCCTCCAGCAGCTTAGTTCAATGGAGATTGTTCCAATTCAAACAGTCTATAATCCGTTGCTGCCCAAATTACCAAAACCAATTCGGCTCGGCAACGTAATATGAAAAATCACGCCACTTCTAGAATCTAAAATTCCCAACTTCAACCATTGGTGCATAGAGAAGCATCCAAAAAAATCTCACCTTAGAAAACGTGCTCTTTCCTGATCCATTCTTCCCCATAATGGCATGAACCTAGCCTCACAAAAGAAAAGTATAAATAAGAACAGGAAAACAAAACGAAATTGAACCGAGACAAGAAACAAAAAAATCCTTATCCAAAGCACAGATCAACCTCGCCTTCATTGATAGTGAGATTGACACCGCGGAGGATTTCTTGCCTGGATTCAGCAACAATGGCCGTGAGGTTTTTAACCTCGAGAAGAATCCTAGGCGGAGCAGTCTCCATAGTTTTTTCTCCAGAGATTTGGGAATCCACCGTAAGAGTTGCGTAAGTCCGGTGACTTCGCCGATCGGCGCTGCGAAATCGAAATCGCGTTTGGATTTCTAACGACTTTGAAATGGGGAAGACTTTCGTGGAAGAAGAACTCGACGAAACAGAAGGTAGGTTGGGCAAAGGAGTGAGAGAAGAGAAGCAAAGACGAGTAGTCATGGTGGCAGTCGAGAGCGTATCAGAGCTCTATGATAGTTGGCGAGTACTACGCTGGAGTTTGAAGAAGGGAGGTGGAAGACGAAAAATTTTCTGTCCCGACAAAGGACGTACCTAAAAAATATTAAGTAGAGGTTATTTGAGCGGCTAAAATTAGAGGTTACTCGAGTGCAATTGCCTAGCCCTATTGATTTTGTTAAATTGGGTGGTCAGTTGAAGTGAAACCCTAGGGATTATTAGGATTATTGAAGGGTTATTACATGAATTAAATGAGTGAAATCTCAGAGGTTATTGGAGGGTTATTTGGAGTTTATTGAGAGGATATTACGGCGTTATTGGAGTTAATATCTCAATAACCTCCTAATAATTTTTTGTGGTTTCCACTTCAATAAACCCCCACAAGAACCTCCTAATAACCACTGTGATTTCACTTCAATTACCCTATATTAACATCCACAATGTAGCACACATGACGACATATTACTGGAATTCGCACATAAAGCTCCGTTCAGGGTCAACACAGAAAAAAAATTTTCGTGGAAAACAGCCTCGGCACTGGAATTCCCAGAAATCAAGACATAAATTATTTTATCAAGCCAAATTGCAAATGCACACTTTTTCATTATTTTATTTAAAAACATATTTTAATTTTAAAAATGAGAGAAAATAAAACACGTACTCTACTGTCCAACCCCCATAAATACATATATTGAGACTTTGGGCGTTTGGAGTTTATTTGATGTTTCATATACAGAGATCGGTGTCAAGCTCTCTACGATTGTTCTATGGTTTGTTGTTCGGTATTTTCTAACCTCCAAGATTCATCTAATGTAATAAAGTTATGCTTCGACATTTGTTTTTTTTTTTTCCTATTTAGTTTTTATATTTTTTGTTTGTCGAAATTTCTTCATTTTATGGCTCCATATGTATGTTTGTCTCCAAGCTTAACAACAAAGAAGAGATTGGAAATCTCGTAGGAATCAAAATACAACATACGATAACTGTGTGCGATCCAACAGTTGTCTTTTTGGTAAGTAAATCTGATAATGTGCTTGCAAATATGAGACAATGGTTGTTTTTTAAACCGTTTTTTTTTTTTTTTTGCAACTGAAGATTTTTTAAATGTTTTTTTTTTTTTGCATGCTCATAAAATACAAACCATATTGTATTGGTTGTACTGATTTGTCTGACTACAATCAACTGATACAATACGGTTGTACTGAAGTAATAAGACAACAATGTTTAGTTTTGGTTAAAATATCAATAAAATCAAAAACTAGTATATAAATAAAATGAATTTTTAATGTTTGCTTTTTTTTCGCATATACAATTGTCTGACTATTTTCCTTGTACAATCAAGTTATATCGATTCTAATGCGGTAACTCAATACAGTTGAGATTGTAATGAGGTAATTCAGCACAACCGATATAGCACAATTGTACTGAAATAAAACAAAAATGTTGATTTTCATTTAAAATCTGAATAAAAATAAAAATTAAAAACTTGTTTACATGTAGAATGAATTTTTAAATAAAAAATGTTATATAGATAGAATAATTTTTTATTTTTTATTTTCCCTACGATTGTCTGATTATTTCTCTAGTACAACCTTGCTGTATTGGTTGTTGAACATCGTAGTACTAAAGTATGGCAACAATATTAAGTTTTTTTTTAATCAAAATAAAAAAATGATATATAGATATAAAGAATTTTTAAATAAAAAAATGGTATATATATGGAATAAATTTTAAATTTTTGTTTTCCCTACGAGTTTCTTATCATTTCTCTTATACAATCATGTTGTATTTGTTGTACTGAGGGAACTCAGTACAGCTTATACAGCATGATTATACTGAATTATGACGGCAATGTTGAGTTTTGTTTAAAATCTAAATAAAAAAATTATATATATAGAATGAATTTTTATTTTTATATTTTCCTACAATTTTCTAATTATTTCTCTTATACAACCATGTTGTATTAGTTACACTAAGAGAACTCAATACAACTGATACAACTTGGTTGCATTGAAACATTGTAACATTGTTGAGTTTTGCTTAATATCTAAATAAAAATAAAAAATGGGTATATAGATAGAATGAATTTTTAAGTTTTTATTTTCCTCATACTTACGATTGTCTGATTATTTCTCATGTATAGTAAAGTTGTATTAGTTATATTGAGGTAACTCTACACAGCTGATACAATACAGTTGTACTGAAGTAAACACATAATAATTACGTCGCTTTACATTTGCATTCTTATTAGTTTTTTTTTTTTTATCTCAACTGTGTATTTGAAAATTTTCAATTGAATGGGCAACAGAAGAATTGCGTTCAGGTGCTGATCATTAACATTTCAAGCAGCATATGAAGAATTTTCACTTGACATCCCTGAGGACAATGTTATTATATTGAGAAATCTATATATTCATAACTTTTTGAAGATTTCACTTATCCAATAAGGCGTACCATATAGTGTGCATATTCTTTAATGTTAGAATGTTGAGAGACAAGCCTTCTTTTATTAGTGGTCATGAACTAAAGTTCAATGTAGATGAAGTGGCACTTACGATTGGTTTACCCAACAGAGGAACCGAAGTTACTTAGATGAGAGAGCCTCTGTCCAAGTTCACATTTATAGATTTTAAAAATAAAATTAAAAATCCAAATCTTGATAAAAATAGTTCAAAATTTATTAAACTTTTTATTAATTTTTTCCTTTCAAACCTTTTTTTTCTATACAATAACTATAAGGTTTCTAAAAATTTTTTTTTTTTTCTAGAAATGTAAATGAATTTGCAAAGTATAAATGCCTAGAGTCCACATGGAGGTTTTTTGTAGACCAATTTGAAAGCCTAATCGAAAAGTCAAGACTCCATAAGTCTTTTGGCTATATAAGTGGTTATATGTTACTCTTTTGATGATATGATTTTTTCATTATATCATGTTTATCGGTGTGATCTTTATTGCTTACATGCTAATGCATTATATTTCATTGTATTGCTGGTACGATTTTTTGAGTATGCCAATATTTTCTTCCCTATAATGTCACAGGCAAGACCGCGTATATTGTGATAGTCGAAGTCATTGGTAGTGAGAAATAAAATCTATAGTTCTTTTATTTCAGAGTTGTTAGATGATCAGGTAAAAACTAATATATTAAAGTATGTTATTTTCATCTTTATTAAAAAAATGAATATATAATAAAGAAATTTATCTATTTTTTTGGTGGTTTATGATCTTTTTAAAAAAATATAGCCATTAAAGAGTTAGTATTGTTATCTGACATTTTCAATACACATTACTCGTCAGCAAAAACATATTCTCCCTCCTCAAGAGATCAACAAATTCCATTTTTGTAATATATACTAGTAGCCACAGTTGAAGCCACTCATAACTGTGTACATATTCTTCAAACATTGAAAATTATAAATTGGTTATGTCTATTGAGCAAAGGCTTACAGCTTTTGAAGCCTCAATAAACAATAAGCTTGGGTAGATTGAGATTGCCCTGAGCAGTGAAAGCATAAGAATAAATGTCATGGACGCATGAATAAGGTCTATTGAAGACCAAATAAATGGAGAGTATAACATAACTCATTGTTCCCAGGATGTAAATACAACAATAAACACACCTCCTATCATTTTAAATCAAACAAATGAGTTCAACATATATAGGTACAACCACTCCTCACTCTTAAACTAAGATTGGGGAAGAGGAAAATAATAAGGAAGCAAAAACACCACTTCCTGATCACAAGGATGAGAATAAGGGAACAATCATTCCCCCTCTTAAGCCAACTCTACATCAATTGAAGGATAAGAATAAGGAAAAAATCATTCACCCACATGAGCCAAGTCAACATCAATTGGGGGAGAAGAATAAGTAAGAAATCATTCCCTCACCAGAGCTAACTCTACATCAATTAGAGGAGAAGAATAAGAACTTAACGTCAAGTGGAGGAGGAGGTTGGAATAAACTAAGGGGAACAAAAAACCATTGCAAGCACTGTAAAACATAAATAAGAAATGAAGCCATTATTAGTGAGGACTCCATTCACAGAGCCTACAGTGCATAAAAGAAAAAAATTAAAAAAATTAAGAGAGAGAGAGGTTGCAGCTGATGTGCAAAATATTAATAAGGTGTGATCTATGTACATTAATGCTTTGCTTAAAATCCTCCAATAATGTTCATTTTTTCTATTAGTTGCTTAAATATTATGACAGAACCCAACTTCAAGGAAGGAAAGAATGAGGTGATAAGTACTTCATTGTAAAATATGAAATATTTATGAACTTCACTCTAAACAAATTTTGTATCAATTTGTGTTCAGAATGAGCTGTCAAAGATCAACTAAAGAAAAAAAAAATCATTGCAACATGTGGTTAAAGAGAAGCAGTGCAACAAACTCCTGAAGAGAGAGCTTAGAAAAAAATATTGATCCATGCAAATGAAGATCCTGATAAGGCATGGTTTATGAGAATTAGATGTTGACGTTTTATGTAGTATAAATTGATGTTTTTTTTATTGTTGAAAAGTATTAACAATCCAAAATGTTAATCGGAGAAGACTTGCTCAATTACGAGTTCAATTCCCTAACAAAGTTCTAATTCCACCACACTGGGTTAACTTCAGTGATAAAAGTTATCAATGTTATGCCGATTTGTATTGAAAATATGTTTTGCTCATATTTTTAAGTTATATCTTTTACTTTTTTTATTTTGAAAGATAACTAGTAGTATCTTACTTGAAATACATAGATGATAACATTTTCTTAAGAGACATTATCCATTTGAGCAAGAAGGATATAGATGATGTGCTCAAAAACCAATATTTGAGTGGCGCTCATGTGGGTGCTTGTGTACTAATTCCAAACGAGAATAGTAAAATTCTTCATGGCATGTATGAACAAGTTATTTACATTTACAGTATGTATTTAATAAATATCAAATTACATCTTAACTGTACATATTTGTCTATTTTAATAAAAAAAATATAATTTATTTGGATCTTATTTATATACAGTTTTATAGTAAATTAGAAAACCATGAGAAAGAAAGAAAAGTATTTTTCAAACATGTAAATAAGATTGCAATGGCAGAATATAAACATGTTTTTTCCTATCATGGATAAACAACATTGGACATTATTGGTGAACAAATTGGTCGAAATAATGATTATTTTATGATTCATTGTCTAATTCAATGCACCTAGCACTTACTTCCCAAGCGGAAATTTCAAATTACGATTTACGAAGACATCTCATATTGCACAAATATAAATTTTCTAATCTTGTTAAACTTAACAGATCATACTTCTGATTCAAGATGTTGGTGAGGCCATTGACTCTCCCGTCACAGAATGGTCTGTGGAAGCTGCTGAGAACATCCCACACCAGAATAATAGATTTGATTGTGGGATGTACATTTGTAAATATATAGAAGTCATCGTTTCCATACCATAATCAAATTAGGGAACCAGAATGATTGGGCCAAAAAAATGCCTATATCCAGGGTCACTTTTGCTTACAGGAAATACAGTAGTACAATCATATAGCTTTAGATGTAATACCCTTATATTTATGTTCTATCGATTTGCTAATTTATTGTGTAAATGTAATAAAATTTAGATATGTGTAATATCATTCTTTTATTCTGTAAATGTTACATGACTCCCTCAATGAGCACAAGATATATAATCCTTTTAACCAATATTTTGTTTTGAATTATCAGGCTATGAAGGTAATTTGCTAGTCTCCACATGTTAGGCAACTCACTACAAATGATACAGTACGATTGTATTGAAATAAAATTCATTCAGATACTTATGCACGCAAGACTAAATTTACGTGCGATCTTTTCGATATAATCATGTTGTCTCGATTGTACCAAAACTATCAAATTTTAAAAGGCAGTTAGGTAGCTCAGCACAATCAATACAATACAGTTGTATTGAGCAAATTTGCTAGTCACAATTTATTAATCCCACTATTGATGTTATTATTACTATTTACCTTTAGTTTATAGTAATGTAAATAAATGATGTTAATTCATTAACTGTACAACTCACTACAATCGATACAACATGATTGTACTGAAAAAAAAAATTTCTAATGATATTATGCATACAATAAAAAATTAAGATATAACCACTTCGGTACAACCGTGTTGTATCGATTGTATCGAAGCTACCAAACTATATAAGGGCAGTTAGTTTGCTCAGTATAGCTGATACAACGCGGTTGTACAAAGCAAATTATCTCCTCCAAGTATTAATCCCACGGTTCTATTAGTATTACTATTTACCATTGATTTACAGGAAGGTAAATAAATGATCAAAATTCATTAAAGAGATAACTCAGTACAACCGAAATCATATGGTTGTACTGAGATAATTTTCCTAATTATACTTATGCATGCAAGACTGAATTTACGTGCGTCCTCTTCGGTACAACTGTGTTGTATGGGTTATAACGAAGCTACCAACTTTTAAAAATGCAATTAAGTAGCTCGGTACAACCGGTAACAGAAATCACAATTGTACTGAGCAAATTTACTATTCTCCTATTATTAATCTCGTTATTTAAGTTAGTATTACTATTTACATTTGGTTTACAGGAAGGTACATAAATTTTATAAAGGCGGGCAGGTAACTCGGTACAACCATGTTATATTGGTTGTACCGAGTTACATTGTACGTTTCCTAAAATTAATCGACCGGTTCTATACAACAGTTTTGTATCGATTGTACCAATGAAAAAAATACTTCAAAAAACGGATGCTTATTCAAAGAACAACAGATACAAGAAATACTCTCATACTTATGCTTCAACTCTATATACAATCAAATTCATACAGACAATCATATTCTCATTCTTTATTACAACATTTAAAATTTTCTTAATACAAAATCATAGGATTCTTTACGTTATTGTATCTAGCTTGTTATGCTTCGTTACAACTAAAAATTTCTTTGCCTAATTATATTCATCGTCATCTTGGTGTAATCAATGGATGGATTATGTGTGCTTGAAGATGATCTGAATTCCTGTTAATGTGGATATACCATTATCACATGATAGCAAAATCTTGGAATAAATATTAAAGTTCTTGCGAAGATACCTCTGTTAAACATTGAGGCACAACAGAGAGAAGAGTTGAAATAGATGTCGTGAAACGTTGGGGCATAACAGAGAAAGGAATTGTAGTCGATGCCTCTTCACGAACATTAATTATTGTTTGTTAATCTTTGTTTTCCGTTATAATAACATTGAGTAAGCCGCGAAAAAATTTGCACCATTCTCTTCGATAAAACTATGTTATATTGGTTGTACTGAGATAAATCGGTACAGCTAATACAACATCGTTACACAAGTATTGATAAATTAACCAATCCTAGCCATGAGGAAAAGCAAAAATTACAAATTCATATTTTCTATATACATTTTTTTTTTAATTTTTATGTTCCACATGTTACAACATATACAATATTGTATCATTTTCTTCAGGACAATCGTGTTGTATAGGTTGTGCTGAGATAAATTAGTACAACCAATGTAATATGGTTGTACAAGTACTGATAAATCAACAAATCCTAGCCACAAAACAAAAATTACAAAATCATCATTTTATATATATAATTTTTGTTTTATGTTATGATTTTTAACAACAAATACAACATTGCATCATTCTCTTCGGTGCACTAGTGTTGTATCGAGTGTACTGAGATTAACCAGTACAACCAATACAACATGATTGTACAAGTAATAATAAATCAATCAATTCTAGCAACGAGAAAAAACAAAAATTAAAAACTCATTCGTGAGCATACTATCAAGATAAACTTCTTGGAATATGAAATATTAAATATTACATGCATCAAACAACTCCAATTAATAAGAAAATAAAGCTTGCGGATTAAAAATGTAAAAGAAATTTTATTTCAAACTTACCAATGAATTCAAGTTCATAATGTCATCACTAGAAAGAGAAGCGGATGTGACCTCAAGGTTGTTTAAGTTTCAACTCTGGTTGTTCTCCATCCTCAAGGTTTATTTATGAGTTTCAACAACGATAACAGTTTTTCCTTTATGTTTCGCAAC